>JBBPBK010000032.1:0-381876 GCA_039720395.1 Liquidambar formosana
CCGTGCCTCAATCCCTGCCTATACTTGCCCACGATATCGGCTCCCTCGCGCCCAGGTCTCGACGCCATACCCATCATATTTCTCATCAACCCAATCACCTTCATACCTCCCACTCATGTAATAGTAATACACCCCACTTCCAGTACACTTCCCTTTATGGAATTCCCCTTCGTAGACGTCCCCATTACTGTAAACCTGCACACAAGATCCCGAATTCGGCCTCTTCTCCGATTTGGGCTTCGACCCAATTGACCAATAGACAGGCTGAGGAGGTCTGGAGGTCGGAGACGATGGAGATAGCTTAATTGGTAACGAGCGGGCAAGGAAAAAGGCGGATTGAGGGAAGGCGAGGGAGTGTAAGATTGATGGAAATTACAAGGCAGGCAGAGAATGCAAGCGCGGAGAGCAAATCGAGAACGAAAAGACGGCGATGATTCAAGATGAGGAAGTAAAGGGAAGGGAAGAGAGAGGAGGAGGAAGAAGCGGAAACGCACTCGGAGCGAACGGGCATGGCCTAAATGGCGAAGTAGTTTGAAAGCCACTGTATTTGTGAAAGGGAGCTTGGTGGGTTGGTGGTGGTGGTAGTGGTGAAGAGACGATGACAGTGATGAAGGGGATTGGGTCATTATTGGCCTTTTGTGAGGTGCTGGAAGAAGGGTTTTAAAGGGTTCATTGCGAAAGTGGGTTTGGTGGGTTGGTGGTGGTGGTGGGTGTTTTTGAAGGGAAGATGGTGAGATTTGGATAGTGAAAAAGGTATGAGGTTGGGTTTGGGTTTGGGTGAAGTGGGTGTTGTTGGTGGTGGGATGGGATTTGATTTGGGGGTGTTTATGGTGGATTGAAAGAAGGGAGAGAGGTGGGGTTGGGTTGAAATCGGAAGAGATGCCACTGCTTTCTTTTCCGATCTGAATTTCAGATTTCTTCTGATGCATTTACATAAAGAAAAATAGAAAATGGTAGCTTTCTCTCTCTCTACTTTCTCTCTCTAGGGTTTCTGTTTTTTGTTGGTTGGGGGTGTTACTGTGATCAAGTTCAAGTTGATATACTCCTATTCTCTGTGTGTGTTTTGCTGTTGCTGGTTTTGGTGTGGAGTCTGGTTTTTAGCAGAGAAAAAGGCAGATGGGGTGGGAGAATTTATTCATTTTAGGAGATGAGAAATAGGCCTTTTTCGATACTAGGCCCTGACTTTCATTACATTTACTCAAAACGCCACACTATTTTTTTTTTTCTCCCCCGCCCCATTTTTTGTCTTTTTCAGGTCCCCACATAATTTTATTTATTTATTTATTTTTAACAATTGATATAACCCAGCCCGCTTATTTTTGCTATTTATTTTAAATTAGACAATCAATCACCATGAATTCTAAATTTCTAATGATCAATGTGGGAATTACAATTACCTCCTTCAAATGATCAAATCTGGCTAAATTTTCATTTTACTTTCTATAATTTTAAAGCTCCATTTTGCATCCTTCAGTTATATGTGATAAGTTATTTACTATAAATTTTACTATTTTACCTATAGAGAGAATATAGTGCCATGTCTTAGGTCCTGTTTGGCTAAGTTTTTAGATGGTCTAAAATCACTTTTGAAGCTTAAAATCACTTTTCGTTCTGTTTGGTAGTCTAAATCATAATCACTTCTAAACTCAAAAAGTGATTTTATAATAAGCAGACTGCCATCAGCTTTTAATCAGAAGCTGATGTCAGCTTTTGCAGAAAATTTTAATAACTTTTCATATTTCCAAAACTACCCTTAATGCTTGAGTATGGAAACAATTTTTTCCACCCATATCTTTTAACAAAACGATAATGGCCATACTTTAGACCCAAGTCCTCTCTTCTCCTGCAACTGTGCTCTTTTCTCTTGCCGCTGTATTCTTCTCTCTTGCCGGCATCTATGTCTTGGTAACTTCAACCAACTGGGACCTGTACGATCCTAATTTAAACTTCAAATCTTTTTTTTTTTCTCTCTTCATACATTCATTGATTTATACTAGTTGGAATTTTTTCAAGAATTGATTCCATAAAATTTGGATTTGTAATAATTAAAATTAAAAAAAATCAATTTATGCTCTTTTTTTTCATTTTATTTTTTAAGCAAGGAAAAAATAAAATAAAATATGTAAGCAAAATCCCTAATAATATACCTTTATAGGATTGGACGAGAGGTCAAGTCTTGTGTGTGTTTTCCAAAGATTATCGTTTTGATGTCTTGCCGCTTTTGTTATTTGTGTGGTTATGAGATGTCTCACTTAGACTGTTAGGGGAATAGTCTAAGTTCAAAAGAGAGACGGGTCAAACTTAAAAAGGGGATAAAATATGATTATCCTAACAATCTATTCAAGGGAATTCATCATAAAAAAAAATAGTAGGACTTTGAAACAGTATGCTAAATCACTTTGACTTTCAAAAGTACCTCACACAAACTAATGCCCCTCTAAGGGACATTTGTTTGCTTTGTTTTTTTGGTTGTTTTGTTTTTTTGGGTACATGCCCATCAACGTGATTAGTAGATAACTAGTAATCGAGCACAGGCGATACGTGTGCAACACATCTTTTCAAGTTTTTATTCCATTAGTGAAAGTGCGATGTTAGTTTCCAAGTTTTTTTAAACTGCATGTGTGTGTGAGAGAATTAAGGAGAAATAGGTTGTGCTAGGTTTTTAAAAATTTATAAAATTACCAAATTGCCTCTTAGTTTTATTAACTTGGAAGGATATTTTAATATTTTCAAGTGCAATTCGACTATAAAAGAAATTGGTTTTATATAATAATATAGGTGATACTCATGCCGACAAAAGAAGTAAAAATTTAAAACAAAACATGAATTGATTATATTGTACTTTTACATGTCTGTTGCAATGTGTAACTGACAACTATGCAAAGGCTATGTGCACCCTTCCAATATGAATATAAGTAAATTAATTGCATCAAGACTTATGCAAAAGCTTTACACATACACCACAGCAGCCATACCAAGGTGAGAAAACCCACTCTTTGGGACCCCATTGCCCTCAAACGTGAATATATATATTTTTTTTGAGATCACTAGTTGTGAAAGTGGACATCGCAATTATCCACAGGATTCAAATTTTAAAATTTGATTGTGATTAAAAAGTGTTACAATAAGATAAAATATACAAATCCGTCTCAAAAGAGAGGAATTACGCTACCCATTGAGGACCTGTTTGGTTGTCCAATTCAAAATTTAAACAATTTAAGAAATTTTATATAGTATTCAAGCCTTCAAAGCATACTCCATCATTTTAAATTAATAAATTCAAAAAAATGATGATTATAATTACATATAAGAGTGACGATTCAAAATAGTGGTATTTCATGAATTCATTAAAATTGATTTTACAACATCAACTATAGTAATAATTATAACATTTTAAAATATCTAAGGTGATAGATTTATACCTTCAACCCTATGTAAAATTGATTCAACATGTCGTAGTTGTTTAATGGAGAAAAGATTTGAATAAGATACTATAATTAGGTTCTATCATTACTTCACAGCACAATTGTTGGACTCTTATTTGTTGGATGCATAAAATAAAAGATGAGCTCACCATTGAAAGCACCTTTTTAAACCCATGTGCATGTAAAGTTAAGCAAAACATCCTTTATGACTAAGTCTTTTGTTTTTTTTTTGTTTTTTCTTAAATCTAGAAAATATGTTTTATTTTGAAAGAGAAAGTTTGGTCGATTGAATCAATGAACATCAGCATCAACTCTTTGGTGCTGTACTAGCATGAATATTTCAAAAGACAAAAATTTTCTTCCCATCCTAGGACCCTGTTTTCTTCTCTTTATTCTAGAGTTCATTTATTTATTTTAAGGAAAATGATATCCCGCTTTAAAAGGAGCTTCCCCACTAAATCTACAATGACAAATGAGAGGTTACACTCGAAGCTTATTTCCTTTTTGAAGGTATTTTGGTGAATTTGAGTAGATTTTAGGGTAACTACTTGTAAGGGGTTGACCCTAGTTTCATTAATGAGAAAAGCTATGTGACACCTTCACCCTTTCATCGACAAGCATCCCCTATCTAAGGGGATACTGTACTCATCCTGTACGCATTTGTGTTAGTCATAAGTGTCTATTAAAATTTGAAGTCTTATCACATTTAACAGTGTTTGACCATTTTTTTTTTAATTCTTTTATTATTAATTTGGTATGAGAAGACACAAAAAAACAAAAACAAAAACAAAAAACAAAAAAAAACAAAAACAAAAACAAAAAAATGGCATGATATGTATTATAAAATATCTCCCAAAGTGGGAGTAAATCGGAAAGAAATGGTAAGTAATTAATTGGTAACAAAAATACCATTTTCTTTTATGATTGGTTTGGATAGGGGATTTGCATGAAAAATTTGAGTTAAGATGAGATTTTATTGTCTAATTATAAAAGTAGCAATGGTAGCAAATGACATTGAAATCGTATTGATCTTAACTTAAATCATTCTTATAAATCATTCATCCAGACACATCGTTATTTCTTTATTTTTCTTTGAAAGGGTTAAAAAAAAAAAAAAAAAAAAAACCCGATATTCGCCAATTGAATTCATCTATGCTCATC
This sequence comes from Liquidambar formosana, assembly GCA_039720395.1. Lineage (NCBI taxonomy): Eukaryota > Viridiplantae > Streptophyta > Magnoliopsida > Saxifragales > Altingiaceae > Liquidambar > Liquidambar formosana. The sequence goes on from JBBPBK010000032.1 coordinate 4,587, forward strand.
GTTGGTGGCGGCCGCTTGAAACGTTGACCTCTTGTTTAAGAGGTCTTCCATTAATCAGCTAGATTACCAACAACCATTTTAGCAATCTTCTTCACCATTTTTTAAAAAAAAAAAAAAAAAAAATTCTCTTCCTTTATTGATTCAAAGGAATTTACAACATGTTTTAAGAGAAAGCTACCCATTAAGTGGTCCCAAACTCCCCATTTTCTAGTATCCCACCTGTAATCCTAATCCATTTCAAGGCAAGAAAGGATATTCCACGATTTCAATATCTGACGTGTCCTGTCTTTTTCAAACTAAAAGAAAAATTAAAGAGAGAGAGAGAGAGGGGGAAAAGAGGGATATCTGGCATATCACGTGCCATCCAACGCATGCAAACCCCAATGCCATTCCTTGAAGCAAAACCTTTGGACCGAACTACGATACTCTAGCTGCAACACATGGTGTTTATCTTAATTTAAATTTGAACTGAAATATTAGTTAATTCAGTAAAAATGCTTCAGGCTAAACTGCTGTTATATAGTTTCAAATCGTGTTTCCAATTTTTTAATCATGTCTTATGGATCCACATGTGAATCCTTTGGATGGAGTGACAAGTGGATTTTTTTTTTCTTTGGGACATAAAATATAGTATATCATAAACTATAGTATATTAAGATACACAAAAGGTTTTTTTTTTTTTTTTTTTTAATGACATGTAATTACTTAGTGTATTAAACTTTACATAAAAAATAGTCATTGCTTAAACTATATTGAATGAGTGAAATTTCCTACATCCATTAATCTCACTCTACTATGTGATAGAGGCCAAGCCTTCTTAGACAGATGCAGAATTTGATGCAAAATTTTATTTGTAAAAACAAGATTACCAACGTCAAGAGATAGATCAACAATCTATGAGACTTACGTCTCAAGGAGTGACGTCTTAAGTTTCGACTTTTTACCTCTCGTTAGGAGTAGTCACTAACTAACTTTATTATTTACACTAATTCATGCATAATAGATAATGACTTTACTTGTGTTTTAGGAGATTAACCGGATCAAAAATTTAAATACTCATTTTGAAGCAACGGGGAAAAACATGGTTACTTGATGTATATATATAAGTAAAATATAATTCTAATTAGTAATTAATTAATCAAAAATTTAAATACTCATTTTGAAGCGATGGGGAAAAACATGGTTACCTAATGTATATATACAAGTAAAATATAATTCTAATTAGTAATTAATTAGTAGCTTAATAGGATAAAAGATAGATGGGTATATGTAGTGGGTGTTAATCAATGCCATTTGGGTGAGTTGGGTTTACAGTTGGGATGAATAACGTTTTCTTCTATTTTTAAAAGTATAATCCCTATCATGAGTTTTTTTGGACAAAGGAAGGTGGGCTGAAAAACAACATGGCAGGCGAAAGTGCGGTCCTTTAAGCTGTCTTTACATGATTAGCGCGACCTTTTTGTCACTTTATTTATCTGCAATAGACCAAAGGAGAAAATGGTCAAAAAATGAAATGATGTATTGTTCTCTTGCCAAACTTGGCTTTCCATTTGACATCAACAGTTCAATCAGGTGCAATATTTTCCTCCATTTTTATGTCCATTGTAGATCCATCTGCATCACACATGACCCACTCACTGCTCCATTCTGCCCAGTAATAATAGTAAAAGTAATGGCACATATTTGATATCTTGATCATGTCAAGATGGCCTGTTGATTTTGATATTTGATCAAAGATGCATTCTTGGGTTCTTTTTTCGTGAAGCTTAAAAATGACCTTACACGGGCCTACGTGTGTTTCCTTTTGAGGTCATTATTTTGATTTTTTATTGTTATTGTTATAGTGTTATTTATATGAATATGAGAAATTTCACACGGATCATTAAGATATTAGTTTAGACTAAACTTTAGCGAGAATATGACTCAACATACGTCTAATATATTAATTTTAAAAAAAAATCTCTTTATACCTCTTCTAGTCAAATTTATTTTTCTTTCACACTTTTTATCTGAACACATTAGATTATTTAAACTGGAGAGAGAGAGAGAGAGAGAGAGAGAGAGAGAGAGTATTGATTGTTTTACATTTTCGAGGCCTCAATTTGTTTTTCATAGTAATAAAATGCAATGATGTAGTGTCATCCAAACATTTTCCAAAGCCAAATTGAGTCAGCTTATCAGAATTCTCCGCTGACCTCATTGATTTATAGTTATCCAATGTATGGTAGTTAGTACCTGTCTGAACTCTGAACCTGACTGGTTGATTTTTCCTTCTATTTTCCTATTATTCAATAGGTGAAGCCTCCACATCTATTATTATATATGCAATTGGGTGGCCTTACTTTGTTCTTATCCAGCTCTGCCTCCCCTTTTCATGGCCTTTCTTAACCCACACCCTTGTCCTTATAATCCCCTCTCACCCTTTCATGTCCCCATATTCCTTCAAAAGGACACTACAGCACCATCTTTCACAATGTATGTCCTACTAGCTAGTTTTGTTCCAAAAAGGGGAAAATAAAAACAAACAATGCCCTCTCTTTGTCAGTGACAGATCTCTGTCATTATTTAGACATTTTGAGTAAATAAGATAAGGAAGAGAAAAATACAAAGATAAGAAAGGGATTGAATCAGGATCATGCCACTGATACTTTAGAATGAAACCCATGATTTCATTATCAAGAAAGGATTAGGGAGGGAAACCAGATTTTAGATTTGATGGGAATGTTCGTAGTATATCGAATGGCTCGGATTAATTCATTAGGTCCATTTTTGCTAGAAGAATCTTTTGCGGGCAATATATATAGCGATGTCTTTTAGATTTTTTTTGTATTTACGCGGTGTCAACGTCGATGATGGGACAATTAATCATGGTTCATGTATGAAGATTTAGTTGATTTTCTTCCCTGAATGATAACTTTATGACCTCTCCCCACCCTTGCTTTCCCCTTTTCCCTTTTCCCCTATCTTGATTTTAAAGCAAGGACAGGATTTAGAAGTTTTAATCATATAGCCTACTCAAGTTAGGTACATATCATGTATAATTAGAATAGAATTTTAACTACAAAAGGTAATGCATCATGACAAAAAGGCAAGGCCTCAAAACTAAAGTATCTCCCTGCGAAGTCTCACTTTATTAATTATCTCACTTTTGTTATAGTGGGTTCATTTCTTTTGCATTTTTGCCCTACCTTTATTTTGGATGGTTATGGCGACTCACAGATTTCCATTTTCCCCTTTTTTGGTGGTATGTTAAGTGGTTCTCGGGCAACCTAGCAGTCTAGCATGAAGGCACATATTCAAGTCTTGAGAGTGATCACATTTTTTGTATTAAAAAAAATTAAAAAACAAAAATTATGATCATAGAGTTCACCCCTATCAAGACTCTGCTTAACAGAACTAACACTAGGTAATGGTATGTTACTATGTTAGGTTTTGTTTTGTTTTGTTTTGTTTTGTTTCTTAATGCTAATACATAGATAATACACACACAAACGTATCATTAAGAAGCCCACATATATGTACACCACATAGCCCAAAGGTCATTATGTTATGTGGTTGGAAGAAATGGCTTAATAACAAAAAGAGCATTGCTAGGTGGCTCGTATACAGACCATCTACCATTTTCCTAACAAAAATAAGTTAGATAGAAGTTCTAAATACCCTTTTTGTAAGAGAAAACAAAAAAAAAAAAAAAAAAATTACAAATTGAGATGGCCATGCCACATTAAGACTCTACTTGGTAATAGCAAACTACAATTTTTTTAAAAGAAATTTTATGTTTCACTGAACCTTTTCTTTTGGGGGAGGGGCATCTTAATGATTTTTTTTTTTTAAAAAAAAAAAAATAGAAAAAGCTAACTCAGATTCATGTGCTATACAATGGAACTAGCCCTCCCCCAATCCTCAAACCCTTCTTTTTTTCTCACCCACGCTCCACACAACTTGATCCTAGGCCCTAATAGAATAGTGTTCACTGCAATTGACTGAATTGTACATCGGCTTGCGATAATAACTCTTCCAAATAATGTATTTTCAATCAAAAGTTTGCCACATTTATACTGTACTTTCAGTGAATATCCAGGTGCCACGGCACATAGCAGCCCTCTATTTAGATATTGAACTATACCTTAGGAAAGAGTAACATAAGCTATAATATACCATTAAATAAATAAAGCACCATAGGGGGGCATTGTCCAATGAACCTAATAAAATTCGGAGAGAAACTCCACACTAGAAATTATTTGATCTGTATAATCGTTACATCACATGGTAATGATGATTTAGTTTAACCATAGAAACATATCGATCGACTTCTAGTGATAGTTATACTTTCTATTTTGCAGTATGAAAAACACTTCTGCAGATATGGTCCGTTTTCTTCCTTAAATTATTTACTTTCCAAAAAGGGTACACTTCGGTACTCAATTTACAGAAAAAGCCACTCCCTCCAACTATTCCATTCCAGGAAGAGAAAGTAAGAACCGGGCAGCTAACATGGAAGTTGAGCAAGGAGGTGTACTCTTTTTCTTTTTCCAACATGGGATTTAAACTGTTGACCTTATTTATTTCTTAAAACACGGATAAACACATTAACTAATGTTATGAATAAATTTGACTAGGGTTAGCTCCAAGAGATCGAGAGTAAAAAATTGAATTTTAAGACTTTCTGTTTCCTTTAAGATGTAAATCTCAAAAACTACTAGTATGACCTTACGATTTTTATTTTTTTTTTATTTTTTATTTTTTATTTTTTTTTTTGTGTGGATAGTTAAAAGCTACTAATTTTAGGACTTTATTCTCTAGGTTAGTATAAAAAGTCCCACATCAATTAGATAAGGATGTGCATTAGTCCAGATGAGGTTAATATGTGTTGATATAAGTGCTATCAACATTATGCATTGACAGTTGTACTCCGCACATTGGCCCAATACACCCCGTAACCCACTAATGCATTAGGCACAATCTACAATACACATGTTTATATAAGTTATATCAGGACGTGCTTACCTGATTATCATCTAGTACTTAAGGCATCATCACCTCCTCAAAGGTTAGGCCATTTTGAAATACATGCTTAGACTTTGCCTTGGTCCTAGCTCTCACTCTGTGTGCATGTGTGTTTAGATTATTATCTTGTAGAAGGGAAAAAAGGTAGAAAAACCACGTGAGGCAACATTTAATTGGATTACAATCACAATCAAATGGTGAAAACTCGTTCGATCAAACATTTTCTCATTCACGAGGACTTCTTACAAAGGTGATCTAGTGATCTTGTAGTTATTTTGATATGGGATGCCCTACGTGTATGGTAACTCCTGTATATGTAATTTATCTTAATTACAAATAAAGTTTTTCTATTTTCACCCCAAAAAATATAATAATAATAATAATCTATATTACCTATAAAAGTTTGTATCTTATAAAAATTTTCGGTTGATAACTACACTCTTATTTTAAATTTTAAATACTTATTTGTCTCCCATATTTAAACAATTAAGAACATTTATTTTTTATCAAAAAAGAAGAAAAAAATAAAAAGGAAAGATAATGATGCCCACTTTATGAATTCTACACAACCTACACTATTATGCATGTCCCCTAACCGATTTCTTGTTCCTACCATGACTCATAGCCATGGACTGAAATTTGACCTATTGTGTTAAGCGTCCATTCTAATAACCTAAATGGAATAAATATTAAAAACATTATATATGTACATATCTCTCAAATGTGATTTATGTTTTTTTTAAAAAGTAACAAATAATTAGATTTCCATGATCTATATATATATATATATATATATATGAGAATTCATGAATTTTCATATATTTATATTATTTAAATATTATTCATGTGCAACGCACGTGTGCCTATATATAGTAATAATAAAAAGGATCAATGTAGCCAACCTTATATACTTAAGGCTTTATTAATGCATTGAATTCCTCCCCGCCATGTTGTTCTGGAAAGGCAACGTTATTTGGGCCCCTTATTTATTTATTTATTTATGTGTTGGGTACAATGAGAAGGATTTGAACTCCTAACTTATCACATTCCTACCTTTTCTCCCACCCACCCTTATTTGGGCTTTACTTTTAGCTTCATGTGCATTTTTTCTACTTTTCTCATGTAATTAAGAATAAGTTATAAACTTCTAATGAAAGGGAATTTACTAAAAGAAAACTTGGATATTGTTTCACCATCTTCAACCTTTATGTGTTAATCATACTACTATCTAAATGTCAATGCATTTCATAATTTTGGGTAAATTATAAAAAATCCTCCTTAATATTTGGTCCTTTTTCACGTAACCCCTTTTAAAAAAAATAGTTGTAATGTCTTCCCAAATAGTTTACGAATTTAGCAGTTAGCACCACCATTAATTGCTATTTATGGAATTAGACAAAAAAACGTCAAGTGACTACCGTTAATTTCATAAATAACGATTAACGATGGTATTAATTAATTGCTAAATTTATAAGCCGTCTACAACGTAAGTGGCATATTTGCTAGAAACTCGCTTCTTGCTAGTTACCAGACAGTACAAATTGAAGACTTTGGGCTTAGCCACTACTTTAGAATGAGCAACTGCAGGTTGCCGCTTCTATCGTTCCTCTGAAATAAATCTGATCTGACAGTACCATGAATTTTTTAGTTGTTTTCTTATTCAGACAATAATGCACACCCTTAGTAATCATTATCTTGTTCAGTTTTCCCATTTCTTCTGACCTAACGAATGATAAATTGAACCTTCTGGGGGAAAAAAAATGCATATCATATCCTACGTTTACAATTTCCTTCAAGAAAAATGCTAGCTAGCATTTTGATCAATGAATGACATGCTTATCAATGATTGTTGGGCCTCCATCTCTCAACCCTTGGCCTTAACCATAGTTACAGGAAAGGCATTTGCTTTACAGACTGATTGGGTAAGCAAAACAAAAACTCAATTTAACCCCACCTGAAAAGTTGTATGAGGCCATTAGCTGAGTTCAAGTTTAGTACTCCGATGATCCAATCCAAATAAAAGAAAATAAAGGAATTTTCCCAAAAATAAAAAATAAAAAAATAACAATACCCATATCAAAAGTCCTTAGAGCACAGCGAACTGGTTGTAGAAACCCCTCCCATCACCCAAACCTCATTAAAAAATTTCAACCGGCCCAAAAGCCCTACAAATACCCAAAATGCTTGTCTACCCTCTGGGCCTCACCTATAAATACCCTACCCTACCAATGAAAAAAAAAAAAAAAATGGTAAGGAAAAAAAATGAGGAGAAAAGAAAAGAAAATAAAAAAATAAAATTAATTCAAGCCAAAACTATTTTAATTCTTTTCCTTCCAATTTTTCATTGCAACCAAATGAAGAAAAATATAATCCCTTATATTTTATGTTTTTCCCTTGGTAGAATTCGGGAACAAAATAAAGCCTCAAAAGATTAATTTGACATTATTCTCAAGAATCTGTACGGCATTGTGATGTCTAGTTCTAAACACCATGTCACATTTCTCTGGCCACATGGGGAATGGAATATTACAATTTTTTTTTTTCCATTACAAAAAGGTGAACAAACCCTAGAAAGCCTTTTTTTATTTTATTTATTTTTTATTTTAAAGTTCGTCTATGATGACTTGTTCATCCAATAGTTAGAGTATACAAAGAAGAAAAGTATATAATCTTGAAAAGAGAATAGTTACACAAAGGACTATAGGCTCTTGTCTTACATTATTGTTGATGCACACGTACAGAAGATGATCCTCAAAAGTATAGAAGAAAATTTGCAATATTTGATAAGGGCAATTCCACTTACTAAGCCTGAAAACAATTAGTCTAATCCCTGTCTATATGCTCTTTCATGTACACTATGCTTTAAGAGCTTCAAGGAGGATATGCTATACTTATTTACTTATTTATTTTATTTTCCTTTTATTTGATATCAAGAGATTTCAAATGTTTTGCACTCGATGAATCTTTCTAAAAACATGCAATCCCCCGTCCCACATGCACGAGGCAAATCTAAGGAGGGATTTGCTATATTATAAACTGCTTTCCCTAGTGTTTGATAAACTTCAAAGAAGCGCCTTACTCATTTATGGATTCCATTATCTCAGAGCTTTATTGAGCTTTACAATGGAAGATTTCAAAGTTCAGACAGGTTATGGTGGATGGTCTTGGAGAGGATTTTTTTTATTTTTTTGGTGGATGAGAAAGAGCATGTCAATGAATTGTAGAAGAAAGGTGATGCAAAGCTGGCAATTTTAAGTAAAGAGGGATTGACTATTAATAATCATGCTTTTGTCTCAGTTCTTCCTTAATTTGAGGGGTGGCCATGCGTCCATGCCAATTGACAACTCTGCCAAAAGGGGTAGGACTTTTTTATTTTCATGTTCTTCTTTGATAAACTTTCGGAAATTTTCAGGAGGAGATGTGGTCGATTATTTTCTAATCTGAACCTCGATCATCCCAAGAAACTACTTTAATTAGCAAACAATATATGAAGTGTAGGGATCCTCTCCATTGCAACGGACAGTCCAAAAAAGATGGAGAGAATCTCTTCCTAACAACGAATATGTGGCATATTCCTCAAAATTAAAGAATCTTACATGTAATATTCATTTATCAAAAAAACTTATTAGATTTTAGCATAAGAAATTGGCACATCCTTAATGTACACCTGACAAATAAGCAACTACATATCCTCTAATGGGCACTCATGGACTTATACGTAAGAAAGAAACTACTTTAATTAGCAAGACACACATATATGCAAAGCATTGAACATCATGTGTGACCAAAAAGTGGTTATCTTGGCCACTTAAAATAAGGGGAAATTGAAGCCAAGATAAGGCGAATTTGCTCATAGTAATGAACCTTGAAACAAAATGCTGCAAAATTTTAAAATGCCAAAAGAAATTAATTTGTGACCAATAGAAGAGGAATTAGAAGATGACTTTCTGATAAATGAAAATGGTTATTTGGTCGAGAGAGAGAGAGAGAGAGAGAGAGAGAGAGAGAGAGAAAGAGAGAGAGAGTTTTCTCAATAATGGTTTCAAAGGAGATATAATGTATAGTTTTTTTTTAGGCTACTTAGAGGTATTTCTTGGTTTTGTTTGAAGTTCCTTCTTAAACACCAAAATTTATTAAAACTCAAAAGTTATCTTTTTAAAATTTTATTAACACTAGATGAAATTAAAATTTCATCTTAAAATATGCATACAATTGTGCAGTACCAAATTTTATTAAAAATTGGTTCTTAATTATTTAATTTATAACAAATTTTTATTTTTATTAAAACCCAAAGTTATCTTTTTGTTTTTTTTTGGTAAGAAAGTTATCTTAAAACTAGAAAGTTTATAGTATCAACATACAACTCTTTTTCCAACCTTATAAAAAAAAATTGGAAAAGTTAATTATATCAAAATCAAATTCTTCTTTGTCTACGCTTTTTAAAGTTTATGTCCATTTTCTCAAAACCAACAAATTTTCTTAAAGTGTAACTTAAAGTGTAACATAAGTTATATCAGCAAGTGCTTACCTGATTATCATCCCATATATATATACATATATATAAACGTGTAAACTTTGTATACTTATACAGTTTGGTGGGGAAGCGGGATATTCAGAATCTCATGTCATCAATCTAAAGTCTTGTATTAACGAACCAAAGATAAAATAAGGACCTTTTTATGAAAAATATATGATAAAGACTTAACACTTTTAGGGATTTTTTTTCCCCTATTGTCAATTTTCATTTTATATGGGGAAAAAAAATTATAAATGCTCCATTTGATCTGATCGCCAAGGAATCAATTTCATATACACAACGATGGAATTCCTCAATCACGAAATCTCGCTGAATTTCATATACACAACGAAGGAATTTCTTGATCACGAAATCTCACCGAGATATATATATAAATCTATAATTTTGGTCATCAAGAAGAATGGTCCTACTATCTTTGCAGGTGCATGATCATACTATGTTGTTAAAGCAGTTGATGATAACTCTATGGTTGGGTGCACAATATTAACCTTTCCCATTTTTGTCTTTTTAATTTTTAATTTTTATTTATACTTTGTATATCTTTGATTAGTGTAAAATATTGTTTTATTCTATTAAGTCCTCTCCCACATGGGTAATGCTACTTTGCCCCCACACTTTGCCCTACTTAGTGCATTTAGGGGGGTAAAGTTGTGGGATCCACTAATATAGTTAAACCCTATAAATTGAAACTCCCCTGAATGCACTAAGTAGGGCAAAGTAGCATTACCCCTCTCACATTAACTTGTCATGTGATCATTGATAAGTGGAATGCAAAGGAGTGTATAATGCACCCACTTAACACAGAATAAATTTTAGATGATCATACGGGCACCAATCAACTGTGGATCCCATAGGACCAAATCTATATATTCCAATCTTTATATATACAATATACAAACACCATGAGTTAGGGGTAGTACCCCTTGTATTGGTGGGTCGTTATGGGGTACATTGAACCAATGCAAATGGTACAAACTTCAATATATGGCACTAATATAACTTAATTATATCAGCACATTCTCATAGAACTAGATCTGTATATATATATATAGTCCTGGTCAGATAAAAATGTGCTTATATAAGTTATGCAAGCACCATGCATTGGGGTTGTACTTCGTGCATTAGTCTCATGTATCTCGTTACCCACCAATGCACAAATACAACCTTTAATGCGGGTGTTCATACATTCTTAATATTTTAGATTTAAAAGGTTTTGACGTGGAATTGAATTGCTCATGCAGATAGAGAAGCAATGTCGGTGAGTTGCATTACTCTCCACTATGGGAAAATATTGCCTCATTATATATAACAACCAACAATAAAGGGTTGTTTAATTTGATGTTGAATCCTATCAAATAGGAAATCGATGTTTAGTACGTTGCTACTTGCTAAAAGTAAATATATGTTCATTGATGTATGGGCTGCGATAAACAATGCAGAGCAATAGAAGTTGAGAAGATTCCCATTTACAAATTTCTAAAATTTTCAATTTTTAGTTTAGTTGGTTTCCATTTACTTATTCTTGACCAAAGTTAATTCTTAATGATATGCTCCAATCATAGTTTGGATGGCCAACGTTTTTATTAATTTGGCTCCTAAACATATGTTACTATGTCTAGAAAGATTGAAAAATTTCTATACTTTTATTTTATATTAGATATAGTAAATGCAAGAATGATTTGGCTAAAAAGAAATTTTAATTTTGTGACAAATATGGTCCTCATTATGAACCCACGAAAACGCGCGGCCCACAAGGGTTTGGCAAAATAAGTATGAAAGACAACAAAAGAAAGGGAGTCGCCACCTCATTTTTTAAGGAAAAGAGGAAAACCCTAAAAATGTTTTATTTCCAAAAACCTCATGACTCCATTTTGAAAGGAAAGGCAAAGTCTTTAAAACCAGAAAATTGGATTCGGGGGCTAAGTTACGATGTGGGAAGGTTCTGGGCAAAGCCCATAGGCACCCACATCGCCCAAGTTGGTATCTTAATTTGATTGGGCTAATTTAATAATTTAATCACATGCGAATCAATATCAATCAATAAAATACAGCATGCATATCCATCACAAATCCAGCCTACTCCTCTACCAATCATATATGATGGATAAATGGATAAAACAAAAAGAAAAGAAAAACCTAGGATACTTAGTATCCTAAGGCACACTTGAACATCAATTGAGCGCCTACGTACCATGCATGGAAATACATGGATCAAAGTCCATGTAGTTCGAAAAGAATTAGGGTTAAATCCTAATACGGACTCATGGTAAAAACCCTAAGTTTCCTTATTTAAAAAAGAGAGAATTTGATAAGTAAACCAAGTTTGAAATCAAGTAACCTCCACAAGATGGAAACTTTAAGAAAATAGGCAAGTTATTTTATAAGGAAACCTCTAGTAATGACCATGCATCCGTATTAATAAATAACCCTAGAAAGGGAGAAGAGAAAGAAAGGTTAGAAAAAATGAATTAGGGCACTTCACACCCTACTTACCTTGTGCAATCTTCTCCAAGCAATAGCAAACTTAAGCAATAACAACCTTATTTGCAATAAGGCAATTATTGCACCTATTTGCACCCTTACACGTGCTCAAAACCATGCAAAAAGAACAAAATACTAATATGGACAGAATCACATTAAGGCCTAAAATCATTCATTAATCATGTAAATAACAAGAATAATGAATAAGTAAAAACCCTAATACAACCCTACATGTAATGACCTATCCTACATGCATAAAAACCTAGAAATCCACTAATAATGAATGCAAACCTAGCATGATTCAACTATATGAAGCATATATAGAATGATTATGATGAGCAACAACTCACAAAACTACCCTAAACATGCTGTATGAAACTTGCTTGAATTTAGGGTTACCGAAACCCTAATTTCACAAATATGCCTAACAACCTATGAAACGACTCTAACACATGCTCAAACTATCATGAATATCATTCATATCATATATATTAACTAACAAAAACATCAATTCATGACAATAATCACAGCGAATAAGCTATACGTAACATGCATGATTTCAAAGGAACACAAAGAATAATGCTTTCAAACCCTTAGTAAACTAAGGATTATCAAGCATATAAAACCATGAATCATCTTAAAATCATACATATAACATTATAAAAACATTGAATTCAACTAACATGTGGAACAACTACATGCACTAGAACTATCATGAAGAAATAAGGAGAAGAAGAAGGAGAAAAGCCTAAATTCAGCAATTGACAGTACGTTTACCTCTTATAGAGCTTCCCTTACCTTCAAAATCCTTGTTCTCTTGCTTGTCTAAAGTTGAAGAGCCTCCCCTTGATGTTCTTTAGCTCTCCCAACTCGTAACTCCCTCTCTCTTTAAGTATAAAGTGCACTTGTGGCCCCCCTATATGCTGAATATCATGTTCTTTATATAGGGGACTGACCTAATAAACCAATGGCTAAGATTAATTCATTAAATAATGATCCTAGGGCTATTAGAGACTCTCTTGGTGTTCAAACAACTTAAAGTTACTCAATTTTAGAAGGAAACAAGTTGCAAGGGCGGAGAAACCCGTCGAAAGAGGAAGGAAGAGGCAAAATCCCACTTAAAGACAAATTCCCTTGGGAAACCGTTCGAGCCCAGACAGTCACCCGAGGGCTCCCGTCAGCATACCTCGGTCAGACTCCTTCGCCTTCTGGAAGTCTTTCAAGGTCAAATTAAGTCCGATTTTGACGAAATAAAAGCCAAAACGACCGTGGTTTAATGAGGAACACATTTTTAGACATTTTAGGACAAAAATCCTTAACCATGGGTGCATGGTTAGGTTTTACAAAAGTGGCTAACCACTGTGTACCACCGTCGCAAAGCCAGGGTTTGCACACAAGGTTGAGCCAAATGCTTTCCAAACCAAAATCCAATCTTTTAAAACATGTTTATGATGTAAATAAAACCCAATTGAAGTTAAATAAGAGTAAATTGAGTGGGTCTTATGAGTCAATTTGAGCAAACCAAGAAATGATCTTTTAGCGAACCTAGACCGTTATGAGCCGAATTGATCTTAAACCATTAGTTCATCAAATTGAGTCTATATATAGACTTTATATATCAATATGAACTCTAATTGAAACTTGGAGATCATTTCAAAGTCAAACGGAAAAGATACGACTTAAAAGACAATAATGCCCTTAAAGTCACAAAATCTCTAATTGACTATTGAAACCTCTTCCAAATCAAACCAAAATTCATATGTATGATCCTTAATGCCTTAAAAACCTAATGCAAATGCATAGACTCAAAAATAAAATAAAAACCTACATGAAATGATGACCTTTAACTAGGGTAACAAAAATGGGGTGTGACACTTGGGAAACCAATATTTTAAGGTTTAGGTATGCCTGGGTTAAGCTATATTGTATTGTAGAAAAAGAGATACTGGCTAGAATGTAATTTTAAGACCAATTACTTTATATAAAAACTTTGCTTCCTAAAGTTTTAATGCAGAAGTGCTTGAAAATCCCAAATCCATTAAATGTGGATTTTTTTTTCCTTGTTAGATATATGGGCTAAAACTCGATTTTAATGATTTAGGCAAAAGAAATAAATCAGATGAAGTAGTTCTTATTTCTGTTTTGTGTATGTGTGTAAGAATTACACATATGTGAATAGCAAAAAAAAAAAAAAAAAAAAAAAAAAAAAACAAAACAATAGAAAGAGAATATGAGAATCTGAGGGGGAGAGAGAGTGTGTGTGTGTTAAAGAGAGAACCGATAGATGAAAAGTGAGTCACCATCCATCCATTAGAGAGAGAGAAAGAGAGATAGTTAGAGAGAGAACTGTCCGATCAAAAGTGAGTGTCCATCAATCTATTTATTTCCCCTATATATACCCTTCTCGACAGTCCCTCACCTCACATGCATTCATCCCAAAACCCAGCCTTCCTTGTAATCTCATATTCCATCCTTAAAACTAAAACCTAATACATGGGGAACCTGGGTCCCTATGTGACTCTTTATTAAGGCTTGCTACGAGGAGAGGATGAAGAGGTTAGAGAGGCCCCTAGGCTGCAGTGGAGATGGAGAAGCACCCATTGCATAAGCAGGTTAAAGCAGACGACTGTGATGAAGGGTTTGATGTAGCGCACTTGGAGAAGCTAGTTGCCAAGGAAATTAGAGGGTCGTAGGAGAAGCATAAGGCTATGTATGAGGCTGGAAGTATAGGATGAGAGGATAAGAAAAGAGTCAGATTGAATGGTGTTTGAAGGGTTGGATGAATGGTATTTAGCCCACCATGATTAGTGGCTTAGTGAGGAAATGCAATGGATGTTGGAAGAGGAAGAGAAAGCACAGGAGGTTGAGAGTAGGGAAGAGCAGAGGCAGAAACGTACAAAATATTGGGGTTGTGGTATAAGAAATGGGTTGGTAGGTGGGTTGCCTAAGGTACAACTCACCAAAACTAAGGAAGATGGATATTATGGGGGTAGAAAAATTGCTCTCAATAGTAATTGCCGTGTATCGCACAAATCACCACTAGTTCATATATATTAGCAGATACGGTGGTGCTTGTGCGTAGTTGAGACGCAAGTATACATATATACAAATCATCCCAAACAAAACTTAATTTTTATTGTGTTAATAAATGTGTGGCGTCAAGCCTAAATAATAAAAATGGATAGGATATATTTGTTACAAAGCTTTACTTGGCCCTAGCCTTCTTTTTTCTTTAAATAATCTATCTTATACTATAGAGAGGAGTTTTCCTTACGTCAGCAGTGGGTGACCTGGAGTCTTCATAGCCCTTCCCTCCAAAGTTCTCTTCTGTCATTCATTTAGGACCCACACCAAACCACTTAAGATGATGACAGCAAACCTATTCTCCTCTCTCCCTCTCCCTTCCTTCCTTTTCATATTCATCTTTTACTCCCATCAACATCAGCGAACCCTCTTCTCCTCTTTTTTTTTTTTTTTTTTTTTTTTTGCTTCCTTTCCAAGACAATCTCCTCTTCTCCTCTCCTTCCCTCTCTTATCCATCCTTCCTTCCCATCACCCATCGGCAAACCCACCTCTTCCTTTTCCGTACGGCCCTCTTTTCCTTTCACTTCCTTCCTTCTCTTGTTTGTCCTTCCTTCCCATCATCCATCTAGAGCAAACCCACTTCAAATTTCAAATTTTGAAATGAGTTACTCACTTCTTCCTCGTAGTCCCTTCTCCACGCCCCCCATTCTCTCTCTCTTTCTCTTCAAAATTTCCCTTTTCCATGCCCTCCATTCTCTCTCTCTATTTTATTCCAAGTTTTGAAATTGAAAAGGAGTGCTCGAAACTCTTTCTGTCTCTATCTCACTCTATAATAAAGGTTTCCTCTCTCAATCTTTCTTCTGCCGTTAAGTTTGGGGTTTTAATTATAAGGGTTCTAATACTTTGTGGTTTTTAATTAGGGTTTCAATCTGTGATACCACGCCGCTGCCACCTACAGGTATCTCTTATTCATTTTGCACATCTGATGTTGAATATATTTATGTTTTCTCCTCAATTTATGTTACTTTGACTGGGGAATTTTGTTTACTGACATCTTTCTTAGTTTTTAATTTTTAATTTATGCTTTTATTATATATTGTTTCTCCCGAATTCTCCATTTCTTTCTCTTTTTTCCCTGTTTTTATTTTGGCCTAAAATTGTGTTGCATCCTTTTGCCCCATCCTTTTTTTTTTGGGGGGGGCCTTTTATTTTCTTATGCGTTTTTCCCCCACCTTTTTTTTTTTTTTTTCCTGACATCTAAGTGTACCATGCACAAAAAATAAATTTCTTCATGCTATAATTCAACTAGCATCTTTGTGGATAGTAATTTTTGATTTCTTGGAGTGTCAATTTTAGGGATTTTATATATTTCCACTTACTTTAGGTTTTTGCAGATTCAGATAGGTGGATTTATTTTTTAATTCTGTTTGTATTTTATTTTAATTCAGTGTATAGTTTTCATAATTAGCACTTTGTATAATCAAATCTCTATTGGGTCTTTTATGTCCACAAATGCAACAGATGGAATTTATGTCATCTTTTGGGTCTTTTATTTTCTTATGTGTTTTTCCCCCACCCTTTTTTTCTCATTTCCTTTCCTAACATCTAAGTCTAACATGTTCAAAATAAATTTCTTCATGCTATAATTCAACCAACATCTTTGTGGATAGTGATTTTTTTATTTCCTAGAGTGTCAATTTTATGGATTTTATATATTTCCACTTACTTTAGGTTTTAGCACATTCACATAGGTGGATTTATTTTTTTAATTCTGTTTGGATTTTATTTTAATTTAGTGTATCTATACTTATAATATAAAGAGGAGTTTTTGCTTACCTCAGCACTTGATGAGGTGGCTTCCTAATAGTCACTCCCTCTAAAATCCAATCTCCTCCTTAATTATGGGCCACATAATAACGTACGCTTCTATCTCCCTCTTTTTTTTCTTCTTTATTTTTATTTTTATTTTTATTATTTTTATATCTTCCTTCCCCCATACAGCTTCTCTCTCTCTCTCTCTCTCTCTTCTCGTACGCTCTCCCTTCTCTATCTTTTTCCTTTATTTTTTCTCCCGTACACCTCTTTCCCTTCTCTCTCTTTTTCTTTTTTTTCCCTTTCTTCCCTCCCTGTTTTTTCTCTTTTTTTTTTTTTTTTCATTCTTTTTTCACTCTTTTGCTACCTTCTCCCATACGCCTTTCTCTCTCTCTGTCTCTCTTCCTTTTCTCTCTTATTAGGTACGCACTCTCTCTCTCTAAAGCTCACTTCAAATTTTGGAAATCCTTCTCCTTCTCTTTCTCTCTCTCAAGCTCTCTCTTTCTTTGATTAATGGCTTCCTTTTTCAATTTAGGGTTCAAATTTCTCAAAGGGGGTTCAAATTTCAAATCAATTGGCCTCTCAACCACGTCTTCCTCCACAGCTCAGGTATGTCACCACTTCTCTCTTCTTTTTCTTCCTTTTTCCTTCTTCTCATTAATTGATTTTTTTTCCCTTGGTTCCATTTAAGGGTTTTGATTCATCTTCAAAACTTACGCTGCCTTTGCTACCTAGGTACGGTCTCCCCCAAAATGGGTCTGATTCAAGTTTTAGGGTTTTTGAACTTTATTTCAGTGGTTTTTATTCTTTCTCACTTTTACATAGAAAATCTTATTTTAGTGTTTTTTATTTCTGTGCATCGCGCGGGTTCATACTAGTATAAAATAATATACTCTTACTGTTTTTTTTTTCCTTCTTTTTTGGTTCTTTGATTTTAATTATTTTTTGATTAATTATTTTGAAAATTATTTAAATTTAGCATTATATAGTATTTTTTGAATAGTAATCCCATATTTTGCACGAAATAGGGAATGCAGATTATGAGTGGCATAGTTGTAAATATTTTGAAACTCAAAATAAGGGAAATTTCGTCCGTTTGGGGTCAAAAGAGGTTATAAATTTAACGTTTTTGTTTGTGTTTCAATGTAAATGAAATGTTGTACTATGAGATTGTGGTGAGAAATCCGTTTTTTCTCTAAGCAGTAAAAAACGAAATAGGGTGTTTTTGTTTTAATCACCCTATGGCGAAAAAAAAAGATATATAGCTGCATGAAATGAAACCAAAAGAAGATATATAGGATTTTTTTGTTTTAATCAGGAAAAAAAAAAGGGAAGAGGAAGAGAGAAAGAAACAAAGCAATGAAAACAAACAACTCTAAATTAAGCATCTATCATCTTTCTCACAACTGCTTCCTAATTAATCTTTCGGCAACAAAAATAAAAATTAAATAAAAAAAGAATAAGAACATAAACGAGAAATCAAAAGCAAACCCTAAAAAGCTTTTTTTTTTTTTTTTTTTTTTTTTTTGTAAAGCTCGTCTATAACTACTTGTTCATCCAGTAACTAAAGTATACAAAAAAGAAAAGTATATAATTTCGAAAGAGAGTGGTTACATAAAAGACCATAGGTTCTTGTCTTTACATTACAGAGGATGATCCTTAAAAATATTGCACGAAATAGGTAATGCAGATTTTGAATGGCATAGTTATAAAAATTTTGAAACTTAAAATAAGGGTAATTTCGTCCGTTTGGGGTCAAAACGAGTTATAAATTTAACGTTTTCATTTGTGCTTCTATTGTAAATGAAATATTATACTATGCGATTATGCCGAGAAAATCATTTTTTCTTTAAGCAGTATGAAAAGAAATAGGGTGTTCTTGTTTTAATCACCCTATGGCGAAAAAAAAAAAAGATATAAAGCAACGAAAACAAACAACTTAAAATTAAGTATTTATCATATTTTTCAAAACTGCTTCCTAATTACTCTCTCAGCAACAAAAATAAAAATTAAATAAAAGAAGAAAAAGAATATAAACATGAAATCAAAAGCAAAGCCTACAAAGTATTTTTCTTGTAAAGCTCGTTTATGACGACTTATTCATCCAACAGTTAGATAATACAAAGAAGAAAAGTACATAATCTAGAAAGAGAATGGTTACACAAAGGACTATAGGCTGTCTTTATATTATTGTAACTGCACACATATAAAAGATGATCCTCAAAAGTATTGCACGAAATAGGGAATGCAGAATTTGAGTGGCATAGTTGTAAATATTTTTAAACTCAAAATAAGGGTAATTTCGTCCGTTTGGGGTCAAAACGGGTTAAAAATTTAATGTTTTCGTTTGTGCTTCAATTGTAAATGAAATATTATACTATGAGATTATGGTGGGAAAACAATTTTTTCTTTAAGCAATATGAAACGAAATATGGTGTTTTTGTTTTAATCACATTGTGGCGAGAAAAAAAAAGATATATAGCTGCATGAAATAAAATCAAAACAAAATATATAGGGTGTTTTTGTTTTAATCAGGGGAAAAAAAAAAAAAAAAAAAAAAGAAAGAAAGAAAGAGGAAGAGATAAACAAATAAAGCAACGAAAACAAACAACTCTAAATTACACATCTATCATATTCTTCACAACTGCTTCTTAATTACTTTCTCGGTAACAAAAATAAAAATTAAATAAAAAAAGAAAAAGAACATAAACATGAAATCAAAGCAAACCCCAGAAAGAATTTTTTTTGTTAAGCTCGTCTATGATGACTTGTTCATCCAACAGTTAAAGTATACAAAGAAAAAAAGTACATAATCTAGAAAGAAAGTGATTACACAAAAGATTATTGGCTCTTGTCTTTACACTATTGTAAATGCACACATACAGAGGATGATTCTCAAAAGTATTGCATGAAATAGGGAATGAATATTTTGAGTGGCATATTTGTAAATATTTTGAAATTCAAAATAAGGGTAATTTCGTTCGTTTGAGGTCAAAATGGGTTAAAAATTTAACGTTTTTGTTTGAGCTTCAACTGTAAATGAAATATTATACTATGAGATTATGGCGAGAAAACCATTTTTTCTTTAAATTGTATGAAACAAAAAAGGGTGTTTTTGTTTTAATTACCTTGTGGCTAAAAAAAGAAAGATATATAGTTACATGAAATGAAATCAAAACAAAATATATAGGGTGTTTTTGTTTTAATCAGGAAAAAAAAAACAAATAAGAAAGAGGAAGAGAGAAACAAACAAAAAAACGAAAACAAATGACTCTAAATTAAGCATCTATCATTTTCTTCACAACTGCTTCCTAATTACTCTCTCGGCAACAAAAATAAAAATTAAATAAAAAAAGAAAAAGAACATAAACATGAAATCAAAAGTAAACCCAAAAAAGCATTTTTTTTGTAAAGCTCGTTTATAATGAGTTGTTCATCTAATAATTAGAGTATTCAAAGAAAAAAGTACATAATCTAGAAAGAGAGTGGTTACACAAATGATTATTGGCTCTTGTCTTTACACTATTGTAGATGCACACATACAGAGGATGATCCTCAAAAGTATTGCACGAAATAGGGAATGCAGATTTTGAGTGGCATAGTTGTAAATATTTTGAAACTCAAAATAAGGGTAATTTCATACATTTGGGGTCAAAACGGGTTTTAAATTTAACTTTTCCGTTTGTGTTTCAATTGTAAATGAAATGTTATACTATGAGATTATAGCGAGAAAAGTATTTTTTTCTTTAAGTAGTATGAAACGAAATAAAGTATTTTTGTTTTAATCACTCTATGGCGAAAAAGAAAAAATATATATAACTGCATAAAATTAAATCAAAAGAAGATATATAGGGTTTTTTTTTGTTTTAATCGGGAAAAAAAAAAAAAGGGAAAAGGAAGAGAAAAACAAACAAAGCAACGAAAACAAACAACTCTAAATTAAGCATCTATTATATTTTTCACAACTGCTTCCTAATTACTCTCTTGGATACAAAAATAAAAATAAAGAAAAGAAAAAGAACATAAACATAAAATCAGAAGCAAAGAACATAACATCGCCTATGACGACTTGTTCATCCAAGAGCTAGAATATACAAAGAATAAAAGTACATAATCTAAAAGCAGAGTGGTTACACAAAGGACTATAGGCTCTTGTTTTTACATTTCTATTTTGATTTCGAAGAAATGAAGACTCGGCTTGACTCAGTTGCCGAGAAAGCTGGGGAGAAAGAAAATGATTTTTAGAGAACCGTTGTGAGAAAACCTCTGTGATTGATCGTTCATTTTTTTTCTTTTCTTTCTATTGTTTGATTTTATGTCAATTAAAAAGCTGTTGTTTGCATGGAAAACCTCTTTGATTGAGCTTCCATATAATATATATATTTATATAGATCTTCAATTGCCTTTTATACCAAATGCACCCAGGAATGAAGATATAGTATAATATGAGAATTGAAAATATAATATAAACATTTGAAGATATAAATTGAAAATATAAATATTGCCTTTGAAAGAGTAAGCTTTATAAATAAATCATAAAAGTTACAAAGTTACAGTTGACGAGGGTGAATACAGTTACAAAAGAAGGGTTACAAAAAAGATACAAACAAAAGTGGAGTGTATTCAAAATCTGTCCCCTTATCCTTTGCCTAACCCCTTCTCATATAGGAAAGAGGGTATTAAAACCTAATTATGAGAACAGTACATTGATAATTGAAAAGTACTATTCAATCACATGGCTAAGATATTGTTGACTTTTACTGTGTGCTGTCGGTGGGCACTGTATTGTCGGTAGGCATTGTATTCAATTATATAGTCAAGATACTGTTGGCTGTCAGTGGGCACTGTGAGCTGTTGAGCTTTTCGCTTTTAGTAGATAAGTACAATGACGATGATGATGTTAGAGCACTGTAGAAGCACGCCTAAAGAGTGATTGTCTGGATACTGCAAAGCCGAAAATTCCGGATCTGGATTGGAATATAAGACCTTGTTTGGCTATTGTTTCTATCAAGGTATTGGGGAGAAGATACCGAAACAGTCATCTTCATTGTCGTTTGCCAAATTGACTGAAGGGCATGAACCCTGTTCATCTTCTTCATCATCTGACTTGAGAGATGAGAGGGCTTGTTGAAGATATACCTTCAAGTCTTTTCTGTTGGGGGGAGCAGCTGCTAACTTGGTCATCAACTGGTTTTTTGACAGGAAAGCATTGGATGAATCTCCAATAGTTGACTGTATTGCAGGATGTTTCTGAAACCATTTTTGAATTGTTTGGAAAAGTTTTGGGAAAATTTGCAAATGTGGCTTTGGCTGGATATGTTGCTCATAGTAAGCATATGACTCATTAATATTGACAGGTTGGTTTGGAAGAATATCTTGAATGGGACCGAAATAGTTCCACCAGTCAAGAAACCAGAAGGGAATTGTCTCGATATTGAATTTTTGATCAAAATAGATCATCCATGAATGACGGTTGATCTTATTCTGAATAAAGAATGATATTTGCCATGCCTTCTCATAATCAAAATAATTATAGAGATTAGGGGTGATATTGCCATGGAGTTGTCTTGGCTGATAAAGAGGTTGATCCTAGTCAGAAGGACTAAGGACTCAGAGAATATGGCATGTTGAATGTGAATAATCCGAAGGATCATCCTCATTTGGATTATGTTTAAAAATTGCCGATTTTGTTCCTTTTTCAAGGATATTTTGGTACCATTGGTGTGTTTTGCGAAAATCATTTGTCTTATGTTGGAATCATGGGGGAAAATAGGATTCAAGGATATCAGCTATATCTGTTTGAGAAAATTCTCTCTCAATAACCATTACGTTTAATGGGAGAGTTTTGGGAAAATAAGGACTTTTGTTTTTGCAAAAATTTGTTTTATTTTGTAAATATTTTTGCGAATTTGGAGTCGAAAATACTCCTAATGGCTCCATAGATTTAGAAGAAGTTGCAATAGTCTTGCCACTACTCCTAATGCTGGAAGCTACCAATGAATAAGTCTGTGACTTATTGATTGGAGGTACTCGCTGAAAGCTTAGTTATTGCTGCAGCTGCAATGTCAATTACTGTTGTTTGTAGTGGGCAAGAAGTTCTTCTTCTTCTTGAAGATCTTCAAACCATTTTTTTTTCTTTGATGTTGTGCCCTAAGCCTTTGGTTGCTCGGTTGATGACCCTGTTGCCTGGTTAGTATGGGTTGAATGCCCTTGAGGGCCTTTGGGTTTGGTTTTTTTGGGCATTCTGATGAACTACCCTGTTCTTTAAATATATGACCCTGTAAGAACTCACGAGAGAGGAAATTAGGGACATAGTTATTTTCTCCTTTAATATATTCTATATTAGAATTGAAAACAAAAAGTATTGCTTGCTATCTGGCGAAAATATGTTTTGATGCAATATTTTTGACATTATTTTTTCAAAACTGGTTTTGCAGCTTGGCAATCTACCTTTAGTAGAAATTTTTGATTTAAAATATCATCTTGGAATTTTGATATACTCAAAATTATAGATAATATTTCTTTTTTGATGGTTGAATATTTTGCCTGTGCTGTGTTCTAGGTGCCAGATGTATATCTAAGAATCTTGTCAGTGTTGCCCATTCTTTGCATAAGAATACCGCCATAACCTATGTCTGTTGCATCGGTTTGGACTACTTTGAATGTTGATGGATCAGCTAAGCTAAGACAAGGAAGGGTTTTGGCCTTTTGTTTTAGCATTTTGACTATATTGGTATGGTCTTGTATCCATGTAGGAGGGTTCTTCCAAGGCCTTTGTCTAAGTAATGCACACCCTTGACTAAGTTTAGGATAGAAGTCTACTATGTAATTTAGACACCCTAAAAATCTTTGCAATTGCTTTTTGTCTTTGATTTCATCCGGAAATTTGTCTGCAAATTGAATTGATCTTTCAATGGGACAATTGTTCTCTGATGAATATAATGTCCTAAAAATCTAATCCTTGTTTGGAAAAGATTAATTTTTGTAGGCCTTAAGGCTAAACCATATTGCTTGATTAAGTGGAAGAATATGTTGAGATACTTCCAGTGTTGCTCTATTGACTTTGAAAACACTAATACATCAACAATGTATACAATAGTGAATTCAGTGTATTGCGTGAATATTGCATTCATTGTATTTTGAAATTCCGAAGGAGCATTTTTAAGGTCAAATGGCATTACATTCCATTCATAATGGCCAAAAGGGACTGTAAAAGCTGTCTTGTATCTGTCTTCTTCAGCAATTTGAATTTGCTAGAAACCTGATTTCATGACAAATTTTGAAAATATTGTTGCTTTGCTTAGTCTTCCCAACAAATCTCTCTTATTAGGAAGAGGATACCTTATCCATTGTAAGGCATCATTGAGTGGTTTATAATTGATAACTAATCGTGGGTCTCCACGTTCAATTTCTGTTGCTTTAAAAATATAAAAGGCTGCACAACTCCATGGCGAGCGGCTTTCTCTTATCAAATTTTTAGTAAGCAGTTCTTTAATTTCTTTTTTGCATATTTCAAGCAATTCCTGATCCATTTGAATTGGTCTTGCTTTAGTTGGGATGTTGCTTTCCTGAAAATCTTTCTCATATGGCAATTTAATAATGTATTTGTTTCTGTGTCAGAAAGTATGAGGATTATCATAACAAATTGTCTTTTTTAATTTGTCTTCGAATTGTTTTATTGCAGATTGGAGTTTCCAATCTTGTACTCGTTGTTCAATCTGTTTATGCTAAATTTCCTGTTTAAGAAAGTTAAGATGTTTTGTCTTATGAAGAATTAAATTGATTTGCTTTTCATCTGAATATGTAAACTTGTTTTTCAGAATGTTGACATCCCTAACCGAAGGTGGATTAAGGAATTCAAATTTTGTCTTTTTATTTTTAATGTAAGATGTAATTCCCGTTGTATCAACGCTAAAGGGTTGAATAAGAGTAATAAAAGGAGTTCCTAATATTACTTGCCTATCCAAATCTTTAACAAGGATAATAGTTGATTCAACACAAGTTCCATCTTTACATATATGGATATTGTCTAGTTTGTAATTAATGTTGAGTTTAGCCCCACTTGTCGAGCTAAGTTGTTCCTTTATTTTTTGATAGTATTTTGACAGTATTAATCCTTCTTGTATGCAATTCATATTTGCTCCTATATCAATCAAAGCAATTATATGAAGTATATATTTGTCATATGGATTCTTTTTGTTGTGGATTACAATTTTAATAGTTGTATTCCATTTTTGAAATGTAATTTGCCTAATGAGTTATATGAAAGCTCCTTCACCAATATTATCCTTTTCTTTGGTGATTTCACTTTCCTCAATATTTTGTTGAGGAATAATAATCTCAAGATTATTATTGGTAGAAGCTTGTTGCTGTTCAAGCCTATTAATTTGTTCTTGTAGAGCATGTAAGCTTATATTTTGTAAATTAGTGTGTTGTCTTAACTCTTTGAGTTCTAATTTTATTTGTTTTACTTCTTGTTTCAAGTCTTGGACAGTTGGTTCTTCTTCAATCTTTTGCTTAGATTTTTCACTTAATATTTCTTGTAAGCTTTCGGAAGGTTTTGCTTTGGTTGACTTATCATTTGTTGGAGTTTTTGTAAATATTCACATTTTAATATTGGATCATGCATCCAATCAATGATTTACAATAATAAAGATTGTTTCTCAATTTTGCTTCCTTTTATCATGTTGCAGTATGGTTGGCTACAATCTTGATTACATTGTTGTTCTTTGTTAGGTTCAGATGATTCCGATGTTGTTTTATTTTGAATTATTTCATCAATTTGTCTTTCTTCTTCTGATTCAGAATAAGACCCATACTCAGAATCAGAATTGCATATTGCACTTATGATTATTGTTTTGATTTCTTCTTGTGACAGATTTGTGTCTATGTGTAATTCATTAATTTTTTGTTTGACTTTGCATTGTGATTTATAATGACCTTTCTTTCCACATCTGTAACACACAACATCTTGTGGATTGGTGTGGTGTTTTCTTCTATATGGTGTTTTAGGGTTGGGTCTGTGGTGGTCTCTTGTCTGTTTTTGTTGATAGTATTGATTATCAGATGGTTTATTTTGATATCTTTAGTTATGTTGCTTTTTACGGTATTTGCATAAGGAATGTCGGTGTTTTGTTGATGATGTTTTGATAGAAGTAAACCCGAATTGTTCACAGAATGAACCAAATTCTTGTTTATTCCTAATTTTTTCTTTTTTCATTTGTTGTTGGAGTTTGAATTGCGTACACTGAGCTATTCCTATTTGGTGTATGGTACTAATCAAATCTCCATATGTTATGTGTCCCCAAGGGATTATTCCATTGTTTTGCTCTCTAAGTTTTGTCCTAATTGTTTCTGCAAATAATGTTAGCAATCCAGATATAAATTTTTCTTTCCAGAAAGGTTGATTATTATCATGTCTTAGGAATAATTTTGTTAAAAATATATTCTTATACCATCTAAAATTTCCTAATCTTTTACATATGAGATTTGTCAATATTTCTGCAGTTGTGTCTTTTAACTTGGAGGGATCTCCAATAAAGTATTTGGAGATGGTGAAAAGTAAAGTTGCTACAGCATCCTATATCTCTTCATCAGTTTCAATTTTAATTATGTTGCCTTCTTGGTCTGTTTTAATTGCATATAAAATTGTCTGTTTGTTTTCATGGGTTAATGTGTGATCCCACCATCCTTTTAGTTGGCCGGTAAATCCTGCTACTAAAGATTGTGCGATAGCATGATCAGATATTTCAGAATACTTTGTCTGATAAACTGAACTTACCACTGTCATTTCATGAAGAGTGTGTTGAGTATTTGATATTGAGTTATACCATCAATATTCCACTCATAGATTGTTCCTCCATGATAGGAAGCTTGATGGTGCTGACCTCGTTCCTCGAACTGCATATTGAGGAAAGATGGTCTTGGGTAAAAGTTTCTCATTGGCTGGGCAATTCGTAAAGCATTTACATTTGACATTTCTTGTTGTTTAAATGTTTGTATGATGTTATCAGCTTCTGAGTCAGAATTGATAACTTCATTTTTCGTTATAGGATTTATTGTCTTAGAGGTTGATGGTTTTTGTTAGAGTATATCAGGAGATACAATGTTACCAAGGACATCATCTAATAACTTGATTCTGTCTTGAATCTCTAGATGAAGTTGATTATATATATATATATATATATATATATATATATATATATATATATATATATATATATATATTTACTTATTTATTTATTTATTGATGTTACTAATTTTCCTTCACCTTCAGCTTCGTCGCTCAGAAAACAGAAGGAAAAAGGAAAAATGAGAATTGAAGTTTAGATGTTACATTTTCCATGGAAATGTTTTTCTTTGCAAAAAAAACCTTTTGTTGTGCTCTTCTTTTTTGTATTATTATTATTTTATGATTTTGTTAGTGACCTTTCGTTTAGTTTGTGAGAAAACGAAGGAAGAGAAAGGGGAAAAATAAAAATTTTGATATCTTGTTTTGTTTTGTTGTTGTTGTTGTTGTTGTTTCGAGGTTTTAGCTTTCTAGGGTTGCAAATAATAAAGAATACGATTTTTTGTTTATTTTCTTTCGTACATTTTCTTAGCAACCGAGTATTGTTTTATTTATTTTTTTTTCCATTTTTGAGAAATGGGGGGATTTTCCTCGTGATTTTGTCAGTTTAATAATATCTCAGATGCTGTTTGGAAAGATACCTGAAGCCAAATCGGGTCGAATGAGCTTTGTTTTCCCCTCATTCCCCCCTTTTTTTCCTGATGCTTTTTGCTTTCTCTATTTGCTTACCGAGAAAATGGAGGAAAAGAGTTTTTTTCCTTCTAAATTTACATATAGATTTTATGTCTTTCCTTGTGTGGGTTTCCCAAGAAATTTAAAACTTTTCCAAACTTGGTCTAATGGTTTGTACCAAACTGAGACCTTTCAAAATTCATTTTATTTTTATTTCCTAAGTTTTCTAGCAACCAAATGGAGTCGCTATTTTATTTTATTTTGTTTTTAGATTTCTTTGTTATTATCTTAGATGTTTATTGGGTCATTAGCCTTACCCGTTTTCTTGGGTTTTATTTTTGTCTTTAAATTTTAATTTTTTCTCTTTTGTTCCTTTTTAATTATTGGGTGAAAATGGCATTATGTTGTTGATGCAATTTGTTGCCTATGGTTTAGAAGTTGATAGTATCTGCAAAGGAAAGATAAGATTTTGGAATATGATTTTCATATCATGGACGACTGAAATTGCTTTTACATTGGGTTTCGTTAGAGATAGGAATATGAATTAAAGCTAGTACTTGTGTTTGTGCATCATTTATTTTGTTTTGTAGCCTTTATTCGACATTGTGTCTTATATCTTTGCTTTGCTAGTTGATTATTTTTGGTGGAAACCTTGTATCGAATTTGATTTATTTATTATTTATTTTTTTTATAGAATTGAAGTTTTGAAAATTATTGTATCATACGGATGGAACCTAATACACAATGTTGGCCTTGTGAAAGTTAACGCAAAGAAAAAAATATCTAGAAAAATTAGTCTGACGAACTGTTATGAGTATTCCAATTAAAGAGTCATGGACTTTTAAATGAGACAATAATATTGGAAAATCCCATAAAGGAAAGGAGGTCAATAAAACTAGAACGGAGGGATTAGCATAGTTGTAGACCGTGTACATTATTTTTATAAAACTTTTTGAATAATTACATTTTAATGAATTATTTATTCAAAAGGAAAAGCAAGTATGTATTGTTGATGCTGGACAACCTAAAAAACGTTAGGGAGTAACAAAGTAAAGAAAAGAAAAGAACAAAAGCTTGAAAACCCAAAGAGTCAAGGGTTTGGAGTCGACACCAAACCTAGAAAGAAGCAAAGAAGAAGCTAAACCCTAGGAGTCGGCACCTAAGGGGTGTTTGGAGTTGACACCAAACTATGCAAAAAATCCAATTTTTAATTCATCATAAACTGCTTTAGAAAATATTGGAGCCCTTATATAGGGACTCTTACATCAAAATTGGAAATTACTTAACCCTAAAGTCTAGGAAATAAAAAGGCAATTTTCTATTATTCCATAAATAACATAAAATAAAATAAGTAATTAAATTTGCAGCCTCGTTCTTCAAGTTAATAGGCTGAATTTGACCACTTTGTTGTAGACTATGCTTGATGTCCGCATCAACTCTCCCACGGTGGGAAAAACTCGACCCCGAGTTTGAGTTGGGATTGAGATACTGAATTCATCCTTTCCAAATAAACAAATACCTTGAACAGGCCAACTACTTGAGTCGTTGAAACAAATCAGCTTTAAAGTGCTCAACCTGATATAAAAGCTTTAATTTGGCAAAGAATTTGATCAAATAAGGGTCACACTGCAACTCAAAGCTATCAATACCAAGAAAATCTATTATCTGGACCTCGAGCAAATTGGATAGACAAGCAATAGAATTTGACAAGTTGATCTCTTCAGGTTGAGATTCTTGTACAACAATTTCGTCCGTTTGGGTTCAAAACGGGTTATAAATTTAATGTTTTTGTTTGTTTTTCAATTGTAAATGAAGTGTTATACTATGAGATTATGGCGAGAAAACTATTTTTTCTTTAAGCAATATGAAACGAAATAAGGTGTTTTTGTTTTAATCACCCTATAGCAAAAAAGAAGAAGAAGATATATAGCTGTATGAAATGAAATTAGAAAAAGATATATAAGGTGTTTTTTTAATCAGGAAAAAAAATAAAAAATTAAGCATCTATCATCTTCTTCACAATTGCTTCTTAATTACTCTCACGGCATCTATCATCTTCTTCACAACTGTTTCTTAATTACTTTAACGGCAACAAATATAAAAATTAAATGAAAAAAGAAAAAGAACATAAACATGAAATCAAAAGCAAACCCTATAAAGCATTTTTTTTTTTTTTTATAAAGCTCGTCTATGACGACTTGTTCATCCAATAGTTAGAGTATACAAAAAAGAAAAGTAGATAATCTAGAAAGAGAGTGGTTACACAAAGGATTATAGGCTCTTGTCTTTACATTATTGTCGATACACACATACAGAGGATGATCCCCAAAAGTATTGCACGAAATAGGGAATGCGGATTTTGAGTGGCATAGTTGTAAATATTTTGAAACTTAAAATAAGGGAAATTTTGTCTGTTTTGGGTCAAAACGGGTTATAAATTTAATGTTTTCATTTGTGCTTCAATTGTAAATGAAGTGTTATACTATGAGATTATGGTGAAAAAACCATTTTTTCTTTAAGCAATATGAAACAAAATAGGGTGTTTTTATTTTAAACACCCTATGGTGAAAAAAAAAAAAAAAAAAAAAAAAAAAAAAGATGTATAGCTGCATGAAATGAAATAAAAAGAAGATATATAGGGTGTTTTTGTTTTAATCAGAAAAAAAAAAAAAAAAAGGAAGAGGAAGAGAAACAAATAAAGGAACGAAAACAAACAACTCTAAATTAAGCATCTATCATCTTTTTTACAACTGCTTTCTAATTACTCTCTCGGCAATAAAAATAAAAATTAAATAAAAAAAGAAAAAGAACATAAACATGAAATGAAAAGCAAACCCTAGAAAGCATTTTTTTTTTTAAAGCTCATCTATGATGACTTGTTCATCCAACAGTTAGAATATACAAAGAAGAAAAATACATAATCTAGAAAAGAGAATGGTTACACAAAGGACTATAGACTCTTGTCTTTACATTATTATAGATGTACACATGTAGAAGATGATTCTCAAAAGTATTGCATGAAATAGGGAATGCAGATTTTGAGTGGCATAGTTGTAAATATTTTGAAACTCAAAATAAGGGTAATTTCGTCCATTTGGGGTCAAAATGGGTTATAAATTTAACGTTTTCATTTGTGCTTCAATTGTGAATGAAATGTTATACTGTGAGATTATGGCGAAAAAATTGTTTTTCTTTAAGTAGTATAAAACAAAATAAGGTGTTTTTGTTTTAATCACCCTATAGCGGAAAAAAAAAAAAGAAGATAGCTGCATGAAATGAAATCAAAAGAAGACATATATGGTGTTTTTGTTTTAATCAGGGAAAAAAAAAAAAAAAAAAAAAAGGAAGAGGAAGAGAGAAACAAACAAAGCAACGAAAACAAACAATTCTAAATTAAGTTTCTACCATCTTCTTTACAGCTGCTTCCTAATTACTCTCTCGGCAACAAAAATAAAAATTAAATAAAAAAAGAACAAGAACATAATCATGAAATAAAAAGCAAATCTTAGAAAGATTTTTTTTTTTTTTTT
The DNA here is from genome assembly GCA_039720395.1 of Liquidambar formosana. Lineage (NCBI taxonomy): Eukaryota > Viridiplantae > Streptophyta > Magnoliopsida > Saxifragales > Altingiaceae > Liquidambar > Liquidambar formosana. The sequence continues at coordinate 35,719 of JBBPBK010000032.1, forward strand.
TTTTTTGTAAAGCTCGTCTATAATGACTTGTTCATTCAACAGCTAGAGTATACAAAGAAAAAAAGTACATAATCTAGAAAAGAGAGTGGTTACACAAAGGATTATACGATCTTGTCTTTACATTATTATAGATGCACACACACAGAGGATGATCCTCAAAAGTATAGGAGAAAATTTGCAATATTTGATAAGGGCAATTCCGCTTACTAAGCTTGAAAACAATTAATCTAATCCCTGTCTATATGCTCCTTCATCTACACTATGCATTAAGAGTTTCAAAGAGGATATGCTATATATATATATATATTTTTCCTTTTATTTGATATCAAGAGATTCCAGATGCTTTGCACTCCATGAATCCTTCTAAAAACATGCAGCCCCCCGTCCTATATGCACGAGACAAATCCAGGGAGGGATATGCTATATGATAGATTGCCTTTTTCTAGTGTTTGATAAACTTCAAGAAGGCACCTCCCTCTTCTATGGATTCCGTTATCACGGAGCTTTTTTGAGCTTTCCTATGGCTAATTTCAGAGTTTAGACAAGCTACAGTGGATGGTCTTGGAGAGGATTTTCTTTTTTTCTTTTTTTTGGGTGGTTGAGAAGGAGCATGTTAATGAATAGTAGAAGAAGATGCTGTAAAGCCAGCAATTTCAAGTAAAGAGGGAATGACTATTAATAATCATGCTTTTGTCTCAGTTCTTCCATAATTTGAGGGGTGACCATGTGTCCGTGCCAATTGACAACTTCGCCAAAAGGGGTAGGACTTTTTTATTTTCTTGCTCTTCTTTGATAAACTTTCGGAAATTTTCGAGAGGAGAAGTGGTCGATTATTTTTTGATTTGAACCTCGATCATCCCAAGAAACTACTTTAATTAGCAAACAATATTTGAAGTGTAGGGATCCTCTTCATTGCAATAGATGGTCCAAAAAAGATGGAGCGAATCTCTTCCTAACAACGAATATGTGGCATTTTCCTCAAAATTAAAGAATCTTACGTTTAATATTCATCTGTCAAAAAAACTTATTAGATTTTAGCATCAGAAAATGGCACATCCTTAATGTACACCTGACAAACAAGCAATTGCATATCCTCTACTTATCACTCATGGACTCACACACAAGAAAGAAACTACTTTAATTAGCAAGACACACATATATTCAAAACATTGAACATCATGTGTGACCAAAAAATGGTTATATTGTTAATTTAAAAATGGAGAAAATTGAAGCCAAGATAAGGCGAATTTACTCATAGTAATGAATCTTGAAACAAAATGTTGCGGAATTGTAAAATGCCAAAAGAAATTTATTTGTGACCTATAGAAGAGGCATAAGAAGATGACTTTCTGATAAATGAAAATGGTTATTCGATCGATCAATCGAGAGAGAGAGAGAGACTTTTCTCAACAATGGTTTCGAAGGAGATATAATGTATGGTCTTTCTTGGATTTGTTTAAAGTTCCTTCTTAAACACCAAAATTTATTAAAACTCAAAAGTTATCTTTTTAAAATTTTATTAACACTAGATGAAATTAAAATTTCATCTTAAAATTTGCATACAATTGCGCAATACCAAACTTTATTAAAAATTGGTTCTTAACTATTTAATTTATAACAAATTTTTATTTTTATTAAAACCTAAAGTTATCTTTTTGTTTTTTTGGTAGGAAAGTTATCTAAAACTAGAAAATTTATTGTATCAACATACAACTCTTTTTCCAACCTTATAAAAAAAAAATGGAAAAGTTAAGTACATCAAAATCAAATTCTTCTTTGTCTACTCTTTTTAAAGTTTGAATTTATCTCCATTTTCTCAAAACCAACAAATTTTCTTAAAGTGTAACTTAAGTGTAACATAAATTATATCAACAAGTTCTTACCTGATTATCATCCCATATATATATACATATATATAAACGTATAAACTTCGTATACTTATACAGTTTTGTGGGGAAGTGGGATATTTAGAATCTCCTATCATCAATCTAAAGTCTTGTATTAACGAACCAAAGATAAAATAAGGACCTTTTTATGAAAAATATATGATAAAGACGTGACACTTTATGGGATTTTTTTTCCCCTATTGTCAATTTTAATTTTATATGGGGAAAAAAAATTTATAAATGCTCCATTTGATCTGATCACCAAGGAATCAATTTTATATACACAACGATGGAATTCCTCAATCACGAAATCTCATTGAATTTCATATACACAATGATTGAATTCCTCGATCATGAAATCTCACCGATACATATATAACTCTAAAATTTTGATCATAAAAAAGAATGGTCCTACTATCTTTGCAGGTGCATGATCATACTATGTTGTTAAAGCAGTTGATGGTAATTTTATGGTTGAGTGCATAATATTAACCTTTCCCATTTTTATTTTTTTATTTTTTAATTTTTATTTATACTTTGTATACCTTTGATCAGTGTAAAATATTATTTTTTTTTCTATTAAGTCCTCTCCCACATGGGTAATAATACTTTGCCCCCACACTTTGCCCTACACTTTGCCCCACACTTTGCCCTACTTAGTGCATTTAAGGGGGTAAAGTTGTGGGATCCACTAATATAGTTAAACCCTATAAATTGAAACTCCCTAAATGCACTATGTAGGGCAAAATAGCATTACCCCTCTCACATTAACTTGTTATGTGATCATTGATAGGTGGAATGCAAAGGAGTGTATAATGCACTTACCTAACACAGAATAAATTTTGGATGATCATAGGGGCACCAATCAACTGTGGATCCCATAGGACCAGATCTGTATATTCCAATCTTTATATATACAATATACCAACAACATGCGTTGGGGGTAGTACCTCTTGTATTGGTGGGTCGTTATAGGGTACGTTGAACGAATGCAAATGGTACAAACCTCAATATATGGTACTAATATAACTTAATTATATCAGCACATCCTCATAGAACCAGATCTGTATATATATACAGTCCTGGTCAGATAAGAATGTGCTTATATAAGTTATGCAAGCACCATGCATTGGGGTTGTACTCCGTTCATTAGTCTCATGTATCTCGTTACCCACCAATGCACAAATACAACCTTTAATGCGGGTTTTCATATGTTATTAATATTTTAGATTTAAAAGGTTTTGATGTGGAATTGAATTGCTCATGCAGATAGAGATGCAATGTCGGTGAGTTGAATTCTTCTCCACTATGGGAAAATATTGCCTCATTATATATAACAACCAACAACAAAAGGTTGTTTAATTAGATGTTGAATCCTTTCAAATAGGAAATCGATGTTTAGTATGTTCCTACTTGCTAAAAGTAAATATATATTCATCGATGTATGAGCTATGATAAACAATGCAGAGCAATAGAAGTTGAGAAGATTCCCATTTACAAATTTCTAAAATTTTCAGTTTTTAGTTTAGTTGGTTTCCATTTACTTATTCTTGACCAAAGTTAATTGTTAATGATATACTCCAATCATAGTTTAGATAGCCAACGTTTTTATTAATTTGGTTCTTGAACATATGTTATTATGTCTAGAAAGATTGAAAAATTTCTACACTTTTATTTTATATCAGATATAGTAAATGCAAGAATGATTTAGCCAAAAAGAATTTTTAATTTTGTGACAAATATGGTCCTTGGGAAACCAATATTTTATGGTTTAGACATGCCTGAGTTAAGCTATATTGTATTGTAGAAAAAGAGATACTAGCTAGAACGTAATTTTAAGACCAATTACTATATATAAAAACTTTGCTTCCTAAAGTTTTAATGCAGAAGTGCTTGAAAATCCAAATCCATAATATCCGGATTTTTTTTTCTTTGTTAGATATATGGGCTAAACCTCAATTTTAATGATTTAGGCAAAAGAAATAAATCAGATGAAGTAGTTCTTATTTGTGTTTTGTGTTTGTGTGTAAGAATTACACATATGTGAATAGCAAAAAAAAAAAAAAAAAAAAAAAAAAAAAAACGAAACAAAACAATAGAAAGAGAATATGAGAATCTGAGGGAGAGAGAAAGAGAGTGCGTGTTAGAAAGAGAATCGATAGATGAAAAGTGAGTCACCATCCATCTGTTATAAAGAGAATATGAGAGAAAGAGAGAAAGAGAGAGAGAGGGAAAGAGAATTGGAGACAAAATCGTCAGATCAAAAGTGAGTGTCCATCCATCCGTTCATCCCAAAACCCAGTCTTCCCTATAATCTCACTATCCCATCCCTAAAACTAAAACCTAATACATGGTGAACCTGGGTCCCCTATGTGCCTCTTTATTGAGACTTGCTACAAGGAGAGGATGAGGAGGTTCGAGATGCCGCTAGGCTGCAGTAGAGAGGAAGAGGTAGAAACACCCATTGCATGAGTAGGTTAAAGTAGACGATGGTGATGAAGGGGTTGATGTAGCGCACTTGGAGGAGCTGGTTGCCAAGGAAATTAGAGGGTCGTGGGAGAAGCACCAGGCTGCGTATTAGGCTGGAAGAATAGGATGAGAGGATGAGGAAAGAGTTAGATCGAATGGTGTCTGAAGGGTTGGATGAATGGTATTCAGCCCACTATGATCAGTAGGTTAGTGGGGAAATGCAATAGATGTTGGAGGAGGAAGAGGAGGCACAGGAGGTTGAGAGTAGGGAAGAGCGGAAGCAGATGCGTGCAAAATATTGGGGTTTTGGTGTAGGAAATGGGTTGGTAGGCGAGTTGCTTGAGGTACAACTCACCAAAACTAAGGAAGATGGATATTATGGGGGTGGAAAAATTACCCTCAGTAGTGATTGCCGCGTATCGCACGAGTCACCACTAGTTCATATATATTAGCAGATACGATGGTGCTTGTGTGTAGTTGAGACACAAGTATACATATATACAAATCGTCCCAAAAAAAAAACTTAATTATTATTGTGTTAATATATGTGTGCGGTCAAGCCTAAAGAATAAAAATGGATAGGATATATTTGTTACAAAGCTTTACTCGACTCTAGCCTTCTTTTTCTTTAAGCAATCTATCTTATACTATAAAAAGGAGTTTTCCTTATGTCAGTAGTGGGTGACCTGGAGTCTTCACAGTCCTTCCCTCCAAAGTTCTCTTTTGTCATTCATTTAGGACCCACACCACACCACTTAAGATGATGTCAGTAGACCTATTCTCCTCTATCCCTCTCCCCTCTCTCCTCTTTCCTTCTCTTATTCGTCCTTCAATCCCATCAGCATCAGCAAACCCTCTTCTCCTCCTCTTTTTTTTTTTTTTTTTTTTTCTTTTTTTTCCAGTATAATCTCCTCTTCTCTTCTCCTTCCCTTTCTTATCTGTCCTTTCCTTCCATCACACCTCGGCAAACCTACCTCTCCTCTTTGTTTTTTTTTTTTATTCCTTTCCTGTACGACCCTCTTCTTCTCTCCCCTCCTTCCCTCTCTTGTCCATCCTTCCCTCCTATCATCTATCTAGAGCAAACCCACTTCAAATTTCAAATTTTGAAATTGAAAGGGAGTGCTTGAAACTCTCTCTGTCTCTGTCTCACTCTATGATAAAGGGTTTCCTCTCTTAATCTTTCTCCTGCCATTAAATTTGGGGTTTCAATTATAAGGGTTCTAATACTTTGTGGTCTTCAATTAGGGTTTTAATCTGTGCCACCACGCCATTGCCACTTATAGGTATCTCTCATTCATCTTGCACATTTGATGTTGAATATATTTATGTTTTCTCCTCAATTTGTGTTACTTTGACTGGGGAATTTTGTTTATTGACATCTTTATTAGTTTTAATTTTTAATTTCTACTTTTACTATATATTGTTTCTCCCGAATTCTCCATTTTTTTCTCTTTTTCCCTCCCCCCCCCCCCTTTTTTTTTTTGCATAAAACTGTGCTACATCCTTTTTGGCCCCATCCTTTTTTCTTTTTTTTTTGTTTTTGTTTTTGTTTTTTTTGTTTTTTTTGTTTTGGGTCTTTTATTTTCTTATGCGTCTTTCCCCCACCCTTTTTTTTCCTTTCCTTTCCTTTCCTGACATCTAAGTCTACCATACTCAAAAAATAAGTTTCTTCTTGCTATAATTCAATCAGCATCTTTGTGAATAGTCATTTTTTATTTCTTGAAGTGTCAATATTAAGGATTTTATATATTTCCACTTACTTTAGGTTTTAGCAGATTCAGATAGGTGGATTTATTTTTTTTTACTTCTGTTTGTATTTTATTTTAATTCAATGTATAGTTTTCATAATTAGCACTTTGTATAATCAAATCTCTATTGGGTCTTTTATGTCCACAAATGCAACAGATGGAATTTATGTCATCATTTGGGTCTTTTATTTTCTTATGCATTTTTCCCCCACCCTTTTTTTTTTCCTTTCCTTTCCTGACATCTAAGTCTAACATGCTCAAAATAAATTTCTTCATGCTATAATTCAACCAGCATCTTTGTGGATAGTGATTTTTATTTCTTGGAGTGTCAATTTTAGGGATTTTATATATTTCCACTTACTTTAGGTTTTAGTAGATTCACATAGGTGGATTTATTTTTTAATTCTGTTTGGATTTTATTTTAATTCAGTGTATCTATACTTATAATATAAAGAGGAGTTTTTGCTTACCTCAGCACTTGATGAGGTGGCTTCCTAATAGTTACTCCCTCTAAAATCCAACCTCTTCCTTAATTCTGGGCCCACATAATGACGTAAGCTTTTCCTTCACTTTCTCTCTCTCTCTCTCTTTCTCTTTTTATTTATTTTTTATTTTTTATATTTTATATTTTTAATCATCCTTCCCCCATACAGCTTCTTTCTCTCTTTCTCTCTCTCTTCCCGTACACACTCCCTTCTTTCTCTTTTTCTTTCCTTTTTTTTTTTTCCCCGTACACCTCTCTCCCTTCTCTCTCTTTTTCTTTTTTTTTCTTTTTTTCCTTCTCTCCCTCCCCGTTTTTTCCCTCTCTTTTTTTTTTTTTCATTCTTTTTCCACTCTTTTGCTGCCTTCTCCCGTATGCCTATCTCTCTCTCTCTCTTCCTTTCCTCTCTTATCAGGTATGCATTCTCTCTCTCTTAAACTCACTTAAAATTTTGAAAATCCCTCTCCTTCTTTCTCTTTCTCTCTCTTAAGCTTTCTTTCTCTCTTTCTTCGATTAATGGCTTCTTCTTTCAATTTAGGTTTAAATTTCTCAAAGGGGGTTCAAATTTCAAATTAATTGGCCTCCCAACCACGTTTTCCTCCATAGCTCAGGTATGCCACCACTTCTCTCTTCTTTTTCTTCTTCTTCTTCTTCTTCCTCTTTCCTTCTTCTCATTGATTTTTTTTTTTTATCCCTTGTTCTGTTTTAGGGTTTTGATTCATCTTCAAAACTTACACTGCCTCTGCTACCCAGGTACGGTCTCCCTCAAAATGGGTTTGATTCAAGTTTTCGGGTTTTTGAATTTTATTTTAGTGTTTTTTTATTCTTTCTCTCACTTTTACATATAAAAAAAAATCTTATTTTAGTGTTTTTTATTCCCACACATCACGCGGGTTTATACTAGTATAAAATAATATACTTTTACTGTTTTTTTTTCCCTTATTTTTTGGTTCTTAGATTTTAAATTTTTTTTTGATTAGTTCTTTTGAAAATTATTTAAATTTAGCATAATATAGTATTTTTTGGATAGTAATCCCATATTGTGCACGAAATAGGGAATGCAGATTTTTAGTGGTATAGTTGTAAATGTTTTGAAACTCAAAATAAGGGTAATTTCGTCCGTTTGGGCTCAAAAAGGGTTATAAATTTAACGTTTTCGTTTGTGGTTCAATTGTAAATGAAATGTTATACTATGAGATTATGGCGAAAAAACCGTTTTTCCTTTAAGTAGTATGAAATGAAATAGGGTGTTTTTGTTTTAACCACCTTATGGCGAAAAAAAAAAAAAAAAAAAAAAAAAAAAGAGGAAGAGGAAGAGGAAGAGAGAAAGAAACAAAGTAACGAAAACAAACAACTCTCAATTAAGCATCTATCATCTTCTTCACAACTCCTTCCTAATTACTCTCTTAGCAACAAAAATAAAAATTAAATAAAAAAAAAACAAGAATATAAACATGAAATCAAAAGCAAACTCATGCATAACCTTCTTTAGAAATTACCCTTCCTTTGCTTCTGACAGTTTCCTTTCTTCCTCTTCTTTTTTCACTTCCTTCAAATCACCCTTCGCCTCCATAAACTCTTGAGAAATCCTCTCACTTTCGCCTCCACTGGCTCTTAAGAAATCCTCTCACCCTTCACTTCGGGTAGCTCACCCACCAAACCCTCTCCTACACCAGTACTCCATTTTAATTGTCTGTCCTCCTCATCACCCTATGCTTCTACCTCCTTGGCCTCAACCTTTCCCAAGGAGGTGGAAGCATAGGGTGATAAAGAAAACAAACAAAATGGGGTACTGGTGTAGGAGAGGGTTTGGTGGGCGAGCTACCCGATGTAAAGGGTGAGAGGATTTCTCAAGATCCAGTGGAAGTTAACCATGGTCAGTGGTTTAATGAGAAAATGTGACAGTTGGAGGAGGAGGAGGAGGCGGTTGTGTATTGGGAAAGGTTGAGGCCAAAGAAGTGGAAGCGTAGGGTGCTGAAGAGAACAGACAAAATGGGGTACCTGTGAGGACCCAAGGTTGATTCATGAGAATATTGAGTTGTATTATGATTGAAGAATGTTTTAAAAGTATTTTATGGCTTGGGATTGAGTATTTTGGGAGTTTTATAGCCATTTCAGCAAGTTGTAGTCGACTACAAGTAAGTTTGTAGTCGACTGTAAATAAGTTTGTAGTCGACTATAAGTAAGGTTGCAGTCGACTACATAAAACAGAATAGACATCCTGAAAGATTTAGTCGACTATATCTTGGATTTAGTCGACTAAATCTCTCGAAATGGCTAGAAATCAGATTTTTTAAGGAGTGAATTGACACTTTTGCCCCTCCTCCTATATATAACCCTTAACCCATGAGATTCTAGACACTTCTCCACTTCTCAGCCGAGAGAGAGAGAGAAAGAGAGGAAGAGAGAGAAAGGGGTGCACGGCTTGGAGAGTGAAGGGTTCTCACTCCATTTTTCCATGGATTCCATGCATCTTGGCCTTGAGTCTCCTCATTTCTAGCTTGGATTCATGCATGGCCAACCTCTATTTCGAATTTAGAGGTAATTTCTCATGTCTTAAGCTAGGCTTTGCTTTCATTTTTGGGATTTAATCATAAAATCCTTACATTTAGTGTTTATTCATGGTGTTTTTGAAGTATGGTTGCATTTTAGAGTTGGAATCTCCATTCTCTTCATCAAGCATGGCATTTGGAAGCTAGGGCTTGCTTTGGGGGAGCATCTATGTGCATCCTAGGCTTGATCTACATGCCTATGGCGATGGTTTTGCATTTTCTTGACTCATCATTGAGGTAGGGGACGTTTTCTCATTTTAACTCATTGATGCATGGGGGTTTGGATATAAATCATGTAGTTTTACATGTATTTGGTAGTTTTTGCATAAATATCATGCATGGGGGTATATTTTATGGGTTTTAATAAATTTTGTAAAACCTAGGATTGATTTACATACCCCTTTTTTTATAATCCTGTTATTTATGAAACTCTTATATGTTTATGGGTTTAAATAGGTTGGTTTTAAAACCTATTGGACTATTTTGTGTGGTCAAAATATTGGGGGTCACTTTTATATAAATATCTTTGAAACCATTATTTTGAAAAATGGTTGGGAAATGATTACCCTGATTTATGGAGTTATTTCACATGGTTTTCAAGTACAAAACCTATTATGTGGTTTTTGGAAAATTTATATATAATTTTCCAGATTATGTGAGAATTATGGAATTGATAAATGAATAGACAAGTGGTGATGTATGGATGTGATGACAAGGGGTACTTTCCAGTCCCAACGACCGTAGTGTTCCCGAAATGAGGTTACTTTCTGGATCAAAGTAGATCCATAGTGTTTCCTCTTGAGGTTACTTTCTGGGTCCAAGTAGGATCCATAGTGTTTCCTCTTATTTCCGCGCGCGAGGGCCCCGCATGACCTGGGGAGGATTTATCAGTTTGAAAGACTGATGTTATAGATTGCCAGATATGGCGGATGATGATTATTGGCTTATAAGGCCGTGATGTGATATCAGAAAATGATAGATAATTTATTTGTAAAATGATGATTTTGATAACCTCTTTAAAAAGGAAAAAGGGGCATTGGTATTAAATGATTTAACTTTCGCAGTTTATTTCATTATATTCGTATCAGTTTTATTTACGGAAAGATTATATTGCAAACTAATAAATGGTTTTGCAGGGTTATTGAAATGTATATAAACTATGGTTTTTAAAACCTTGGGTTATTTTGAGAAATGTTTTCCTACTGAGTGTGTAGCTCATACCCCCACAGTTTATCTTGCAGGTCATGTTTTTCAAAGTTTAACTTGACCTGGGGTTGGGAAGCACATCAGCATTCATACATTCATTCTGAGGATGAGGATGAAACCCATGTGGCTACGATACAGCCTATTGTTTTATTTATTTTTGGAATACTGTGTGGATGAATTGGAAATATTATTATTGTGTTTTTGACAGGTTTGCAAATAGTCGATAACTTGGTATGTCCTATTTACAAACAGGACCATGCCAGATTTTCTAAAAAGGTTTCCAAAAGAAATATTTTTATTAAACATCCACAAAAATTGGTTTAAAAATTGATTTTCTTACGACTTAACTAACGGTCCCAATTTCGGGTCGTTACAGTACCGATGTGGGAGAGGGTTTGGTGGGCGAGCTGCCCGATGTGAAGGGTGAAAGGATTTCTTAAGAGCCAGTGGAGACGAAGTGTGAGAGGATTTCTCAAGAGTTTATAAAGACGAAGGGCGATTTGAAGGAAGTGAAAAAGGAAGAGGAAGAGGGGAAACCATCGAAAGTGAAGGAAGGGTGATTTCTAAAGAAGGTTATGCATTAGTTTGTTTTTGATTTCATGTTTATGTTTATGTTCTTATTTTATTTTATTTTTATTTTTGTTGTTGAGAGAGTAATTAAGAAGCAGTTGTGAAAAAGATGATAGACGCTTAATTTAGAGTTATTTGCTTTTGTTGCTTTGTTTCTTTCTCTCTTCCTCTTGCTTTTTTTTTTTCCTGGTTAGAACAAAAACACCCTATATATCTTCTTTTGGTTTCATTTCATGCAACTATATATATATTTTCACCATAGGGTGGTTAAAACAAAAATACCCTTTTTTATTTCATACTGCTTTAAAAAAAAATGGTTTTTTTGCCAGAGTCTCGTAGTATAACATTTCATTTACAATTGAACCACAAACGAAAACGTTAAATTTATAATCTCTTTTGACCCCAAATGGACGAAATAACCCTTATTTTAAGTTTCAAAATATTTATAACTAAGCCACTCAAAATCTGCATTCCCTATGTCGTGCAAAATATGGATTACTATCCAAAAAAATACTATATTATACTAAATTTAAATAATTTTCAAAACAACTAATAAATTTTTTTTTTTTTTTAAAGATATAAGAACCAAAAAATAAGAGAAAAAAAAAAAACAGTAAGAGTATATTATTTTATATTACTCAAACAAAAAAAAAGGTTAGGACCGAGTAAAGCTTTGTAACAAATATATCCTATCCATTTTTATTCTTTAGGCTTGACCTCACACATGTATTAACACAATAATAGTTGAGTTTTGTTTGGGACGATTTGTATATATGTGTACTTGCGTCTCAACTACACACAAGCACCACCATATCTGCTAATATATATGAACTAGTGGTGACTTGTGTGATGCGCGGAAATCACTACTGAGGGCAATTTTTCCACCCCCATAATATCCATCTTCCTTAGTTTTGGTGAGTTGTATATCTATCTACATTCTTTTGTGCATATTTGTTATGAATTAGATGATCAGAAGATCGAATACGACTCTTGCTATTATTATCCGCCTTTAACAATTAGTGGAAAAATTATGGCTTATGGTTGGCATCAATTAGTATTCTCTATCATCATATTTGGCATTATTAATATTGAATTTCAAGAAGGTCATTGGACAACCCCACTCCAAACCCAACCCCCAGAAGAAAAACCAATATGTAACTTTGATATGGCTTACATAATGCGAATTGTGCAAAGTGGGTTGTTAGGCCTAACATGCCTATTGTCCATTTCACATCACCGAATTGGGAAAGGCTAAAACAAGACCTTTATTTCCAACTTCAAGATTAAAAAAACACAAAAGGGAAATAACAACTTTATTTCCATCTTCAAGCAAAAAGAGAACATTGCTTACAAGAATCAAATTTTTAATTTTTTTTTATAATTTTTAAATAAAATGAAAAAGGACACAACAACTCACTGAGTTGTTTTCATAACCCCTAAAAGGACCAAAAGTTCAGACAAAACACGTCAGTCGTCCGATCCGGCCCATACAAATATCAACACACTCGGGAGATCCAGGTCAAGTCCATTGGTATCAATTGCATATATATTTTGGTAGTATTGAACCGAAATCAAACTACCTCCTCTTTCTACTACTAACTTGGGAGATCCATGGAAGCCTATAGGTGAACTTATTCTACAAAACATTCATGCACACAAGCAACACCGTACCCGCCAATATATATGAATTGCCATCCCTATATTATATTGTAAGCTTATTGACTAATAAACGTAGTTTCTTCCATAGGTAATTGATCATCATATCAGACATATGTATGTAGTCTAGAAAAACTCATATGTAACTGTGATATGGCTGATGTGATATCACAAGCCAATGGGAGTGGAGCAAAGTGGAATTGTTAGTTTACTTTTTGGCCCCATAATCTTACTTTACCTCACTCCTATTAGATCATGACACCACGTGGCCGTGTCACAGTTACATAGAAGACTCACTCGTGTGTAGTCACTAGTAGGGTCATGGGGGTGAGAAATGGAAAAATTACAATATATCATAGTTGCTGAAAAAACATGATCCAGAAAAGATGGCAATATATTTGTAGGTTCCCTCATTTGTGGTTTGTGTCAGTGTATGAGAGTTACCTATATGTGTGCAGCAAAAAAAGAAAAAAAAAAACAATATACCTATTGTTGCAGTTGTATGTGGATGGGCAACATGTATTAATTAGATAATAAGAGATAATTTTTTGGCATCTCATATTTAAATTTATTTAATCAACACCATAATTATACAACTATACTTTATCCTATATTTCTTTTGTGTCTTGAATAAATAATACTAACAAATTAGATCGAATTGTTAAATCGGATATCTTAATGTTTATGAATACGATGGCAACTAAACATGAGGGTTGCGCTCGTTGCAGGACTTAACCCACCTGAAATACCATGAGACTAACAGTGTAATAGGTTGACAGGCTTAGTCTCAATAGATATTATCTTGCCACTTTCTGAAGTGAGAAAAGCTCTTCGATAACTAGGCCTCGTAGCTTGTTTGCTTTACATATTTGCTGTGAGGCACAAGCCACAGGCTTCGAGACTTGGTGGAGGAGAGAGAAGCCCTTTGACACAGGCTTTCACACCAATTCAATCCTAGTAATCAACGACTCAATAAAGGGGGCCTTTATTAGCACCCAAGACTTGCTTTTTATGCCCAATTTATTTTACATTTTAAGGTTTTATGAAAAATAAAAAAACGTTTTCATAAAAACTGATAGCGTACTCTATAAGAAAATATTATTTTGAAAAACTTTTTAGAATAAAGTTTTTCCAAAATCTATCGTTTAAGTAGACTTTTTTGCCATTTATAGTCTTTGCATCATAAATGACTAAAAAGTCCACTAAAACGATAGATTTTGGAAAAACTTTCTTCCAAAAAGTTATTCAAAATGATGTTTTCTAAGAGATATCGCGGTCAATTTTTCTGAAAACCTTACGTATTTTTCATAAAATCTTAAAAGTGTAAAATAAGTGGGGGGATGAAAAGCAAGTCTCTGGGTGCCAATAGAGGCCTTTCTCAATAAAATGGCCGAAACCTGGGCCCATGATTAGGATCAAACCTTATTCCGTAGTATTTACATGAGGTTCCTTCTTAAGCAAGACCCTGCGAGGGGGCTTGGTTGATTCATGATTTATGTATTATCTTTTGTTTCCTTTCCGTTGAATAGAATTACCCGCTCCAAAATAAGCACTACCAAAACCAGATACAACTACATAACGCAAGCTAAACACGATAATAAAAGAAAAGATATCTAAATTAGAGGAGCCACTCTAAAGAGACTACATATTTATGGGTTTCCAAGAGCTATCGAGATTATGTTTTCACTCGAGCCACAACATCCGTAAAGTTTCCCATCTATGCGCAAGGCCTGCACCCAAAGTGACTTATAGTTGAAATATTCAAATAAGGTTTGTGCTAGTTCAGGCACTTCACTGCAGCATCAGCAAAAGGCTTCACTAAGTGTAGCCATCCATTGGATTTGGAATAACTTGCCAAGCAAATGGAAACATGGGAAACTCCAACAGTGTGACAACTGAACCAACTTTTCAAGGCTTCCTGACTGCTTTTATGCATGAGGAATGTGTCACTGGTAGGTAGAAAATGATTTCTTCTTTCCATTTCTAAGGAATAGAAATACAGATCAACCATCCCAAAATATCTCCAATATGATTCCACCAATAAACCTAGATGAAACTATGAGAAAGAGGAAAGCTAGAGAGGAGGGAGAAGAGTGGTCCTTTTTGCTAAGGGAGAAGGGTGGTCATAAGGTACTCCAAGGGCGCATTTAGGTGTCCCATTGAGATGTAAATATGTAAATATTCCAATGTTTTCAACTGTAACTAAACCATAGATATACCCAAAAAAATTAAAAAAAAAACCAACATAGATACAATGCTATATTCTGGCATTGATGGCTTAGACCTTAGACTTGTAATCATCAGCTTGATAGATGGATAAATAAAGAGAGAATTACAAAATCTGAGACTACAAGACGATCATGTAATTTAAATGGCTATCCTCAAAGCGTCATTGATCACTGCAAAACAAAATAATATAACACATAAAATAAGATGGAGGACCCCACTACAAAGGCAGTTTATATACTTGATCCATCGAGAAAGAAGGAAAATTTAGCAGCTCACGGAGTAGGCAGCCAAATCTATATATAAATATTAGATTGACATGTTGGCCACATTGCTTTTCGATATGTTCCATCCATACAAGAAAAAGTGAACCTAAATTGTGATAATTTGGTGTACTTTGATTTCTGAACTCTACCTGAATTCTCAAAAGCATTACTTCCAAACAGAAGCAAATAAGTGAATCACCAATATTACAGACTGATAAAAAACTCTCACCCAAATGGAAGCTTGAAATTCCAGCATTCATGGCTTGTGCATCTTGAATCCAAACACTCTTGGCACATAGCTCTGCGATGCCTTTTGTGGCTTTAGGTGTCCATATGTCATCAGGAACAGGTGAGGGAATGTAGTCCCAAAATAGGCTCCATCAATGTCTAGGCATAATTAAGGAAACTCAGAAAGGAGATATAACAAAGCAAAGCACAGAACAGCATGTTGTAAGAATCAAATGATGCTTACAAGTTGTTTTAGGGTCCAATTCAAATTTAAAATCCAATAACAGATGAAGTAAAAAAGCAATCTAAGTTAAGCAATGGATTGATGAGTCACAATACTTGCCTACAAAACTGAAACGTATTAGCCAGCTCGTGAAACAAATAAGTAGTGTTATTATACAATATATGCAGTGATACCCAAAGCTATTCATATCCTTTTTCGATAAGAATACCCAAAACTATTCATATCTAGCAGTATTAAATTCTGTTATCCACTTATCCCTAAAAATGTTCAAAGAAAAGAAGGGAAGGATGATAGTAGATTTTATATGATCATGGACACTTTTAGGGTAGTATCTATTACATAATATCTGAGTCTTCTGTACAGTGTGACAGACAAGGCGCATATAGTGAATTTTTTATTAAAAAAAATTTTATGCAGTGATTAAATTTCAGATGTTTCATTGTCAGAACGTGTACTTCTCCTTTTTTATTTTTTCGTTTTTTTGCGGTTGGAACTTTCACTACTGTGTATATATCATATTAACTGATATGTAGAAATGCTAATACCATGTTGCACAAGGACTGCCCCATACCATAACAGAGAATGATGTTGAGCCATGCATAAAAGTAGTGTAAGAGCTTAAACCTTACATACTTAATTGTGAGTTTGATAGAGACCAAAGGGAAACTAATCATGGTACCTGTGATCCTTATTGGGTTTTAGTTCAGGGAATTCCAAGACAAAAACCTACTAATAGAATTAAAATCAATCTATCTACTCCTAACCTTAATAAATTTTCCTTCCTTGAAAAAATAAAGTTTATAATAATAATTCATCCAGCTCAAACGTTAAGAGGAAAAAAGGTGAAAAAAGTAGCTCAAGAATATGAAAGCACATGTTAAACACCTGCTAGATGTATGCAGTAAGAACCTACAAAATCTTGGTCAATGGAATAAAGGATACTACCTTGATACTTGGATCGAGGGTAGTAAATATCTTCACATTTAGGGCAGTAGATTTTTACAGTGCTTGATCGAGGAATGTCTATTTGACCTACCGGGAGGCAGGGTTGTCCACAGCAGTAAACTCTAGGGCATCTCCCAAAGTCATAGTTTTTGTACTTGTCAAGCTGTAGAAGTTTCCAAAGCATAAATTTAGCCAGTGCCAAAACTTTAATAGTCATGAAAGCATAAAACAGTCAACTTTGCAAAAATATTTCTTCATAAAAAATAACACAATCAAATAAGTTTAGAGAAAAATCTCACCATTGCACTCATTCCTTTGCTAGTCAATATGTATCGAACATGAATCAAACCATAAAGCATCTCTGCTGCTGATTCAACTAATTCATTCTGTTCCTCCGTAAACATATCACCTAAGCATCCCAAACAAAACCAAATTGCTCTTTACAAGGATCAAACAATCAAATGAGTGATAAGGACCACAGATACAAAACCATATGATTTTAAACTGAGGTTCAAAGATATACAAAACACTGTCAAGAAATTATCTAAGGAGACCACCAGGAAGGAATAAACCAAATCATGGAAATAGGAACTCATGAAGAAAACCTAGAATCCTCTATCAAAATAACGAGTTGTATCAACAAGGAATATCGCATCAAGCAAAATTATAAATCCAACAGGCATTTCCAGTCATTTTTTAGGTTAAAAATATATATATTCTCCATAAACTTCAACCACATTATCAAGGAACTCATGAAGAAAACCGAAAATCCTCTATCAAATTAACGAGTTGTATCAACAAGGAATAATATTGCATCAAGCAAAATTATAAATCCAACAGGCATTTCCAGCAATTTTTTAGGTTAAATATATATATATATATATATATATATATATATACTCCATAAATTTCAACCACATTATCAATAATTTCTTTATTTTCTTTAATATGTGTGTGCAATGCTTGTAAAAGTTCTACTTTGTTCTTCTAGGAACAAATATATGTGTGTGTGTGTGTGTGTGTCTATATATATATATATATATATATATATATATAATAACACTATCCTATAGAACTTTAAACCATCTCTGCATTGAGATTTATTTCTATTAATACTATAAAATAATTTAAAGCACATTTTTCTTCTATCTATCAAGTTATCATCTTTGTGACAGATATTTTAATTATTATACCATTAGGTTTATCAAAAAAATATTTAAGACATACTCTTGTTTATAAAGCTATAATCATGATAGACAGAAGAACTACATAATATATATAACCACACATACACATACACAAATATAAGAGTCATACTTTCTTTCCTTTGTACAATTTTCTCACAATTCTAGACTTCACTGAGCTCCCTATGATGTTGTTATCTGATACATGTACATAGGTAATGAGAGAGTTTCTATAGATTGCTTGCCAATGGCAAAATATTCTGCAGGTAAATATTCTTGTTGCAAATCATGAGGCAGGTCTAAAACTTCTGATCCAAAATGAGATGGCTAGCATGTAAAAGATACAATAATTACAGTGGCCCCTAAATTGTCTCAAGTTAATACTTGATAGAATATTAAATAGTAATAGGCTAATAGCAAAACCAAAGGTGATACATCATGGTCCCTGTACAGACAGTTACTGCACAGACAGTCAACCCATCTCTTATTTATGCCCCACCACAAGAAATTGTTGGCCAATAAGGGAAGACAGACTGAAAATGATTCCACAATCACTGAAGACGACTACACACAAGACTCTGCAACAAATCTAAATCAATGAATGATCAACAAACTTATGACAGCACGTAATGCACTTCTGCAAGTTACTCTGCAACATTGCAAAGGATAATTAAGACAATGATTAGCTCCGAATGCATCTGCATGTAAGGGTGACTTGATTCAAGTCACCAAAGTCCTTAAAAGGACAAAAGGAAGGCCTGAAATAGCGTGATTAGAGGTGGTGAAAACGAATGTGTGCGAAGGAATTAATAGAGATACAGCCCTTGAGAGAGCTAAATTATGTAGGACTCAGGTGGCTGTACCCATATAGTTTTTTCTTTTTTTGGATGAAGTATAGTTTGTATTAATAATAAAAGGCTTAGCCCAAGTACATGAGACACATACAAGCACTAGAGCACAAAAAAAAGGACCCCTTTATAGCTTTAGGGAATCTAAAAAAAGTACGAAAGAAGGTTTGTAAGAGTTAGTAATGCTAACCACAAGAAGAGGTACTTAGTAAATATGGACTTGAAATTAATGACCCGACTTTTCAACCCCTTCAAAAGATCTAAGGTTTCTTTCTCTCCAAATGAACCAAAAACCGCATTTTTTGGGGGGGGGGGGGGGTGAAATTCTCCAACCCCCATGTAGTTGGAATTAAGACTCGGTTGAGTTGAGCTGAGTTTAGTTGATTAGCTCCAAAATGGGTCAAGTGCAACAACAAATTCCATCCCAAGCCATAAAAGGTAGATTTAGTTTGGAGGGGGAGGAAAAAAAAAACAATCAAGGTTGACTAGCACCTCCTGGTGAATTCACAAGGGAAAAACTAAAAGGATGTTGTCTTCTATACTCTCTTCCCTTAAAGGTGTGCCCCTTCACCCTTGAACATCCTCAATAGCACAAGAATAAAGCAAGCATTGCAAAACTATCACGCTTCTCAATAAGACACTAAAGATAATGGCTAGCACATTGTCGTGCTCAATTTCTTTCAAATAGAATTCTTGGATGATTCCCCAATAGGAATGAGTTTTATTTTCTTAAATGTTAGGGTTTAGTCTCAATCAGCCTAATTGAATCTTCAAATCCATTGTTGCCCTTAAGGGAAATTTGGTTATTTAAAGCCTAAAATTTTAATCACTTATTAATTTACATGCGATTCCCCAGTTTTGAATACTTGTCGCAACATTAACAATTTTCTTTTCATTATTCCACCAGTTTGTTTAATCCGCCTTTATAGTTTAAATGATTTCGCCAACAATAATATGCTAGAATTAATCTAATCCAAGATGATTTTAATTAAAATATTTAGCTTGTCTGGAATTCTAGATCCTAATCATAGTCAATGGGCTCCACTGTATGTCGTAGCAATTAGTTGAGGTTCTAAAGATATGTGTTTAGTTTAAATGATTTCAACAACAATAATATGCAAGAATTAATCTAATTCAAGATAGTCTTAATCAAAATATTTAGCTTGTCTAGAATTCTAGATCCTAATCATAGTCAAATAGTCAAGGGGCTCCACTGTATCTCATAGCAATTAATTGAGGTTCTAAAGATATGTGTTTCTGTCTTTTACTTTTAGTAGGTGGATCCCCATGGTATCTTCATCTGAAGACGCTACTGCCATGATTCTTAATTAGAATCCCAATCATAACCATCCAATAAAATCAAGGCCCATAATCATGAAAGACTTCTCATAATGGCAATTGAAACGACTTTTTTGCTAACCAGTAAAAATGTGAGAGGTTCACATTGCATCAAATTGAAAATAAAATAGAAAAGCAAATGTCCTGAAGCAGTTAAACTGCACAACAAATTGCATCTCACGTTAGAAAGTAGCTCAGTTTCCACCAGTAATCATGCTGACTGTCTTTTCAGTAAGAAAACATGACTGCATGATTGGCATCATCTTTTTTTGATAAGGTGATTGGCATCTCTCTTATTTGAGCAACATCATCAGGTGGGGAAACAGGGGAAAGCAGGGTAAAATGCTTCCCCTATATATGATTAAGAAGCCAAAGAATAAGTTTCATTTTAGAGGTGAAGTATGTGTTATATTGAGAAAATCTCAGGGAAGGCCCATGCAATGTCACAACTCACAAGCATAAGGAGCTTAGCATAATTAAGCTGTCTAGACTTGACAAAATTTTGATTGCTACTCAAAAAAAAATTTGTAACATTTCAAAATGATGTCTGCAATACACACAGAAGCAGATTCTTATTTGTAATGAGCTACAATGAATTTAGCAACTTTCAATGGTTGTGGTTGATGTTACTAAAATTTAGTTCGAGCATGAATAAACCCTTTATAAAAAGTTGTTCCAACTGATAAAAAGTCATGGCTTCAACTAGGATTCTAGGAGGCTTTGCGCAGAAAAATTCTCTAGAATGAAAATGAACCTGCACAATGCTGGTTGGCAATAATCTTTTAATAAGGTATGGCAGCCCAAACAATAAAGAAATACCATAGACATGTTCATGTGAAACCATAATTAGCAGTATTGAAAGAATATTAACTACATAAACCTTCAAAAACTTGGTTCCGCATTTAGAGTGAAAAAAAAAAAAAAAAACAAAAACAAAACAAAAATTTGTTGTAGAAATAGTCCACCATTCTTGATTGAGGGTATGAAACACTCTCAAACTTCCACAAATAACTCCTTTCCCAAGAACGGGTTCCAGTGTCAACTGATAAACGTAAACATAGTGCAAATAGTCTAGTATTATTCCCCCGACAGCTTAAAAACTCTCTCAAACTACTACAATAGGTTACCCCACTAAGTAACAATAATCAGAACCTAAAACATGAAAACTTGGTGAAGTGCCCCCAGGCTACCATAAATGCCCACATCCATTCCATATTTCCATAAAATCCTTCCAACCATTGCACAATGGTTGTTTCAAACCCTCTACTACTAGTAAATGTTGAAAAGCATTATTGATCCCAATAAGCAACACTTAAATAAAACATAATTCTCAGTTATTTCTCAGGTAGAGAGAATGAAGAGGCTTTGTGGCATCTTAAAGGCAACAAAACGCTGAAGTCCTAGAATATATACCCACTCTGCTAACCAACCTGGCCAAATGGTCCACAATTCACAGATTCAATGCATTCAAGGCAAATCCAGTCAATTTTCAAATTGCAATTTATTAGATAGGATTTGGGGTGGAATTGACTAAAAACAGGGTTCTTGTTGGAGTCGAACTTTAGTCACCAAGTATACATATCAAGATGCAAACTGCAAAGCAACAACTTTTTTTCTTTTTTTCCTGCATTTTCATTTGCACACCTAATAATTTTCCTCGAGTTAACATTTCATGTACACACCCACACCCACATATATGAATATATAAATTAATATGGGGGAATTACAGATTGGTCCTGCTACAGGAAAATAATTACAGTTATTAATCATTTGTATTGATGTGTATTTATTTACCCATAGAGGGACCAATTTGTAATTCCCCCGATTTATAAATATACCCATATCTATGGATGCTTATAGTGTGCTTGTATTCTCACTTTTGCTCTCACTTTGTGCTCTGGTCACTTAGGCCTAGCATGTTAAAATCAAGTTATTTGAGGAAGTAAATTTTATAAGCAAGAGCAACTCCCTAAATGCGTTAGGTCAACTACTTTGACAACCACCCCCCCCCCCCCCAAAAAAAAAAAAAAAACAACTCCTTATCCACCAAATCCAATAAATAAAAAAATAAAATGCTCTTTTTAGTTAATCAGATCCACATATCATGGACATGACTCAGCACATTTGTACTGTAAGATAAACAAACTTTAAACATAGTTTTTAAGTAACTACTCTTAAATCTATATTTAAAATACATTTTTACCCACAAAATATATATTATAGATAAACAAGGAGAAGCCCACCATGTCTAGAACTAAGCATGCATAAATAATTGTACAATCACTACAATTTACACAAACTTGAAGTAAATAGAAATGCAATGCATCCTAAATATATAAGCTTACCATGAGAGGATTCAACATCTAAAATCAAGTCAAGCGCGTAATCATAGTAAGGAACTTGACCGCTTAACCCACAGAGGTTAAAATCATCTTGGATGTAATCATCATCAACTTCACAGAAGAATTCATTCCCTCGCAAATTGCAAAACCATGAAATCCAAGAAGTGTCATCCCCATCCGAACCACTAACATCTGACTCTTCACTGTCAGTTTCAGATTCCTCTGCAATTAAGATCATGCACAACATGAATAGAATAAAGAAAAAGAATATGTGTACTTAAGTACATCTATTCACTTGACCTGCTATATTATTAAGGGGGGAAAAGGACGCCACCTAGTGGCAATGCAGAACCAAAACCAGCCAAATTCAAAAAAATAGACCCTCACCAGTGTTGCTTAAAATTACAACCAAAAAAACTATTAATAAAATAAATAAAAAATCATTTTGGTTGAACGATGATGGAAAGTGGACATCCATAATCCATGTAGGCATGGACCATTATTGCCCACACAAGAACAAAGTTTTTCAACATGCTTCACGTGTTCAGGAGTTGCAGTTCACAGTTGACAGGAAGAATACAAAAGTTCAGTAAGAAGAACCAAAACAAAGCCATATACAACAGCTTGTGAGCATGCAACAAACTCTAACATAAGTAGCAGTTTATCTTTTAGCTATCAAGTTCTTATGACCATCTAAACATAATTACAACTTCTTGTGCCACCCATCCTAGGTGCAATAGCATCCCCAATACTAGCAACTTTGAATCATAATCAAATTACTTATACACTTCTTACAGAAAATTAGTGGGATTTTATGCACTTCAGAAACCCTCCATGGGAAAAAAAAAAAATCTAGCGGCAATGAGAACTTCGGCATACTAAAGTAAAACAGCAAAATATAGCTTAAAGTTCCATCTCCAAAGAACTTTGAAGGTCGTAGCGCTATCCACCTCCTGCATGCTATCAAATACTCTAAATAATATCACAAATTACAAGGTAAAAAATGTACTTCTACCCTGATTTGAGAGTTGAGACCCATAACAGCACACAAAATTATTTACCAGATACCCAAGTGCTACATATTTATTTACACCAAATAAAATTGATAAATATAGACAGATGTTCCTAAATTACTAAATTTTAAGAAAATTTTGAAAACCCAGAAGCAGGAGCACCACCCAGAAAAGTGATAGTCCTAGAAGCAGAACCCCATATTTCTTCTTGAGAATCTCCTGAGGATGTGTTAAAATGGCTCTATAATTTTTTAAACAGCATTTGAAGGTACAAATCAATCACCTTGAACTGCTAAAACTGAGAGTATTGGAACATTTTATAGGTTTCATAAAATGCCCCCATTTCAAATTTTCACAAGAACCGCGTCGATGGCTGCCATTTTCTGTGATGAACACAATTTTGATAGTGAATTTTTAGATAAATACTGTGTTATATATGGAATCATTTCCGTGAAAATATGCCCTAACAGCAGAGTTTACGAATACAATATATGTACACACAAACAATACATATATGTGAGTGTAGAGAGAGGAACTTGCCATCTGAGCATTTATTCTTGGAGAGTGAAGCAGAGCGAGAGTCCCTCTGATCAGGTGGTGGCTTTCCCGTCAATATCGACTGCGCAGCCAACCTCTCCTTATCCTTGCCGTTCAATCCCTTAGACGTGGACGGCGACGATCGTTCCAAGTGCTTATCTAGGGCATCGTTGATCCGCCTCCGATCAACGGCGCCGATCTCCGACTTCGATCCAACAACTCCTCGATCTCTATACATATTATCCCTTTTCTTCTTCTTCTTCTTCTTCTTCTGCAGTCCAACAACACCTTCGTTTACAGCAGAAATGTTCAGTATCTACACCTCAACATAGTCTAAACAGACCCATCAGAACCCTAGATTCCATATGTAAAATCTAGGGTTTTAGAGTAAAAAGGAATATATGTAGATAATTAGGGTTTCGTTCAGTGAAGAGACAGAGAGCTCCCTCTCTCTCTCTCTCTAGCTCTCGTCTGGTTTGGCTTGCTTTGAAGAGCAACCGTCGGGAGAGAGAGAAAGTCTTATATATTTGCACATTTACAGCTATATATGTAAGTGTATATATATATATATAGGTCCGGCAAGATTGTCGATATACCGGCATGGGCGACTTGCTTGCTTTATGAAGGAGAGCGTCTTGTGTATGATTATTCGGACTCTTCTTACGAACAGACAGGTCACGTGGCATGCGTGCAGTGTAGTTAGGGCCCACACTGAATAGGCCTTCTCGAAGATATTTTTTTTGTGGCAAAAAAGGAGTCCGGGTGCGTTCGGGTGTCCTATTAATTCAATCAACATTGGTAAAATTATTTAAAAAATTTACATTCTAGACTTTATATGATTAATATTGTGAACAAATTGTGATTGACCTAATTGTTTTGACATTTTTTTTCTCCAAATGATAAGAGAACACACTTATATGGAATTATAAATAAAACCTCTAAGATTTCACAATTTTATTAGGACGGACATATGATTAGGCTCAAGAACTTTTGACCAATTTTTAAAGAACTCAATTTTTATTTAAAACTATTCTAATTTTTTGATATAGGTAAAAATTGTATTAGATTAAAAGTAGGCAAAGGCCATGTATACAAGCAGTATACCAAGAAGGAAAACAAAGTGAAAATAAAAAGATAAAAAAGGAAAGCCTTAGAGAGCCAAGCTATCCAAAAAATCATCTAGAGGTGTTCGGCGAAAAAAGCGGCCAGATCACCCCACTCAAAAAAGAGTTCAAAAATACAATATCTCCGTTTTCATATAATAGCTAATGTAAGATATACAGCAATTCACGTGATTGTTACATTAACAGTCATATCAATTGGGCAAACAAATTTGAATATAACGTGAGATAAGAACTCATGTGTAATGATGCCACCACGTCAATGTATCACTAGCGAGCAAAAGTGGAGATAAGTAGGATGTTAGATATGATATCAATAAAAAATAAATACATAAGGTCTAACATTCCTACTTATCTCTATTTTTATTAACCTGTGATACAAACGACGTGACATTACTGTTACATACAAGTTTTTATGATAACATGATTTTCATAAGAATTACTGATACATGATTTAGGGTAAGATCTTCCCTTGGGCTAGTTTCATTATAATAATCATCATCAGATGAATATTGGAGATTCGGAAAGGTGGGACTAGGACCATGGGGTAACTGCGTTATACATGTGTCAGCAACATATGAAACACCATTAGAGATAATATTAATTATTACCTGAATATATTAGTTTAATATTTAATATTTAATTTAATAATATAAAATGAGGAAAACTATAAGACCCATAACTGTTGCCAGAAATATTACGGGTTGTACCAAGATTTTTGTAGGTAAGCTGTGTATTAAAATGGTGTTAGAGGGAGCCAAAACAGCTGGGCCAGAGAGCTGCATGTCCATTATTTTGTACTCCTATTGGACATTCCTCGGGGTGGGGTATAATGAGGTGTTATCATGTGATGAATGCCACATCGCCAAACATTTATCACGTGCTAAGCATGTCTGGGAATGCTTGGGAACACTCTTAAATGCAGGTCCTTTGTAGTCAGTGTAGCTTGTGGTGTCCTCATTATTTTTTTTTTTTATTTTTTTTTTTATTATTATTCTTTTTTGTATGAACTAAAAGTAATGTTCTCAATACAAATATTCCAAAGTCTCTTGAAAAAAATTATAATCTCATTCACGATAATTATAATAAAGATGACCAAAATTAACTATATAATCCGCTGTTTTGTTAACCTATCGAAGTCTGTGCCGAAAATCTCGTGGTGTATTAAAATGCCATTCGTAACCCCATACTGTGAGACGGCCAGGGGAGCGCCGAGCGCGAGAGGTTGCCCCTTTCCCCACCCATTTTTTTTTTTTTTTTTTTTTTTTTTTTTTAGGTAGTGCGAGACGGCGAGAGGTTGCCTTTCACTTTAGGAAAAAAATAATAATAAAATAAAAATGCCAGAGGCTTACCAGAATAGAGGAGTGTCAATAGCATTCTTTTTTTATTTTATTTTAAAAAAAAAAAAACATAAATTTTAAACAATTTAATTATATTCATATTTGAAAATTAATTACATCAAATATCCAAATACCTTATTGGCTTATTAGCAAAAAACAAAAAGAAAAATCACATATCACATGCAAAGTTGGCATGTTCTTCTAACCAGTAGAATTTTTTTTTATTCTTTTTTTTGTTCAACATTCAATACGAGTATGTTGATTTTTTATTCTACTAATCTCCTAAAATATGGATAAGGTGATGCTCTAAATCAATTGACATCCAACACTAAATTCAACTAGTAACTTGCCCTAAAAGTGAAGAGAAAGTTAAAACCCCAAACCTTTTACTTCTTGATGTGTAAATCCAAAGAACTACTGATCTACTTATTTTAAGTTACCCATGAAAATCCTACGGTGAAGAGTAGGTAAGGAAATAATATACCACACACAAATCCATGATTTTATGCGTACAATAGAAAAAGCTTAAAAAAAAAAAAAGGGGGTGTACAATAGAAAAGAAGATTACTTAAATAGCAAAACCTCCCCAGTGTGGTACTGGAAGCCGAAACCCATCTTTTCAAGGCAACCAACCAACATCGAACCATTGCCCAACAAGGAAAATAAAGAGAAATAAATAAATATTGTGCAATTGGAAAATTTTCACCATAAAAGACTATGTTTGGTATACCGGATACGTCGGATTAGATAAATATATCATTTTCATGTATTTTGTACCATTTTCAAATAAAAGATACAACTATTCATAGTATCCATACGATAGTTATATCCCCCATATATGGGACATAATAGAGAGGTAGTATATTTTTATCCTATGATCTATTTCATTTAAAAATAACAATGGGATATAAAATTGTCCAAAAGACTATCTCTCTCACTTAAAACAAAGGTATTAAAGACTTTTTGTTCATCCAACAATCATATCCTATCCAACCTTTTTATCCGGCATACCAAACATAGCAAAAGTGCATGGAAAAGTTATATGCAGTCCAATCACTAGTGACGGTACCAGCTCTCCTTTGGAATTGGAACATATTCTTGTCAATTTGTATAGTCAAATTTGCTTATAGTCTATTGAAACTTACAAACTGAATTTTCATCTGATCTTATCTTGATACCTTTTACACATATTCAGACTACTAGGATCAACCCCAGAAACATCCCACCCACCCACCCACCCCATTTATAGATACGCTGCCAATCAGCAGGTAAGTGTCTTCATGGGAAATCATACCCCAAACCGTTTTTTTTTTTTTTTTTTTTTTTTTTTTTTTGGAATAAGGTCCTTTGCCGACTGCATGACACATCGGCAGCACATCTTGGAGTCTAATTGGGCAAGTTTCCCATCTTCCATATTGGTAAACATCAATCCATTCATCTTCTACCCAACTTGTTCTAGCAGAACTGTAGGGGTATCAAGTGTGGAATTAGAATCAGCCCAAGAGGGGCTTTATTCCAGATTTCAGCACTCAGTGGAAGTCTAATTGGAGAATAGCAAGCACCTTAGAATGAACTGCTGCTCACATATGATTAACAAGAAAGGAAATACAAAGGATGCATAATTACAGAAAGGGATACTCAACCAGTATATGTGAGGAAAATGATGGCCACAACTCAGTGCGGTTGCCAACTTGCCATCGTTCTTAATCTTCAGCAAAGTACTTCTCCTCAGCATCATGGCTGGCCTCCCTTGACCAGTGATCATCCAATGTCTCATTGTCATCTATTTTTGAGTAATCTAAATGCTGGTGATCTTCCCCTGACAGAAACTTCTGGTGCATGATGTGTGTGAATTGATCCATCTGATCCTGCATCTCTGCTGCAGATAAAGTTGTTCTTTCCATGGGGTCCACATCCTTTGATTGCTCACCATTGATTGGGTTAGGGTGATCCACAAGAACCTAAATAAAAGAATATACAAAAATAGTCACAAAAGATCAGGACCTGCAATCTTGCTGGTCATTTAGCAATAGATAGAAACTCAGGATTTCCTCTCATAAGAGAATTTTGAATTATACTCTATGCAAGAATACCAGTCATGTAACATCTAACAATAAAACTAACAGATCAATAATTTTGGAACAGAATTCATAATATGCAGCAGAGATTTAAATACATCATATAACATACATATGGAACCCTCCTACTAACACCTCTACTCTCAACAAGCCTCAATCTCAACCACCTGGGGACCCTCCTAGTAACATCAACAACAACAAAATATTGCCTTTCTTTTACATTTTGTCCAAAAATATCATCCATGCATGCCGCCCGTATAAAAAGTTGTGATTCCGAGCGTCAGATCTAACAGATCCTACAACTTGATCACCTAGAAGTACCCTGGTTATATAAAACAAGGACATGATATCCAGGAGAAAGAGAGAGAGGGACAAGATCAGGGTGCAAAGATTGCCACTAAGGGATGGTACAAAGATTGGGTTAGAAGATAAGTACTTGGGTGGAATTAAACAAAATGCAATAGGTTTAAGCTTACGACAAATACTGGTTCAACAGGGTCACTCAGCAACCAAAGTTCTTCAACACTTGGTAGTTGGTACCTCTACCAGTCTCAATCTCAAATGGGTGGGACTGAAAGCTACTCCTTCCTCAATCCTGGCTCTCATAAAGTTAGAGGCATGGATTTCAGAAAATCTTTAAAATGAAGATGGTGGCATTTCGCTTTCAGTAAGTACAAGAAAAGCCATTGAACTACAAGTCTACAATCATTCACCTAATTACTTTTGACTCTTTTTTAACTAGATATCTGGACCCTATCCCTAAGGTCCTTCTATACTAATCAAACACATGCCACCAAGCTCGTACAATGAAGTACGCACCGGTCACATACTGTCACTGCCAAAAGGATTTGATTTTTTTTCTTATTTTGGTGGGCATAAAACTAAGTGCTTACCAAATGACCATTACAACATGAACTAATCTCTTAACTGCTACACAACACAGTAATTTACTTCTTACAAAGTCATCTGCAGCACACCATGGAAAAACTCCAAATGATACATCAGCACACCCTCTGTAGTTACACAACTAGTCAACTAGTATGTTCACAAAGCACCTATCACAAAGAGCACCTCAGCAAGCATATTTACTACTATATTAACATTTTTACTGGCTGTGAATTGTGAAACCCACAATTCAAAATGACAGTAAACCAACAAAGCACACCATTGAGATCAATATATCAATGGCACTATATTCTACACCCCCCCCCCTCTCTGAGATCAATGTATCAACAGCACTATATTCTACACACCCCCCCCCCCTCTTTTTTTTTTTTTTCATTTTTTGGTGGTGGTTGTATTGGGTGTTTTTGGTTTTTTTTTTTTTTTTTTTTTTTTTTTTTTGGGGGGGGGGGGGGGTGTTGGGTGCACCTGCACAGATGTCAGTCATCATTTTGGGACCTCTAAAGCATATCACAATTTATCTCATTTTGAAACTGCCATGTTCAACGCGCTGACATTTTGTTAAAATTTAAAAAGAACAAGGCAAACAACAAGAAGCATAGAGAGTAAAAAAAAAAAAAAAGTATAACCCAAAAGGTACAACCACAAAAGTTGAAATTAGGGACGCTTAACCCATCATTTTTACACCCTTACCAAAACCAAGACTGACAAAACATTATAATTGAGATGGAAAATGACATGCTCATGCATACTATGTTGGCTGTCATCTAATATTTCCACATCCAAGGTGTCATTTGGTGCTCATTACTCAAATTGGTATATTTGCCTCTGATGAAAGTAGGTCACTGCATCCAGTTGGACCTCTTTGCCTCCACCACAATCGCTAGCTCCCTTAGAGATGGATTTTCCTGTTGAGGGTGTAGGCTAGGCTGGCACGACTTCATGTTTCTGTCTTCCTTTTCTTTTGTTTAGTCTTTGTCTTTTTCCTCTACTCTTTTGTTCCTTTTATGCTTTTACCCATGTATGGAAAAAAATAAATAAATAAATAAATACAAAAACAAACAAACAAACAAACAAACAAAAAAAACAAACTTTACACGGGGTTACTAGTGGCAACATTTTGTGTTTAAGAAGAGGTAGGGCAGCCCTATACAGGCCATAACACCCAAGCCCAATGGGAAACGAGTAGAGCCACCATGCCTAATCAGTTACAAACTTATAATCTTCTGAAACAACCCGAGAGAGAGAGAGAGAGAGAGTGAGAGAGAGAGAGAGAGAGAGAGAGAGAGAGAGAGAGAAGTTAAGTTTAAAATGTATGGACATGAAGCAAAAATATAATACAAACCTATAATTTAAAAATCACATATTGATCAATATGATGAATCTCCATCTGATAGCTGGTCATATAGATTGATCATATACCATGAGTTTTACTTCAAATCTACCAAATCAATGTCATTCTAACATTATTTTGCACAAAATACACAAAGGTCAAAGAGAAGCCACACAAGAATGAACAATATGAGTGTTGGGTTTCAATAACTTTGGACATGAGTAATTCCCCCTTCTAATTTTTCATCCAAATAATGATTTTATAGGTTTAGTAATAAATAAAAAAAGGAAATAGCTTAAATAAAGGAAAGGAAATTACTCTTGGTTTCTGAATTTTCAGTAAATGCATCTTTAGTTTGAAAATTTATTAATTTGTCGTCAGGCCCTTTCAAAATAGAAAAATTTCAGGAGTTTCAAGTGTTCTATCTAGTAATTTAAGTTCATGCAACATAAAACTAGGGTTAGAAATTAATCAGGTTAAACGTGTAACCTCCCTCCATCGGGATGGGTTGGTGAGTTCTAATCAGGTTGGGTGGGGTTTGGGAAGAAACTAAAAAACCTGAGTTGAGCTTTGGCCAAGGAAGATTTTATGCTGGTACTCCCTGATCCAACCTATATGCCT
Source organism: Liquidambar formosana (assembly GCA_039720395.1). Classification (NCBI taxonomy): domain Eukaryota; kingdom Viridiplantae; phylum Streptophyta; class Magnoliopsida; order Saxifragales; family Altingiaceae; genus Liquidambar; species Liquidambar formosana. Next base: position 66,854 of record JBBPBK010000032.1, read on the forward strand.
TATAGTTTAAATTTTTATCACTACCCTCCATAATATAAAGCCTCCCACCCTAGATGCTAATCTCAAAAATATAAGAGATCAGAGGGAAAGGGAGAGAGAGAGAGAGAGAGAGAGAGAGAGAGAGAGACAGCCCTAGGGTACTTCCACCTTGCCATTGTGTTGCCTAGGGCTTGCCCTAGGTATATTATATTTTGCTTCCTATTATTTTATTCAAATCTTTAATCTTCTTCTTCTTTAGCTTTTCTGAAACTTCCTACCACAAACCATGTTTTCACATTTTGTGTGAATTTTCTGCTGGTTTTAATACATTCCGTGCTATGTTCTTAATGAATGAGAGAACTAAGTAATTGTCCAACGGTTTAATTTTACTTCCAAGTTTCTCGTATTTATCTCATATTGTAATTTTAAAATCTCAGTGGGCCAATATCTCCGTTTAGCCGCAAGAATCCTATCCCAGCCCAGCCAGTTTATGTTAAATGGGCAAGATGGAACGACGAGGGGATTGAGGACTCTATATCCAATCGGGGATGAGAATCTCATGTCAAACCTATCATAGGCTCAAAATAGGAATGGGGCGGGGTTCCTTCCATTGCTGTCCCACACCCGCCCAGTAGCCATTCCTACTCAAAACCTGATGGCCCTAAAATTGACCTTGCATCAAAAAGTAAGCAAAGTTTGAAAACCCTTTAACCTATATCCAACCACAACCAGACATTCAAATTAACCTATCCTTTCGCCATCTCTACATAAGCCAAACCTTTAAATAATGTTGGCATGGTGCTACTTTTGTAGCAAGTTGCATATAAGCAACTTTTGCAGCAAGTTGCATTAAATAAAACTGAAAATCCTTTAGCATAGTGCCAATTGGGGAAAAAAAAAAGAAACCTTTGGCATGGCACAAGTGAAGGTGCCATTGTACATTGACACTCCAAGGCTAAGAGAAAGTAAACTGAACCTTAAGATGATTTGCAATACAACAACACTGCTAACAGAATATTACAGCCCTAATAATGGGTAAGCACTACCAAGAGCTAGAGGAGTGACAAATTAAGGGTGAATGATGCCATGCTTGACAGAAAGGCAAAACCAAGTACATACTACAACCTCAGTCCTACACTGGATTGGAAACTGCTAAAAAAGAAGTAAATTTTATTTTAAACAAAAAAAAAAAAAAAATCAACAGCACTGCAACATCTAATCTCTCCATACTTAGCATTATTAGTTTATTACTAATTTTAGCAATTACCCAAGGCAACATCTAACCCCTCCATACACAACACTTCTGTTTGGGTCATCAGCTTCATCCTTCAGCACCAAATCTATCTACAATGCATTAACTTTGTTATAAATTCCAAAACACCATGATATAATCCAGATAGAAAAAGTTATGAACATCTAACTATTCTAGTAACTGTTGAAAATCATCCAGAACAAAATGACCATACAAATTCCACTCACTTGTAAGACACAAGTATACACATGTGAGAGCATGGGAACAGAAAAGCCTATGTGGCACAAAAAATTTTCATTGGGCCTATGTATTGCATGTTTCAGTATACAATATGCTGATTTAGCTATTTGAAACCATGCCTTATCCTATACCTTGACAAACTATCGACAACAATTGCAAGTAGCTCTAGTCACATATTTACAACTTATGAAGAAAGATGGTAAACGGCTTAATCATTCAAATAACTATATCAATATGTTGTGTGATCGTTCTTCAAAAAGAAGAAACATATAATGTCACAATAACCCTGAGCGACCAATAATCATTGTTGGATTACAAGTGGGAAGACCACTGGAAATGACATTCCACATTTTAGGTTGTGGGACTACACCTTAGTACAAGTGACCTTATCACCTTAGTGAACAACATTTAAAGTAGAAGTAAAAAATAATATAACTTGCAAAGGCGATAAAAATGAACTACTACACTAAGTACTAACCCAACAACAAAAAGGGTTACAAGCAGACAATATCAATATTGATTGAACCAGCCACAACAATATAAATGTTGAAAAGAAAGTACATTAACAGCGAAAAAACACAAATAAATAAGGGGAAATATCCAAAAACCCCCTCAAAAATAAATTTATATCCAAAAACTCCATTAAATATTTTTCCTATCCATCTAATCCAAATAAAAAAGAATCATATCTATTAACTCCAACCAATTAATTTTTTGTTTACTGTTGTTAAAAGAAATGAGTGATTCGACTAAAATACCCTTCTTTGACTGAATTTCTACTTTTATCATTTTTAATGTAATTAGAAAAAAAATTAACTATCATTAATTAATTCTTTTCTAATGCACACATGGGCGGAAGGAATAAGAAAAAGAGAGAGTAGGAGAGCAGGTATACAAGTTTGGGAAAAAAGGGGGTAAAAGGGAAAATTCACTTGAATATGTATTTTTGTCATTAAACATAATATTGTGAAAGAAAGGCCATTTTAGTCGGATCAATTTTTTCTTTTAACCACAGTAAACAAAAATTTAACTTATTGGAGTTAATGGATATAATTCTTTTTTATTTGGATTTGATGGATAGGAAAAATATTTAATGGGGTTTTTAGACATGAATTTATATTTGAGGGAGGTTTTGGATATTTCCCCAATAAATAACTCAATTAGATATTCAAAGAAAAACGAGAATTTACCCAATTAAATTACCTCTGCAGGACGCGAGTGTTCATTAGCCTCATCATTTCCTCCTCCTTCTTCTTCCTCTTCTTCTTCCTCCTCCTCCTCCTCCTCCTCCTCCTCCTCCTCTTCTTCTTCTTCTTCTTCTTGGTTTCTCTCATTACCAACCCAATCCCTCTCAGCAACACCCAACCTCTGCTGCTCCCCTCTAATCTTCGCAATCAAAATCGCTTCCTCCGACCGCCTCATCAGCGTCTCCGACCACCGCTCCCCAGGACGCGCCATCCTCCGGCCACTCGGATCCTGAAACTTCCCAACATACTCGTGATGCAAATACGGTTCTCTCTCCCTCATAGCATCCTCCGAGAAGTACTGCCCATCGGATATCAACTTGTTCATATACGCCCGCCTCCGGTTCTTCACCCTCGCCGACCTCAACCGCAACTCCTCCGAAGTCGGACTCATCGCGCTTCTCAGGTGCTTCAAGTGCCAATTCACCTCATAATCGTCTTTCAATGCGTCGAATTCTCGAAGCTCCTCGAATGTCAGTTGCGATCCGTACCGTTCTAAACCAAAAAAAAAAAAACAAAAAAACAACAACACGAAACATCAATTCAGTTTGTTCTCCTAAAGTTCGTATCTTTTTCCTCAAGAAACAAACAGAAAATAAGGGTTTTGAGATAGAATTTGGTGGGGTACCTAAGAAGACGGCGGCGTCGCGGGAGAGGAGGTCGAGAAGGATGGGCTTGCGTTGGGAGGGGTTGATGGCGGTGGGTTGGAGCGCCTTAGGGAAGTATAGGTCTTCGATAACTGATAGTCTCTCTGATAAATTTTCCATTGCTTTGCTGCTCATACCCTTTCCCTTTCCCTTCGCCTCCTGCATCTTTATCTCTCTCGGTTTCGAGACCGGCTCCAATCGGCGAGAGAGGGTGGGGGCATCATAAATAGGGGGAATTACAGCTTGCTCACGAGAAAATAATTGCAGTTAGTAAGCAGTCATTGTTAGTTGAGTTAGTAGTCATTTACTAAAAAATTTGTAATCATTCAATTGAACTGTAATTATCTATCCATAACCGGACCAATTTGTAATTCCCCTTATTTTTTACTAGACAACGCGTATAAGAATAAAACAAAGTGAAATTATAAATTCAAAAAGTATTTTAATAATCTCATTTTACCCTATTCTCATTAACTTTAGCTTGTGATAGTGTATCATAGGTACATATATAAATTTTTTTAGAAAAAAAAAAAAAAAGAAAAAAAAAAGAGAAGGTACATATATAAATTTTCCTCCCTACTCACTTAAATAAAGCTTAAGAAAAGTGACTACAGAAAATGCCCACTGTTTACTTAAAAAAACTGATGCAATCATGAATTAATACAACTTAACTTTTTGATGTAATGTTAAAAAACGGATGCAAATCATGAATCAATCCAACTTACTTTTTTGCTCCTCATTACATTGTTTCTTTAATGCAAAGATTGATTTACTTTCACTCTTTTTTCTTCCCAGTCATTCTATTTTATTTTTCTTCCCATGATATTAAATTACTCTGATCTTTTTAACACCCCAAAAGACACATATAACCTGACTTTAACGGGCCGCAAGGAAAACCCTACAAGCAACCCTATTTTCTCCTACTGCAACTTTTTCAAACTCCCCGTTTTCCTCTCTAAGATCAACACATATCTCTTCTCTAAAAATAATTATAATGAATAATAATAAAATCTTAATTCAAATTAATTATAAATAAAATAAATTAAGAGTACTTGATAAAAGGGGAAAAAAAAAAGATAAGATAAATATTGGGAAGTCATCAGAGTTTAAGTCTCTTTGGATAAGATAAAAATGCAAGCAAAAATTTAATATAAAAATAATTATACTGAATAATATAAAATTTCAATTCAAAATTAATCATAAATTTCCATTCAAACTTTTGGAATGAGAAAAGAATGAGGCATATGAGTGGAGGGATGCCATATCACAAGTCTACGAAACAGTACATTCTTCTCTAGATTTAGAAAATAATTACCAAAAAGAATTATATATATATATATATATACGGTTATGTTCTTATCAGCACGTATTGATATAAGTTGTATCAGCACCATGCTTTGGGGGTTGTACCATTTGCATTGGTCCAATGTACCTCATATCTTACTAATGCACAAGGTACAACTTTCAATGAGGGTGTTGATATAAGTTATATCAGCATGTGCTTACCTAATCATCATCCTATATATATATATAGTCTTATTCAGGTCAGCACGTATTGATGTAAGTTATATCAGCACTATATATTGGGAGTTATACCCTGTGCATTGGCACAATGCATCCTATAATCTACTTATGTACTAGGTACAATCCTCAGTGCCTAGTGGGTGGCCCTCCGTAATCTACGAGAGTCCGAGATCTTCGTGTCGGCCGTGGGTGGCCCTCCGTAAGTCTGTATTTATACCAAAATAGATAAAGAGGCAAAATGCACGTCTGCTCCTCCGATACTTTTCATTTCGGTGAATATCTGCGCTTCAAGTATAGAGACGTACTGCTTCATAGACCTGAGATATGGCATCCCCCCACTGACATGCCTCATCGCATAAGATAGATCACGGTATTAAGTTATACCGTGATGTTTTTAGCGAGATTTTTTTTTTAATCAAACCTCAGCTTCCCCATCCCACGAAAATAAGGCACGGTTTTTTCTCTCACTTCCCCAAACTCACGACCCACTCTCCATCCTATCTCCCATCCCTCATCTTGCATCTCTCAAACCCTAACCCTCTTCTCAACAGACACAAAGTTCACAGCCACGACGCTACTGATCAATCGAGCCCCAATTACACGACCCCGTCCTACGACTGGTGGTCACACTTGTTGCAATCGGAACCGGAGAAGACGACGGCGGCGCTGTTGTGTAGCTAGGTAGCCTGCCGACGGTGTTAAGGGTCAATTCCAGCAGCCGTTCCTTCAAGTTCTCCAACAAAGGGCTTCGATTTTCTTCTCACGAACAAAGGTTTTGGGTGTCAAGAACAGGGTTTTCTTAAGGTTAGTCTCTAACTTCTTTTTTTTTTATTTTCTCCTTCTCTTCTTCTGCAAATATGTGTGATTTGTTTACAACTACACGTTGGGTTGCTCTGTGTGAACCAATATATATATATACATTTTTTTTTGGGGGGGGGGGGGGCTGTAAAGAAAAACAGAGGAACAGGGGTTGTGGTTGTTGGCGGGGATACCTCAGGGGTTGTGATTTTCTTTAGAAAAGATGAACCAAGATGCACCTTTCTTCCCAGTGGTGTGTGCATTGTAAGAAAAATAGTGAGTCAGTGGATCATCTTTTCTTGCATTATCCTTTATTGCGTGGGTTGTGGCAAAGACTGTTTAATCAAGTGGGTTTGATGTGGGTGATTCCTCCTCGTAGTTCTGATATGTTTGAAATTGATTTCAAGGGCTTTGGTAAATGTAAGAGGGCTAAGGCTTAGCAGCTAGGGTTGGGTAATTTTTGTAGTTTTCGATCAGGGAAGATTTTTTGGCCTTGTTTTTTAAGCTATCGGATTGAAATCCAGGTCAATTAAGTGGCTTAAGTGATTTTGATCCAGTTGCTTCAAAAAGAAGCTTGAAAAACCTTCCCGTCTATGGTTCCAGACTGGAAGTTTCTATATATAAAATCTAAAGCATAGAAATTTCAAGCTAATATTTGAGTACATACATATTCCATCTAGTCTCCATTTGGATCACAGAAATAACAAGTGAAAGGAAAGGAAAATGCTGAAATTTGTCTAGAATTGAATTATTTTCTGGACCATTTTTGCACCTTTTGCTTTACGTTCTCTCAAGTTTTCCAAGTTCCACACACTGGCGTAATACATACTTCGTATTTATTAAGAGAAAAACTTGGAGGTAATCCATCAAATTTTAGAAAATAAGAAATAAAATAAAAATAAAAAACTTGCAGGTAAAAATGCATTACACAGTTGCAAAAATAGCAGAACAGCGAATTTAAGATCATTTAAATTTTGTTCATTTGATGATCTGTTGCTTTAGAAGAGTAAAAAGCACCAAAGAAGAATGCATAGTGGCTTTACAATCCCTTATTTGGAAGAGTAGATTGCTTCCTCTGTAGCTAGTATCTTTGGGTAAGAAAATGCTGGGTAGTTTTTGTCGTAATGGATTTTGATTTCTGTAAAATTAGTTTAAAAACTAATACCAAAATGTCTTGAGGTTGCTCATCTGGTATGAATACGATCCACAGAGTTAAGGCAAGCTACAAGTAGGTAGTGGCAGAGTCAAAAATCCAACACTGTTTTTTGACTTCTTGGAACAGCTTGTCTGACTCACTGAAGTTGTAGAACTTATGAAGTGTGGTACCTCGAGGACTTGCTGCTCAATAATCCTCCCCTCAGCAGCAGCATTCCCTCCTTTGTAAGCAAGATAACGCATAATCTGTTTTGTATAAAAGAAAGAAAGATGTGACAAATCTGTTTTTGTATAATCTGTTTGAAAACAACACTGTATACGATCCACAGAGTTAATGTCTTGAGGTTGCTGTGTGGCCAAAAGTAATAACAACAATAATAATAAGGGTCTTTAAGCTTCATTTAAATTAGTCAGGCAAATGTTTGAATACTTCGACCAGTTGACAAAAAGGAAAAAAAATTGTCTTGGAGATATCTATATAGACATGTCTTTCACTATATTAATTCAAGAAAACTGTATTTTCATACTGATCATCTAAATGAAATTCAAAAATTGTTTTTTTTTTTTTTTCAAAAGGGTATACAGAAAACAAAGTATTGAAATGAAAAAAAATTTCAATCCTTTTCTTTGGTGTTTTTCAAGCAATATTAATTCAATTTTTGAAAGCAAAATGAAAGCTTTATTATATATGATCTGAGTTTCGTCCTATATGATTAAGGCCACCGTACATACACTATGAAAAAAGTAACTGATACACTATTAGATTTCAATGTTATGCACTTGAGGATAATTTTGATGCTGAAAGACATATATATATATATAGATAATCGCCAAAAGAACATGATCAAAGATTTTGCATTTATGCCCCATGATTAAGATTTATTAGTTGATGGCACATCAGGAACTTTATCACCACAAAAATGCTTAATAAAGAAGCAGGTGCAAGTCACAAAAAGTTGTCACATAATACAGGCCATAAACAGGGTTGACTCTAGAGCTACCAGAAAATGTGACTTCAACCTCAGACCTCCTTATTTGAACAGCTTGGATTTGGCCATAAACAGGGTTTTTTGGAATGCTTTCAAATAATTTTTGGAAACATTTTTATTGTTTGTATATAATAGTCTGGGTTAATAGGTAGTTTTAGACCTACCCGAAATGTCCAATTGACCCTTACCATTTTTTTTAAGATGGGCAATGCCCAGCCAAAAGGCAACTAACCAAACACAATTATAAGCTATGGTAGAATTAAACTCTTGATGCCCTTTGTCTGCGTTTAATGGTGGTAGGAAAGGCCATCAATATGGTCTCAAACCTTATATAAAGCCATCCCTCTTATTCTTTCATTCACGTCCTAGAGGTGTTTGGGTATGTATTCGTTTTGGTTCAAAGTCTTCTATGCTCTGTTTTGAACTTCAATCTTTTTTAGTTTTTTGGTTTCTGGGGTTTTTAGTTATTGCGTTTTGAGATTAAATGTAAATATGTTTGTTATTGCAGATGGGGGTTTTTGATTTGTTAGAAAGTAAATACAAAACTATGAACTTATTTGTTACTTGACTAGTTGAAATTTTGGAAAATTCTTGCAAAAGGGCTTCTGATATAGCCATAAAAAGGGATTGTCAAGATAAGAAGATGGCCTAAGAGTAGATCAAAGAATCAAGATTAATGTCAGCTGACCCTTAAGTTGGGGATGAGGTTGATTGATGATGATGATGATGATGATATTACTTGTAGACTTGTAGAAATCCTTGAATATGGTTTCACTGAAGTCATTTAAAAGTTTGTGTATATGTGGCCATGATTTGTGAACTATGAACAACAGTTTGGTGTACAACCTACTTTGAATTACTAATCTGTAACCTATAAGTATGAAAAATCCAAAATTTGCCTGGGTTTGGTTGGATTTTGTATGCATCTAGCCTGGGTTTGGTTGGATTTTGGGTGTGTTTTATTATGTACGTGTTCTTATCTTGGATGGAGGTTTGCGAAATGAGTTTGTTTCTATTAGTAGTAGTTTGGAGGTGTTCGGGTTGAGTGGAGTGTTTTTGGTGTGTCAATTTTTGTAACTTGGGTTTGGGTTATTCTTTTTAGTGGTGCCTTTAAAGAATTATATAGGGTATGTTTAGTGGTATTGTCTTGTTGTGTATGGCGTGGAGTTTCTCCTCTTAGTTGGTTTCTACTCAGTACCTTGAGCTTTGAACTTTCTATATTTTTGGGGAGTGGTTCTATGGATTTGTTTGTTTGCTTGGGTGGTTGTTTTGGGCTGGTTTTTTTCTCTATATCACATTATATTTATTCAATAATAAAGTTTTTGATTTTGTTGACACAAAAAAAAATACAAATATTAAGAATCCTTGTAAGTTAGCATTAGCATGTATCATCTCTTGACTAGCTAGCTAGCATTTGATTGAAATTGTTGTGTGTATTATTTGCAGATAAGATAGAGAATTGGGAGATGCACAAGCATAAATCAAAGAATTGAAGTATTCAGTGAAGGTGTGCAGTTTGCATGTACGTGTTATGGATAGCCGGAGTTCAGTTGAAGGCTTCAATCATCAAAGTCTTAGGATTTTCTTTTCCTATATATGGGGAGAATAATAGTTTTTTTAGTCTTTTCTTTTAAGAAATTGGTTGTTAGTTTGAGATTCGTACATCAAATTGTTTATGTACTAATTTGGCTATCTAATTAATGTATGTATTATCTTTCATTTATGAGATGCGTACCTCTTATACTAACTAATGGGATTGTAATTTATAATGCTAGCTTGAATTGTGTTTGCATGATAAATTTAATAGTTGAAATGTGATTGAGAATAGCAACAGGTTCTTTATTTACTATAAGCAATACAGGTTTCCAAATAAATTTAAAAACCAAAAAATAAAAATAAAAATGGGGAGAATAGATCACGGTTTTTTTTTGTGATCTTTTTGCAATATAGATCATGGTTTGAGAATAAACCGTGATCTTCATCTGAGAAATACATCACGGTTTGGGTAGAAACCGTGATCTTTGTCTACCATTTGATCATGATTCTTAAAAAAAAGAACACGGCAAAAAACCGTGATCTTTAGTAAAGAAAGAACACGGTAACCAACCGTGATCTTTTGTAAAAAAGAACACAGTAAAAAACCGTAATCTAATATGGACACTTTAGATCACACCTTAATAGATCACACTTTTGGTAAAAAACAATCACGGTAAAAAACCGTGATGTATTGTAATAGATCACGGTTTTTTACAGTGATCTATTTTGATTATTGTAGTAGTATATAAGATTTAATTCAATAATTTTTTCTTCGAATTTCAGGGCAACCAAACGGAGACGTAGTGTTTTGTGCTAGTGAAGATCGAATATATTTTGTACTAGTAAAGAATAAACTCCTCTGTTTGTAGCTTGGACATCTCGAGGGAAATGAAAAGGGAATACAACAAAAATGCTTTAGAATTTAGTTTATTTTTTTTAAAACAAAATTTAGCAATTTTCTTTTCTTTCGCTTGTTCTTTTCTGGTTCCAAATGGAGTCTTAGATTTTGGGTTGTAGTTAATTAGTTTTTCGGTTTTGGATATTGTTAATTCCATCATAGAATTTGCTTTATTCCCTAAATTATGTAGACAGAGCAAATTATTAGTGAAAAATTAGGGCTTCCATATATTTTTCTTATATATTTTTCTGCTTTTATGTAGGATGATGAACTTCACATGTCTTGCAATATAAAAATAAAGCAAAATTAGAATTCTATATATCTACCAAACCATGAGAGATATATGCTAGCTCATTACATATATATCTACATCTATATATATATATATATATATATATATATATATATATATAGTATGGGATAGGATCAGGGACTCAAATAAATTAAAGCGTTATATTTTTGCACCTCTGCTAATTTGTCAAATGATAAGTTGAGCTTGGCCATTTTAGCATTTTAAAATATTGTTAGATCTTGTGAATCTAATATTTTAATAGCTTAAAAATGAGGTGCAAAAATGAAGTGATTTATACGAATCCTCCGATTAGCATTTTAAAATATTGTTAGATCTTGTGAATCTAATATTTTAATGGCTGAAAAATGAGGTGCAAAAATGAAGAGCTTCATACGAATCCTCCGATTTTATCCATATATATATGGTGGTGGTAGCGAGAGGAAGATTCAGATTCCTATGTTAGACAAAATCCATCATTCAAGTGTGGCTCAATCACTAAGTAACTTAAGCGGCCACCTAAAGCCCCAAGAAAATAGAGGACCTTAATTAAGATAGTGGGAAGTATATACTCCCTCCCTTATTAATTGACCGTCCCTTTTGAAAAAACACGTTTTTGTAGAAGACCCTACCAAATGCTTTCACATCAACACATATGTTTCAACTTTCTAATTTTACCCTCAAGCGTACAAAGCATTGTAAAAAGAGTGAATACCCTTTCAAGGGTATTTTAAGAAATCAAATAAGAAAAATCATTGACTTTTTGAATGTGACATTTATTTTGGAACATCCTAAAAAGGAAAGTATACTACTTAAATAGGAATGGAGGGAGTATATATATATATAGGATAATGATTAGGTGAGTACATCACTGATATCACTTATATTAGCTTGTATTGGAGTTGTACCTCGTGCATTAGTAGGTTATGAGATATATCAGATTATTACAAGATACAACCCTTAATGTATGGTGCTAATGTAAGTTATAAGAGCATGTGTTTACTTAACTGGATTGTACACCTGACGAGCATTATAATATATATATATATATATATATATATATAGATATATATAAGATGATGATTAGGTAAGCACATGCTAATGTAACTTATATCAACATCTGCATTGGAAGTTGTACCTTGTGCATTAGTAAGATATGAGGTACATTGGACCAATGCAAGGGTACAACCTCCAATGCATGATGCTGATATAACTTATCAACACATGCTGATGGAAACATAATTGTATATATATATAAGCATAGGACCCACGTTTTCTCTTTCTTTCTCATGGCGTCTGAGTAGGAAGAAAAATGAATTTTAAGTAGAAATTTTCATTTTTTATATTATTATATTGAATATTAAAAAGTCATTTAAAATATTTGCTTTAAGACTTGTATCAAGCTGACCCTACCTCGGTTGACTAAACAAACATATAATCAGATGGACCTGGCACTTTCTTGGATATCATCCTATATATTATCAAATTTCCTTTTATATGTTAGGAAAATTTCGTTCATGCTCCATTTGATTGATGGAAAATATATTTCATAAAATTAAGAAACTCTTTGATCCCGAGATTCCACTTATAAATAATTTTTTTTGGTGATTGTTGTATTGTAATTTCATTTAAAACCATAATCTCGCAACATCAGTGAAACCTCTTTTTTTTTTTTTTTTTTTGCCCCCTAGTGGGGTAATTTGACGTATATATGACTTGCCAATTTAGCCTTCTGCTTGAATTTTAACTGTTGAGGTTTACACAAAACAATAGTAAATTGATCCTAGAATTAATCTACCAATGTAGCACCCGGCCAACCCATATAAGTAAAAAAGAATTCTACTAAAAAAGAGTTTTGGTCTATACATATAGTGTCACATAAGGTGCTGTACGTAACATTTCCCTAAAAGAAATTGGATGTTTAATTTGCTATTTTGATTACTTAGGGCTTGTTTGGTTGTCCAATTCGAAATTAAACAATTCAAGAAACTTTACGTATTAAAGACACAATCCATCATCTTGAATTAACAAATTTAAAAAGATGATAGTCATCATCACATACAAGAGTGAAATTTCAAAATAGTGGTATTTCATGAATTCCTTAGAATTTATTTTACAACATAAACTATAATGATAACTCCAACATTTTAAAATATTCTAATTCCAAATGATGGATTTATGCTTTCAATCCTATGTAAAATTTATTGATGTAAAATTTATTGAATTGGATGATGAACTTCCCAACTCTGACCATAAAAAATATAGAAAATTTATTAAACCATGTGAGATATATGCTCATAAATATATATTGTTTGGTGGGGATGGCAAGAAGGAGATTCAGATTCTTACAATTTTAAATCCTCTAGTTGCCAAACGAAGATATAACATAAAGGGGCTAGCACTTTCTTATATTCTACTGTCAATTTTCCCTGGACCTCATACTGACACAAAAGACCTAGGGTTATTAGTGGGTGAGCCCATTTCTTGTATATTAAACTACTTTCTTTCTTCTATTCTTCCAATGTAAAACAAACCCATTCGTGAAACTCAACACATATTGCAATTTCATTTGAAACCATTACATGATGCCTCACAACATCAGTAGACACTTATTTGGAAGATTGGGACTCTAGCTTTACTTTAAGAACACAAGAATTTTGGCATGGAAGAGCAATTTCAAAAGCCCACAATGCTAAAACTCAGGTACATATTTGATAGCTAAAGTGCAAGTTTATGTTAAAGTGACCAAAAATTTGGTTTGTCACAATGTTCTATCCGAAATTTGGGTTCAAAACATGGTCTGTCATGGCTAATAGCCATGATCGTGCTAGGCACGACCCAATTTCTCAGAACAACATGCTCTCAAATCCGTATAGTTGTTCTGTTTTGTGTTAGATTTCACCACCATTTTTTATCAATTTTTCCAGGTGATAGAAGTATGTCAATGAATCTGTTATGCCAGTCAGAGGTCGCTAATAGCATAAAATTTTAGGGCTTGATATTAGTTCAGAACCTTGAAAATCCATGTTCCTCCAATTTATACCTTTTATGGGACAAAGATTATGTAGTTTTGGTACTTTGGTACCAATGAGAAGGTGTTACAATTGACGATCCTATTTAGAGGATAATTTTTGGCGTTAATTGATGTGAAATAGATGAGGGTTTTACTTGTCTATCGAGAGATGAATCAGACCAAAGGTATGGATACCCCACAACAACAAATAATTAAGCCGTAACTGGAAATTCAAGGAATTGAGTAAGTTTTTAAGTAATGTCGATCTTGTAATTTGTTGACTGCAATGTATATTGTTGACACATGATTATGTAATGAGGTTTTTCCCTTTAGTTTTCCTTGTAAAATACTGTCTCATATTGATATGTTTAATTAGTGTGATTGTTGTGAGTAGTGGTGAGAGAGGGTGGAGGTAAAAGGTAGGAGTAAGATAGGTTTAGGGATTCGAATCCTTCCCATTGTACTTCAAAAAAAATAAAATAAAATAAAATTCGGCTTAACTATATTTTGATGTGTGTGTGTGTGTGTGTGTATATATATATATATATAGATAGATATATAAGTCTTTATCAAGTGAGCATGGATTTATATCGGCATCACGTATTAAGGGTTGTATCCCATGCATTAGCCTCATGTATCCTAAAACTCACTAATGCACGAAATATAATCCCAAATGTGGGACTGATATAACTTATATTAACAAGTTTTCACCTGATCATTATTCTATATTTATATATGTATATATCTTAAACCTAAAGTGGTTAGTTTAATACATCTTTTTTATTTAATTAATCAATTTTTTATTTTTATATTTTTTTGTATGCAATAGGATTAAGTCACTAACAAAATTAAGTAAATAATCTGTAGAAATTTTAATTGGCTATTTTAATTACACTTCGTAATTCATAAAAATCCATTCAGCCTTTCCGTGTGTACGAATTTACGCTTTCTAAATTTTAATGATAGCCCAAAACGTCAAAGGGCCCCACGTGGAAAATTCACTTGGAAAACTTTAGAGATATGAAAATGACATCAATGCGTGCTACCACATAATGACCTGAAGTCCAGTTTCCATCTATTTAGTTATATTTAGTATATATAAAGAGGAGAGGGTTTGAAGTCACATGAGAGGGCTTGAAGTCACGTGACAGGCGAAAATTCACTTGGAAAACTTTAGAGATATGAAAATGACATCAATGCGTGCTACCACCAAATGACCTGAAGCATGTCAAGTTTCCATATATTTAGTTATATTTAGTATATATAAAGAGGAGAGGGTTTGAAGTCACGTGACAGGCGAAAATTCACTTGGAAAACTTTAGAGATATGAAAATGACATCAATGCATGCTACCACCAAATGACCTGAAGCAAGTCAAGTTTCCATCTATTTATTTATATTTAGTATATATAAAGAGGAGAGGGTTTGAAGTCACGTGAGAGGGCTTGAAGTCACGTGATGGGCAAAAATTCACTTGGAAAACTTTAGGGATATGAAAATGACATCAATGCATGCTACCACCAAATGACCTGAAGCAAGTCAAGTTTCCATCTATTTAGTTATATTTAGTATATATAAAGAGGAGAGGGCTTGAAGTCACGTGAGTTAGAGACATGAAAATGACATCAATGCGTGTACCACCCGATGACCTGAAGCAAGTCAAGTTTCCATCTATTTAGTTATATTTGGTATATATAAAGAGGAGAGGGCTTGAAGTCACGTGAGAGGGCTTGAAGTCACGTGAGTTAGAGACATGAAAATGACATCAATGCGTGTACCACCCGATGACCTGAAGCAAGTCAAGTTTCCATCTATTTAGTTATATTTGGTATATATAAAGAGGAGAGGGCTTGAAGTCACGTGAGAGGGCTTGAAGTCACGTGAGTTAGAGACATGAAAATGACATCAATGCGTGTACCACCCGATGACCTGAAGCAAGTCAAGTTTCCATCTATTTACTTATTTAGTGAGCACGTGACTTCAAACCCTCTCCTCTTTATATATATTAAATTTATATCTATCTATCTATATTTATAAAAAGATGAATGTGAGAAAAACTTTTGATTGACTAATATATTCTTATTTTAATTTTTAAATATACAACTACCCTTCTGTATATATAGGAAATATAGCAATATAAAACACATACCTTAATAAAAAATTTTAGGAAACTATAATTCGTATAATAATTAAATAAAACCAAACCCAAATAGGAATTCTAAGGAAACGGAAACTATAATTTGTAAAACTCTAACAATGTTAACATATAAATGCAAATAGAAACACATTATAAAAATCATAAAACCCTAACATAGGAAAAAACAACTATTACTTCCTTCTTCTGCTTCTTCTATGTGCCTTCATTGCGTTTCCTTTCTTCTGGTGCTTTGTCTGGTATGTAGTTTTCAATAAACTTGACTCATGTATACAAATTATGTTTAAACATTTAAATCTCTGCCTGCATAAATATTTAAATCTCTGTCTACATTGCATGATTGGACTTTTAAATATTTATTTGAATTGCAAAATTAATAAGAAAAATAAGAGAATCAAAGACGAATCAGTTGAATGAAAATAAAAAGACGCTTGCTTGAACAAAAACAAATGAAAACTCAGATTAAAAGGCCAAAAAAAAAAAAAAAAAACCCCTTGAATTGCATAAGTAAAGTTTTGAATAGCACATATAATCTTTGATTATTTTAAGGTGGTTGTGTAGACCTTATTAGGAACTTGAGTTAGCTTCTGTGACATGAATCTACGGGAGGAGTGTAGATTGTCATACATCATAAAAAAAAAAGGATGGCATGTCCGTAGGGTTTGCAAAGCCACGCAAGTCTTGGTTTTGATTTTTGTAACACTAATGTACTAATAATTTGCTATTAAATCTTTCAACTATGGCGTAAATATGTTTTGATTGGAGAAAAAGACAAAGAGTGAAAGAGAGAGCATTTTGTTTCAGCATTGAGAGTTTCACAAAACCTTTAAAGAACCTATGTATAACGAAGTTTCAAAGATAATTTTAAGCACTATGATTTTGGAAAGATAATCATATCAAAAGAAGTAAAGGATTGAGTGATCAAAATGCTTTCATCTTATGCAAAGGCACGATAAAATTATTAAATTTTAAAAATTATTATCATTATTGAAAAGAATAATTTAACTTAAAAAAATTCACGTGCAACGCACGTGTGCACCAACTAGTATAACTAAATAGATAGAAGGCAAATCTGGTCACGTGACTTCAAACCCTCTCACGTGACTTCAAACCCTCTCCTCTTTATATATACTAAATATAACTAAATAGATGGAAGGCAAATGCACGTCTGCTCTTTCTTTGTTTCTTTTTCGCACGTGACTTTAAACCCTCTGCTCTTACTTCAAACCCTCTCCTCTTTATATGTGCTAAATATAACCAAATAGATGGAAGGCAAATCCGGTCACGTGACTTCAAACCCTCTCACGTGACTCCAAACCTTCTCCTCTTTATATATACTAAATATGACTAAATAGATGGAAGGCAAATGCACGTCTGCTCTTTCTTTATTTCTTTTTCGCTAGATCCCCTCTTCTCCTCATTCCTGTTAATTTCTGCTCTACAAAGAAGGATGGACTGCTCCATCGACTTGAGATATGGCATTCCTCCACTGATATACCTCATCCTCCTCTTGTTCCCAAATTCCCAGAGCATCCCTTGGAATCAATTAGGTGCTGCATTGGAGACTAATCATCACAGCACTTTGATGATGCTCATATTGCTTCTTGCCATTGCCATATTATTCGTTCTCTTTACATCCATCAAGCTCCTTCTCAGTGTTTCCGCCGGGACCATCCGCTTGCGTGCCGGAGATTTCTCTGTTACAGTGTTCATTTCATTGTTGGCCTCGTTCATTTTCTCACCATCACTCTTCTGGTTTGCCTACGCTTTGATCATTTGTACCTCTCCTTGGCATGGCTTGCTTTGGAACCTATTTAAGCACTTTCTTTGCTGGCTTTCCCACACCCTACGAGCCATTCCTCCTCTCATAATTATGTGCACCATTCGTCTACAACCAGAACATCCTGAAGCTGAAATTGATGTACTTGATGTAGAAGCACAATTGCCAGTAGTCATTGATGAGGAGTGGCTTCAGGAATGAAGTCCTTTTCATAGTCAGTATAATAAGCCTTTGTTTGGTCGTGAAGAAAACAGAGGACAAGAAGAGGAAAAGGAAATTGAGGTCTTTCATTTTCGGCTGTTTGGTTTCTAAGAAAACAAAAACCAATCAACTGTTCATGGCATAATTGAGCTGAGTATTTCGTGTTCTCGGAGTCCAATACTGCAGAAAATATAAGGTCAGAAATTTCTTTTCTTTTCTTTTCGTCCAATTTCAGGGCAGCCAAATGGAGATGTAGTGTTTTAAAGGGCATGTGTGTTTTGTCGTAGTGAAGAATGTATTTTTTACTAGTAAAGGATAAACTCCTCAGTTTGTAACTCGAGTAACTTGAGGGGAAGGAAAGGTCTTGTCTTAAGCATTAATTTTTCTTATATATTTTCTGCTCTCATGTTTGTGGATGAACTTCTCAATTTTAAATAAAGAAATATTTCCTTACAGGTCTTAATGTGCTTTCTTGTGCTTACCCAAACAAAGATATAATTTGGAGCTGACATTTTCTTAGATTGCATTGATTCTCAGTCAATTTTCCTTTATGTATCCAAAATTTCATTGAGGAAAAATCTTATGTGACGGTCTGTCTTTCCCCTCTAGAATGACGGTCCAATCACAAATTTAGTTTTAAAATAGGAAAACCGCAAACCAACTTAGCAGGTTCTCTTTAAATAATGACGGGAAAGGCTGTTTTAGTAATTTAAAGGCTCTTAAATTTAAGTTTGTGTTTGATTATTAAGAAACTATGGGAAAAAGAGAGGGTTTTGAACGATGATGATGGGGAAGGGTTTGTTTGGCTGGTGAAGTTCGTCGGAGAAGGAACACGAACCAGGGGATTTTTTTTTTTTTTTTTTTTTTTTTTTTCTAATACATTCTTATTCTATGTATGTGTGGCTAGTGAAGTTCACCAGAGAACAAAAACCAGATTTATTTATTTATTTTCCCTAGTAACTCTTCGAAATTCTACCATTAGAATTGTTTTATATTAATTTTAATGGTGTTTATGTACGGGTTTATGAGGGTCTTGAAGATTAATGGCTGATAGTTTTGTCATGCTAGATGCACCCTTTTGTTAATGCTCTATTTGATTGCCGAAAAATTTATTTCCTTGAATAAAGAAATTCTCTGATTCTGAGATCTTATTGATAAGCTAAAATGTTTTGGTCATAGTCATACTACAATTTCAGTTGAAACTGTCGATCATCTCACGACATCAATTGAAAGTCATTTGCAAATAGCAAGACAAGCACTCTTGCTTTGCTAAGATAGAACAAGATTCTTTGGCAAGGAAATGCACGATTACAAAATCCCAAAAATGCTAATACATAAGTTTCCTATTTGCCTCGGATGACTATTGAAATAAGATTAATGTGATAATTGATATATGCATGACTTCTGAAGGATATCTAATCCAAATGCGAAATGAATGAATTTTCTTTTAAAAACAACAAAAATATTTTATTTTAAGAGGGAAAATTCAATGGTATCCCTTGAAAAAATTAGGATACCATTCCACATGTGATAACCAATTATAATTTATGGTAACTTGATCATGCTGTATGATAAGTTAATTGCATTGTGATCAAGTTTATAACAAAATTTGATATTGTGATCAATTACTACATGCGGTGAGATTGAATGTGTGTCTGTGGGTAACAAAGGATGAAGGGGTAGTCTCACCAATCACCATATAGTAAAAAACGGTAAAAAAAAATAATAATAATAAACAACGAATATAATACCCTAGGCTTCTTTGAATTGAAGATGGCTTCTATAATTATGAACTAAAAGCAACCATAAAATAATGGATTGATTGAAGGGGCTTCTATAAGTAGCCCATTCGACCCAGCAGCAGGCGGTAGGATCCTACTCGATCGAACCCCTTTCAAACAAGGGTGAGCCCATTTGAACGAATCGGGTTGGCTTCTTATTTTTCAGCCAATAAAACTCTACCTTTCTAGACTTTATTGTTTCCTCTATTGGTTTGGACTCTTTAAATCATTATAAATTAGTTTGTGTGCACCTATGCATGAATTCATTCTCGAGATCATTTGTGTATTGTGTGTGTGAGTATCTAATGTATATAGTAAAAAAATTCATGCTATTGGAGATTGTGGGATGCGAAAAACAGATACTACATATAGATCAAGAAGTTGAGTGGTTTGTAAGTAGTATCGATCTTGTAATCTATGGACTCGATGGTATGCTTTTGACCCTTAAAGTTAGGTCCTAAGGTTTTTCCTAATAGGCTGGTAGCGTTTTCCTTGTAAGAAAATTGCGAATCAACTCAAAAATCTTGCCTTCACCCTATTGCTTGGAATGCCACAAAACAGAATAAAATTCAGTTGCAATTCTTCTCTCGTATCAATTTAATTGAATTGCAAATCCAATTAAATTGGTCAAATTTAGCTAGAATTCATTTCATTAAAAGCTTATTTTTATAGAATTCCAAGATTACCCCTTTAATTCAAGTTATATATCAAGAATTTCCCTTGCCCTCTTCTCTTGCACGCTCCCTTTCTCTTGGGTCGTCCATGGTGAAACCAATGGATCTCATCCTCTTTAAAGCTTTTTTTTTTTCTTTAGGTAAGCCTGTACATATATATATATATATATATATATATATATATATATATATATTCCAAATAGGGGTAACACAGGAAATACAGCTAATTGAATTTATTTTCAATTTCATTCCAACACTAGAATTGAGTAGAATTTAATTTAGAATTTTCATTCATTTGTCTTATTCCAAATGGATGGCTTGGAATTATAAATCTATTCTATTCAATTGAAATAAATTTTATTAAATTTTAGAATTAGTTCCAAACAAAGTCTTAAATAAATAGGATTTCTATTTGACTACTTTAATTACTTTAGTAAACTTTATAAGACCCATTAACCACCCTCTCTAGATGGACTCAAAGTTCCAGAATTTTTATGGTAAAGTCAACTCCCAATTGGGATGGGCATACCAATAGACCCATGACAAATTAAGTAAATGACTTTCAACATAACAGACAATCATTGCAAGTAATGACAGCAAAATCATGATTACAAAAAAATGAATAAATAAAAATTATTAAAGGAGTGGAAAAAAATCCCTCTGTATTATTTGTATTATTTCAGTGGTTATGATTTGATTGTTATTACTTTTGTCATGTAAGATTTTTCCTTAAGTAAATGGGAATTTTAGTGGGCTATTTTAATTATTCATTCCGTCTCACAAAGATAGACCATTTTTGTAATTTTTTTGTCCCTAAATATTTGTCCACTTTGAAAAGTCGAATCATTATTATTATTTGTTTTTTTAACTTTCCTATATTACCCTTATCTATTTTAATAATTACTTTCAATATAAAATCCAATACCATGTAAAAAAAATATTTTTGGAAAGTTACAGTTTAAAAAGTGACAAGTGAATGCAATAATAATTTTTCTTAAATAGCCTTTTTTGTCAAATTTGATTTATTTTTACACACGATGGATGGATGGAGTATTAATTTGGAAAAGATACCTACCTCATTTTTACCCATGTGGTCAGGATCTTCTACAGTATTATGTAGTTCATCCTCTTTG
Source organism: Liquidambar formosana (assembly GCA_039720395.1). Taxonomy (NCBI): domain Eukaryota; kingdom Viridiplantae; phylum Streptophyta; class Magnoliopsida; order Saxifragales; family Altingiaceae; genus Liquidambar; species Liquidambar formosana. Next base: position 88,141 of record JBBPBK010000032.1, read on the forward strand.
TACCATGGATTCATACTTGGAATTTTAAGGAAAAAAGATCAAAGTCAAGGGGCCCACCATGGAGACAAACTTCACCATTCACTCGGGCATTCGGCAAAGACAGTGTTTTTGAAAGAATTTCGAGGAAATGAGTTATGGCAACTGTCATTAGTCATTTGAAAGGGCGAAGCTAGCTGGGATTGAGGTGGGGCACCGCCTCACCTGAGTTCTGAAATTTTTATTTTTAATATTTTGCTCTTTTGAAAGTCTAAGTTTCATATATATGTACTGCTGATAAATATAAGACCGCCCCGGGGGGGGGGGGGGGGGGGGGGGGGGGGGGGGGGGGGGGTTGGGGAGAGAGAATTCCGAAAAGTCACGGGTTCTAATAAACGCAGTTCTCTCCTTTACAATTTTTTTTTTTTTTAATTGCTTGCGTTTTGATCTGGTTTGGCATCTCGTTTCCAAGTAGATCAGCTGCTCAACGGTCCAAGGGTGTCCTTCCGAACACCCCCTGAATTCTTCCCCAAGCGTGCTTCCGTTTCGTGGTCTTGGAGCTCAATAAGTGGGTTTGCTTTCTTATGGGCCCATTCCTAGCTGTTGGATTTTTTTCCTATTTTTTAGTGTCTTTAGAAAGAAAAAAAAATCTCTTCCAAAAACATTAAAAGTAATTTTTTACATTTTATTTTTCAACTTGTATTAAAAAAAAAAAAAAGTGTTCTTATTAATATTAGTCATTTTCCTTTCTCATTTTTTTGGGTCATTGTTAAGATCTTTTATGAGTCTCAATTATGTTTGTATAAACTAAAATTTGCCTCATCTAAGGTAAATTCCTAACTTCGCCCTTGGTCATTTGGTGATTCATGTCACCGTAATGAATATATGTTGTACTAGTAAGAGCATCTCTAACAGTGTGTTAAAAAGTATGCTATTACTATATTTTTGTAATAGCACACCTTATTGTTGTTTCAATAGTGTGCTAAAAAATAGTAATAGTTTATCATAGTGCTATATTTGATACACCTTTGAACTAAAATAGCACAAAGTTATTTTTAAAAAAAAGGAGATGATAGTTGTGCAAAAAATTACTTATTGTGTAATTTTCATTGTTGGAGCACATTGTGTCAAATTATAGCATTTGACACTGTAATATGTGCTAAAATAATAATAACACATAAAATATAGTTTACATGACTAGAGATGATCTAAAGAGTAAAGTAATAAATTGTTTGTAAATAAGTTAACGTGAATGAAAGGAAAGGGAAAACAACAAAAATGCTTTTGAAATGAGTTTATTTCTTAGGAAATTTAAGCTGTTTTTTTTTTTTTTTTTCCTTAATTCTTCATGTTCTTTCTTGGATCCAAATGGTGTCTTAAGTCTTGGGTGTTCACAAAATTTTCTTTAGATACTAAATTATGTATGTCTACGTAGCAAAATTATTAGTGAATGTACTTCCATTAATTTTTCTCATATATTTTCTTGTTTTATGTTTCTGGATGATGAGTTTCTGAATATCCTTCTCATTATATCTTTCTTATATGTACTTATACAGGCAATCCTGAAAGTTAAAATTATATGTAATTATTTTATGTTTGGCAATCCTAAAAGTTAAGTTTCCAACTTACAAGCCTAAGCTTATAAGTGGAGGGTCTAAACAAGTATATGAAGTTATGTCAAACCTAATATTTGGACGATGTGGGATGTGATATATTTCTAACACTCCCCCTCACGTGCAGGCTTAACATAGGCCTGTCACGAGGTGACAAATACAAGCTCAACAGGCCCAAGAATGACATTCTTTGATACCAAGTTAAGTTTATAACTTATAAGCCTAAGCTTATAAGTGGAGAGCCCAAACAGGTATATGAAAATATGTTTAACTTGATATTTAATCGATGTGGGATGTGCGATGTGGTATATTTCCAACATAGTTTCCAACTTACAAGCCTAAGCTTATAAGTGGAAGGCCCAAACAAGTATATAAACTTTTGTCAAACCCAATATTTGGGCAATATGGGATGTGATATATTTCCAACACTCCTCTTCACGTGCAGGTTTAACATAAGTCTATCACGTGGGCAACAAATACGGGTTCAATAGGCCCAAGAATGACATGCTCTAATACCAAGTTAAGTTTCCAACTTACAAGCCTAAGCTTATAAGTGGAAGGCCCAAACAAGTATATAAAGACATGCTTAACTTGATATTTAATCGATCTAGGATGTGGGATGTGGTATATTTCCAACACTCCCCCTCACGTGCAGGCCTAACAAGATTTACATGGCTTGTCACGTGGACAATAAAAACGGGCTCACAAGCGAAACGGGCCTAGGAACGATATGCTCTGATACCATGTTAAGTTTCCAATTTACAAGCCTAATCTTATAAGTGGAGGGCCCAAACAAGTATATGAAGTTATGTCAAACCCAATATTTGGGTGATGTGAGATATGGTATATTTCAAATGCTCAAACAGATATATGAAAACATGCTTAACTCGATATTTAATCAATGTGGGATGTGGGATGTGGTATATTTCCAACATTGAAATCTAGTTCGGGTGGGTTCAAAACCAATTTTGTTTGCCTAGTTCATGCCTAGGCTGAACTGTTTTTAATTTTCAGCTTGTTTGGCTAAAAATGAGTTCTAACTGGTTTTATATTTTGATATTGATTGGTTCACATCTCCTGTGAGAAGATCAACACTGACAACAATAAAATCTAGAGCAAAATTTAAAAAAAAAAATCAAAGGAAATTAAAAACGAAGAAAAAATGATCCAACAAAAAAGATGTGGAATGGTTTAAAGATTCTTGTCTATATATATATCTATACTACCTATAAAAAGATGAATATGAGAAAAACTTTTGATTGACTAACATATCTTTATTTTAATTTTTAAATACACAACTATCCTTCTGCATATATAGGAAATATAGTAATATAAAACACATACCTTAATAAGAATTATAAGGAAACTATAATTCGTATAATAATTAAATAAAACCAAACCCAAATAAGAATTCTAAGGAAACGGAAACTATAATTCGCAAAACCCTAACAATGTTAACATATAAATACAAATAGAGACACATTATAAAAATCATGAAACCCTAACACAGGAAAGAACAACTACTGCTTCCTTCTTCTACGTTTTCTATGTGCCTTCATTGCGTCTCCTTTCTTCTAGTGCTTTGTCTAGTATATAGTTTTCAATAAACTTGACTCATATATACAAATTATGTTTAAACATTTAAATCTGCATTGCATGTTTAGACTTTTAAATCTTTATTTGAATTGCAAAATTAGCAAGAAAAAGAAGAGAATCAAAGACGAATCAGTTGAATGAAAATAAAAAGACACATACTTAAACAAAAACAAATGAAAACCTAGATTAAGAGGCCAAAAAAAAAAAAAAAAAAAAAAAACTTGAATTGCATAAGTAAAGTTTTGAATAGCACATATAATCTTTGATTATTTTCTAAGGATTCGCATACCAGAAAAAACTTGAATTGCATTATTGAACTTTTAAATTGCTGCTGTTGCATGATTTTCATATTTTTTTTAGAATTCATATATAATCTTTGATTTTTGAAAATAATCAAGTCAAATTACCAAGAAAAAGAAGAGAACCAAAGACAATTCAATTGAAGGAAAATTAAAAAAGAAGCAGGCTTGAACAAAAACAAAACAAATCCCCCCCCCCTCCCTCCCTCCCAGAAAGAAAAGGAAAAACATTAACGAATGCACAAGAAAAAAAGAAAATAAAAAAGGAAGGTCTAATGAACCACCAAAAAAAGTCAATCAAATTGTGAGGTTCATGAAACTTTGCAATATCTACCTGCAAACCCAAAATACCAAACTAAACAAAACAAAACCAAAAAGAACAAAAAGAAAAGAAAATAATTACTTAGATCACAACCCAAAAAAAAAAAAAAAGGGTCAAAATCATTTTTTTTTTTTTAAATGTACAGGCCCAAAAAAATAAAATCACAAGCAGTGATCCACCACGCATCGACGAAAAAAATATATATATCAAAATCAAATCATATCAAAGAACCTATGTATAATGAAGTTTCAAAGATAATTTTAAGCACTATGATTTGGAAAAGATAATGAAAAAAAAATAGTAATCATTTCAAAAGAAGTAAAGGATTGAGTGATCAAAGTGCTTTAGTCTTATGCAAAGGCACGATAAAATTATTAAATTTAAAAAATTAGTATCATTATTGAAAAAAATAATTTAACTCAAAAAAATTCACGTGCAACACACGTGTGCACCAACTAGGCCTGGCAAATTGGACCCAAACCCACCAACCCGCCCAAACCCACCCGCAATAAATGGGTTTGGGTAATGATATATTGTTAAATGGGTTGTTATTGGGTTACCCAAATCCAACCCAATTATAATTGGGTGATTCTAGGTTTATAAGCAGACCCATCAGGACTCGTTTAGAAAAAGGGAACGGCTATTGCAACCTCCCAAAGGGATAAGTTGCCCCCTCTCATTTTTTTAATTAAAAAAATTATCATACAAAATTACTAAAATGGGCTTAAATTACCCCTTGCCGGAAAACACAGACCTTAGCCGGAAAACACAGATCTAACCAGCCCACCGGCGATGGCAACAGCGAGGGCAACCCCCCCTCCCGTCGGTAGCCTCTTCTTCTCTTTTTTTTTTGTTTTTTTCCTCTTCCTTCCCGGCAGCCCTCTTTTTTTTCTTTCCTTTTCTTTCTCTTCCCTCCCGTCACCAGCACCCCACCCCACTGGAAAAAATGGAGGTTTGAAAAAAAAAACCTCCTTTGCCGGAAACACACGGATCTGACCAGCAGCAAAGGGAAAAAAAAAAAAAAAAAAAAACACAAGAAAGAAAGAAAGAAGAAGAGAGAAGAGGAAGAACCTCCCGTCGCCAGCACCCCACCCCACCAGAAAAAAATGGAGGTTTTGAAAAAAAAAACTTCCCCCCATAGATCTGAGCAGGAGAGGAAGGAAAAAAAAAAAACAGAAGAAGAAGAAAGAAGAGGAGAAGGAGAGATAAGAAGAGAAGGAGAGAGAAGGGGAAGAACCTCCCGTCGCCGTCACTGTTCTCTCGTCTCCATCGCCGTTCTCTCTTCTTTCTCGGGGGTCTTATGTGGGGGGCAGAATTTTGGTGATGCTTCTCTCTCCTGTCTTTCTATTTTAATTGACAGGAGCAATTTGGTATATTAACAAAATTGTTGTGGCAGCAAACTTTTTTGGCTGTGGTAATATCAATATCCCGAGTCTCATGTAAGACAACAAAATGCACCTCAAGGTGCTGCCGAGGAACTGGGGCACCTTCCCTCCTCCCTCCTTCAGCACAGGATAGGCAATTGAGAGATAGAGCTAGCCTATAGTAATAATAATAATAATATATAATAGTTATACAAGTAGAAGAAGAAGCAAATAAACCATATTCAGGCCTCATATTCAAATCCTTTTTCATGGGTTTACAAGCAGACCCATTTAACTGTATGAGCTCCATTTAATTGTATGAGAGAGAGTATTTAATTGTATGAGAGAGAGAGAGAGAGAGAGAGAGAGAGAGAGAGAGAACGTTTTGATTAAAAAAAAAAAACTAGGGCACAAAATGGGTCGGGTTAGAATGTGGATTGAGTTTAAATCTGGGGTGGGTCATAATTGGGTCGATTGCGGGTTGGTTTTGGGTTTGCACAGTAATTGGGTTGGGTTATACCCAACCCATTAATGGCACAAATTGAGAGAGAGAGAGAGAGAGCATTTTGATTGGGAAAAAAAAAAAAAAAAAACTAGGGCACAAAATGGGTCGGGTTGGAAAATGGGTCGAGGTTAGGAAATGGGTCGGGTCAGAATGTGGATTGAGTTCAAATATAGGTTGGGTCATAATTGGGTTGGTTGTGGGTTGGTTTTGGGTTTGCACAGTAATTGGGTTGGGCATAACCCAACCCATTAATGGCACAAATTAAGAGAGAGAGAGAGAGAGAGAGAGAGCGTTTTGATTGATGAAAAAAAAAAAAAAAAAAACCTAGGGCACAAACTAGGTCAGGTTGGAAAATGGGTCGGGTTAGGAAATGGGTCGGGTCATAATGTGGATTGGGTTTAAATATGGGCTGGCTCATAATTGGGTCGGTTACGGGTTGGTTTTGGGTTTGCATAGTAATTAGGTTGGGCATAACCCAACCCATTAATAGCACAAATTACATAACCCAATAATGACCCAATCCAAACCCAACCCAACCCATTTATCGTAAACCCAAACCCACCCAACTCGCCCAAATTGCCAGGCCCAGCACCAACTAGTATTAGGAAGAGGATGAACAACAAGGATAACAAAATTAGAAGCAAAATCAGAATAGGCAAAGAAAAAATAAAGAAAAAGGGTTAGCAAGAGAAGGAGATGGAGATGTGGCTATGGTGAAACCCTAGATTTGCTTCATCTTTCTGAAACTCTAGATTTGCTGTTTAGGGTTTCTTTTCTTTATTTTTCTTGAAGCATTTTTTAAATCTTCCTAAATCATGGCTAATTAAGATTGGAGGGGATGGAGACGTTCACGAGATAGCGGTGGAGGTAGCAGACGAGAATGAAGGCTTGAGGATGTGCTCGTTGTGGACAATAATAGAGGATATAGTTGGTGTATAGGATAAGAGGGAGGGGAAGGGGCTGTTTACATAATTGGTTTTTTTGAAAACCAATTAGTTTTTGGAATGATACTAACCTGAATTTGGGTGGGTCCAAATTAGAACAAGTAAAAACTATATATCTAACTTACCAAACGTTGGGCTTCGCAATTTGGGACGACTTCATCTTCAAAAAAACCGGTTAGTGGCATTGCCAAACAGCCCCTTATGTGCACTTTCTTGCATGTGATAACAAGGCTAGATTCTATCGTTTGTGGGAAAAAAAAAAAAAAGAAAAAAAAAGAAAGAAAGAAAGAAAGAAAGAAGTGTCACTTTCTTAGATTGCATTCTGTGTCAATTTTCCTTTTATATGTTGGAAATTTCATTAATGCTCCATTTGATTGTCAGGAAATCTACTTCCTACACAGAAGAAATTCTTTGATTCCAAGATCTTAGCAAGGATATTTTATTATATAGTTCAAAAGAAAAAAACTTTTAAGAGGAAACTAGAAACTTAAAATTTTTTAAATAGTAGGCTATCCACAAATATTTCTAATTTTCCATCATATATAACATTTATTAGATATCTAACACATAATTAAAGTTATATATATCTATATATATTAATAATTGATAAATCAATAAATGAGTATGGAAGTTTTTCAATAAACAGTTCGAAATTTGAACTTGAAATCAACCACTTAAAAAGTGAAGTAAATTAAAATAAATGTCATTAGACTACCATGTCATCAAAATAAGGATTATAAATTATAAATAAGAAAATAAGAAAAGGGTCGCACATGACCGCTTATAGTCTGAATAATTAGAACAATTGAAATAATACTATATCTGTTATAAATATCAAACATTGAGTGGAAATTGAGTGGATGTCCACACCTCCTCCACTTTGTGATAATGGGAACACCACTTCATAAGTGGGTTAGGTAATCCCATCATGTGGACCTAATGCAAACAAAGATAAAAGGGGAAGGGGAGAAAGAAGAGAATATGTATTCGGAGAGTTAGGAGAGAATGAAGTGAGGAGATTGAGACAGTGTGTCTCAAAGAGTTTTGCTGATCCTTGTATAATGTTTATACATTCAGATGGAAATCAAAGAAGATGAATGAGAAATTTATTCTCCTCACAACTTGTTCTAAATTCTTGGTTTTACAACATGTTATCAGCACGAATTGCTCAAGGAATTTGTGAGCAATATCATACTACCACCATCTTCTTTCTTAACCAATTTGGTTGTGGTAAGTTGGTAAGTTCTAAACCAATTTGATTGTGGTAAGTTGGTATGCTCTTAACCAATTTGGTTGTGGATTGGTTTTTACTCTAAATTATATACTTGAATGGATGAATCCATCTTCTCTTCCTGAAGCAAGAGAAGATTTAAAAATAAAACTTGAAGTTTTATAAATAAATAAAAGGAGTGATGATTCATTTTCTCTTCTTGAAGTAAGAGAAAGATTTGAAAACTTGAAGTTTTCTATATGAAAAGTTATTATTTACATGTTATCTTCATGAAGGAAGAAACAAATTTCAATCTCCAAAATTTTCTATAAGAAAAGTTGTTGTTCATATATTCTCTTCTTGAAGCAAGAGATAAATATAAAAACCTGAAGTTTTCTATTATAAGAAAGGGGTTATTATTCATATTTCTCTTCTTGAAGTAAGAGACAAATTTCAAAACCTGAAATTTTAGAAATAATGAATAAAGTCTCAATTTAATTGAATAAAGTGATGGTCAATGATGACCAAATTAAATTGAGTAATATATTTCTCTATTTTGTGTTATGCAACTTCTTTAAATGCTGGTAAAATTTTGGTGAAAATTCGTGGGTGCGTCTTAACTTTTGCTTTAATTAGCATAGAAGAACACACAAAAATCTGCTCTTGTTTTACTACGAATTGACTATCAACGTTACATCTGTTGTCAGTCAACTTCTCTCAGATTTACTGGTAACTTCACTGTTTCAGCTTAAAGTATGTCATTTTATGATAAAAAACCACCAGAAGTGGAATAATGGAAGATCAAACCACCAGAAGTGGATTAATGACATATCAAACCACTAGAAGTGGAGCAATGAAATACCAAACCACTAGAAGTGGATTAATGACATATCAAACCACAAGCTAGAAGTGGAGCAATGAAATATCAAACCACCAGAAGTGGAATGAATATATTTGGTGTGGAAAAATAAAATACCAAACCACTAGAAGTGGAATGACACTGAAGAAATAAGCATCGGTTTACAGAATAAATCTACGAGATAAGTGTTTTAAGTAAATATTTGGTTGAGGTTTTGTGTGTTATACTGTGTTGACAGCACGAACCCATTTTACCATTTAATTCATAACTTTAGTTCTAGTTATGATTTTGAGATGAAACGAATTGGATTTTGTCACTGACTTGTTGGGCTAACATCCTACCAATTTTCGTGTCATTGGGTGACCATTTGATATTTTTTTGCGTAATTATTTCGTGGTACACCTGAATCTGGGATTTCCGCTAGACAGCACTAACTCAATATTAAAAAATATTTTTGAATGGGTTTTGCTAGGTATTTCTCTACCAAATTTTGAGGTTACAAAGTACATTTGGTATACTTTTAAGTGATATAAACCCCAAAGCCCATTTCTTTTTGGATTGAACATATAAAAATTCATTTATACGCATCACAAATTGTTTTCACTAAAATTTCAGATTTGGTCATTATACTTGGAGCAGATTACAGATTTTTTGCTACTTATTAGTAGCATTTTGAGAACTAGAGAGACCAATTGGAGATTGTCTCTGCAGCCCATTAAGAATCCTAGCCCCATTTTGGCATGCGTTAGTTTAATTAAAGGCACTCCCAATAGTGCCAATTGCCTAAGCAAACCTTGAAGAATTAATGAAAGGCTATCTATTAATTCTATTCTGCCATTGGAGAAGTACTAGTGCTTTGGGTAAGTTACTCTAACCGTGGTAAAGATACCTTGGCATATGTATCAATATGGAATTATTTTCTCTATCATATTAAAAAAAAAAAAATGGTCATAAAGCTTCATAAAACAAGTAAATTGGTTTTACTTACTACGTGATAACAATCAATTTTGATTTATGAGTTTGAAATTATTTGTTGGCCAATTTTTTGATTATTATCAAAACCATTTCATCATTAAATTTGATGACCATTGAAATTAAATATTTGTGACCATAATTCTTTTGATATTTGATTCTTTTGAAAATGATCGATTTATTGCAAAATCTTATATAGATAAATATTTTCAAGATACCAAAATGTGACAATACACTGAACAGAGTGGCAAGATTGTGAAAATATTTTAATATTTCTTGCCTTGTAAGTACTATTATAGGTGTACTAATTACTTCACGTCTATATCTAGTGAATATATGTTCCCCTATATACTCACCTGAAAACAAGCATAATTTATAAACTAGTATACGGGAAATCAAATATGAATTGCAATATGATATTGCAGATCTAATTTCAAGATATTTGTTAAAAATATATGTCTGGAAGACAGTGCTATAACTCACACAATCATTAAATTTCCAATATTTATCATTATTCAAAACTATTGTCAATACCATATGAGGTTCATCTAACCTAATTGAAGGTTCTAGAAGAGCAAATATAATATTGCCAAAAAGAACAAAAATTTATGTTGACAATTCTTTATATTCTACCAGAAGTAGAAGAAATTTATTGAGTTTTTAAAATTTACATCGTAAATATTTATCATATTGAAACCATTAACAATGGAAATGAGGAATATCTTTATATTACCTCTATGATTTTGGGGTAGAAGCTCATATTAAATATTTTTTCTTCTATACGATTATAAGCACAATTGAAACACATGTGGTAGCGCACCAGAAGTGCTCTAACATAAAGATCTTTATACTTTAACATAATCACAATGATGGTAAGGGATGGTAATTACAGTATGGTAAGAATTCACACACCCAAACTCACAAAGTGATGTTTTTACAGCAAGATTTGCAGATTGTCATTTTGATGAAACACAGTTCCCGTCGTTAGGAGGAGGAAATCCACTGATAGAAGAACGACGTGAATTTTCTTGGAATGTACCATCTTTGTCCCATCTTGATCCACGTACTGCTCAATGTGAAACTGAAGCACAGAGGATCACTCATCTTCAGAAGATTGCTAATCAAATGCCAGATGCATTTACAGACGCAGCAAAAATAACTAAGTCTTATATACCGGCTGCAAACACACTAGTAAATATCAATGTACCAATTGGTAAGTCTACTATTATTGCAACAAATGAATCATCTACACGCTTGAAGCGTGGTAGACCCTTGGGTTCAAAAGATTTAGTTCCCCTGAAGAGGAAAATAAAAGGGCAACAAAATATAAAAAATAGTACTCTGGAAGAGGCTATTGAACAAGAAATAAATATTCCCACAAATTCTGATTTAATAACTCCTGAAGAAGAAAATGTCCCTGAAGAGACAGAAAACAATAAAGAGGCATATGTACATGGAAATGAAGAAATTTCCATAAACTATACATGTACAAAAGAATTGTGGGATCGCTCAGAAGTGGTTATTAATGATGTATTTTCTTTCGCAATAGCTACTGAAATTTCGAAAGATGATGATGATCTCGAACCACGCACTGTAGACGAATGTCACAGTAGACCTGATTGGTTAAAGTGGAAAGAAGCAATCCAAGCATAATTGGATTCGCTAGAAAAGCGTAAAGTATTTGGATCTGTAGTCCTAACACCCAATGATGTGAAACCCGTGGGTTACAAATGGGTGTTTGTAAGAAAGCGTAATGATAAAAATGAGATCGTCAGATATAAAGCTCGTTTAGTAGCACAAAGTTTCCTGCAGAGACCTGGGATTGATTATGAAGAAACATATTCACTTGTAATGGATGCCATTACATTTCGATATTTAATTAGTCTGTCAGTCTCAGAAGGACTTGACATGCGTCTTATGGACGTAGTTACTGCATATTTATATGGAAAGTTAGATGCAGATATATATATATATATATATGAAGATCCCTGAAGGATTCAAATTGCTTGAAGCAAATACATCACAACCACGAAATATGTACTCAATTAAACTGAGACGATCCTTGTATGGATTAAAACAATCTGGAAGAATGTGGTATAATCGTCTCAGTGAGTACTTAGTTAAAGAAGGATATATTAATAATCCTATATGCCCTTGTGTATTTATAAAGAAATCAGAATCTAGATTCGCTATCATTGTAGTCTATATTGATGATATAAATTTAATTGGGACTCCTGAAGAGCTCATGAAAGCTGCTGAATATTTGAAAAAGAATTTGAGATGAAAGATTTAGAGAGAACAAAATATTGTCTCGGCCTGCAGATCGAGCATAAATCAAATGGAATTCTTATCCATCAATCAGCTTATACCGAAAAGGTATTGAAACGTTTTAATATGGATAAAGCGCATCCACTAAGTTCTCCCATGGTGGTTCGATCTCTTGATATTAAGAAAGATCCATTTCGCCCCAAAGAAAATAATGAAATGCTACTTGGTCCTGAAGTACCATATCTTAGTGCAATAGGTGCTTTGTTATATTTAGCACAATGCACTAGGCCTGATATAGCATTTTCAGTCAACTTATTAGCAAGATTCAGTTCTGCTCCAACTCGATGACACTGGAATGGTATTAAACATATTTTACGCTACCTTCGTGGAACTACAGATATGGGTTTGTTTTACTCAAAGGAATTAGCTCGTGGTCCTTGTTTAGAAGGATATGCAGATTCTGGATACCTTTCTGATCCTCACAAAGCTCGCTCACAAACAGGGTATGTATTTACATGTGGCAATACAGCGATCTCTTGGCGATCTACAAAGCAGACTTTAATTGCTACATCTTCTAATCACTCTGAGATACTTGCACTCCATGAAGCAAGTCGTGAATGTGTATGGTTATGATCTGTAGTCCATCACATTCGAGACACATGTGGGTTACCTCTGATTAAAGATATGCCAACAACAAGTTATGAAGATAATGCTGCATATATTGCACAAATTCAAGGAGGATACATCAAAGGTGATAGAACCAAACACATTTCACCAAAATTCTTCTACACTCATGAACTCCAGCAGAGGCATGAAATTGATGTGAAGCAAATACGTTCCACTGATAATCTTGCGGATTTATTCACCAAGGCCTTACCATCGTCAACATTCAAGAAATTGATATATGGCATTGGAATGCATCGGGTTTGCGATCAGTTAAGTTGATACTTATCTTCTTATCAGGGGGAGTATTCATTTTTGGACATATGCACGCTGTACTCTTTTTCCTTCGCCTAGGTTTTGTCCCATTGGGTTTTCCTGGCAAGGTTTTAATGAGGCAGTTTCTTTAGTGCGTCCAACACCACTCTAAGATTTACAAAAATGTTGTACTCTTTTTCCTTCACTAGTTTTTTCCCACTAGGTTTTTCTAGTAAGGTTTTTAACGAGGCACATTATCTTAGTGTGGTGGACATCCAAGGGGGAGTGTTATAAATATTAAACATTGAGTGGAAATTGAGTGGATGTCCACACCCCCTCCACTTTGTGATAATGGGAACACCACTTCATAAGTGGGTTAGGTAATCCCATCATGTGGACCTAATGCAAACAAAGATAAAAGGGGAAGGGGAGAAAGAAGAGAATATGTATTCGGAGAGTTAGGAGAGAATGAAGTGAGGAGATTGAGACAGTGTGTCTCAAAGAGTTTTGCTGATCCTTGTATAATGTTTATACATTCAGATGGAAATCAAAGAAGATGAATGAGAAATTTATTCTCCTCACAACTTGTTCTAAATTCTTGGTTTTACAACAATATCCTATATATATTCCTTTGTTCTCAATTTTTCAGATGAACGTGCTGCAATGCACCTGATTGTGCACGTGTGTGGGACCGACCGTATGTAGTAAAGTATGAGAGAGAGGGACTACTAATTGTTTTGATCAATGCAACTATGGTTCACAATTGAGAAATATATAGGCCATTCAAACATCAAACAAGCCCACTGGCATTAGCCGAAGTGGGATTAGCCATTCGAGCGGGGTAAGGAAGCATAAGCCTCATCAAAAGCCCGAGGCCTATGGGTAGTCCGAAGCTCAACCCAAATTCAGAAGGAAAAAGCCCGGTCCGAACCTGAGCCTAGCTTGAGTACCCTTGGGCTAGGCCTAGGCCTTTAGTTGAAGCCTGAGCCTGGCCTAAAGCCCGGCCCGAAAAACCTTGCATGTGGGTAGCCTGGCCCAAGCCCAACCCAATGCACTTACCATTAGTTTTTCGCTTTCAAGTTGGGCTGTAATTGTAGGAGAAAGGGTGATCACTCATTTTTAATATCAACATTCTTAAGAAAGGTATCTAATCCAACTACGGATCACATGAATTTTTTTTTTTTAAAGAATGAAAATATTGTATTTTAAGAGGAGAAATCCTATGATCCCTTGAAAAAATTTGGGTACTATCACATATGTGATAACCGATTACATTTTATGATAAATTAATTACATTTCGGGATAAATGAATCGCATTGTGGTTAAGTTTACCACAAAATATGATATTGTGATCAATTACTACATGCCGTGGGAAGAGAGAGAGAGAGAGAGAGAGAGAGAGAGAGAGCATAGGGGAGCTTTGAGGATTAGCATTATTTTTTGTGATGGGCCATGGTTTATGTTACACGTGGAAGGTGCAGATGCTCAGAGAGTGCAATCCATTTAACAATTATGATAGTACAGTACGACGTCCACTCAATCAAAAGACTCAAGAGAAAGACAACCAATGGGCAAATTTTGTAAAACCCCAAAATTTTTTTTTCAGGCGTAATTAATTAACTAAAAAATTGATTGACTTTAGTTAGATTTAAACATATGAGTTAATTTAGAATTAACCTCAAACACGTTCAACTTTGTAACCAAACAAGGTGATTGTTTTCTAATCAAAGAGTGATAGTGTTCGTATCCTAATCAAACACTAACTTTGAAAGTAATCCTAATTAGGTTAGGATTAACTTGCACCCTATATAAGAAACCTTTAGGGAGGATTTATATTCTTTTGACTGAAAACAATATAAAGAGAGAAAAAAGAAAAGAAAGCAAGAGAGAAGGAAAAAGAAAAGAGCTGATGCTGTTTTGTACGAATCAACTACCAACTTCGTGTCTGTTTACAGGTAACTTACCATCTGTTAACTGGTAACTTTACTATGTTTCCAAGATTTTCTTCTCTAATCCAATCCTCCATCTCTATCACTTCTACAACCACTTAACCATCATCACCACCACTCAAAAACCCCTCCATAGCTACTGCACAAGATCATCCAACCACTAAAAATCTTTTTCTTTGGGTTTAGGTGACAAGGAAAGCCCACAATGGTGGTTTCCACCACTTCCATCGCCACTTCCCATGTCCACCACCACAAATTTTCTCAAACCCTACCATACGCTCTTCCACAAACATCTCTCCCACAGATTTAGGGACTGATTTTGAGAGAAAATCAGCGGGTGAACTTCTGCTTTTGCCTTGGATAGCATAGGAAGTTAATACAAAAATCTACTGCTGTTTTACTACATTCTGACTGTCAACTTCACATCTGTTGACAGTCAACTTATCTCGAATTGACTGGTAACTTTGCTGTGTTAAAAAGTAATTCAAACCTATTAATTTATAATTTAACATGAGTCTATTTTAATGCCACGTTAGTGTATATATTAATTATATTAAATATAGTAAGCATTATAAGGCCATGAGAATTAGACGTTGAACCCTTAACGCACCACTTAACTGGAGAGACTTTTTAGCTTGAGTATGATATATTGATAAAGAATATTATTGATTTTAGGTTCTGAGTAGCGTTGGGATTGTTAGGAGTTTGATCATTGGCTTGTTGAAGGTTTGGCTTGAAGTAAGGGAACTTGCACAATGTATCGCCCTCTTTGATTAAATAAAAATAAATATGATTTGTATTCCTTTTTTGTGAGCCAATGATTTATGAACAATTGTTTCACTATAAAAATTGTTTATTTCTTATGTACTGTGGGTCAAGCAAAAATAATCATTTATTGAAATTGTTTTACATGTGTTTAAATCTATTCTACTTGTAAAAGATTTTTGCCAAATGTTTTTTTTTTGTATAAGTGTAAACTCTGATTAGATTATTGATCCGTCCAAGCAGGGGATTCTAATACTGTTGGAAAATTGGTACGTGCCAATAGGGATTCTAATATTATTGGTCATCAGTACTGATGTAGTGTAAAGTCTCATGATGATGGGCGCCTATTGAATGTGAGTCTAGCCAGAGAAAGTACTTGTATAAACTAGTGTTTTATTATTTGTATTATTGATCAGTGATTTTAAAGTGATTTATCAAATGAATTGTTATTGAAAGTGTTTCAATATCATTGTTTATTGAATTGAAGGCAAGTGAATTACTTTTAAAAGTTTATATGCCTACCGAATTGAAAGAAATGATTTATTGTAAAACTTTATGGTTTTGTTACTCATGTTTTTTTTAAATCAATCATGCGAATATGCTTGACCTATTCCTGTATATATTGTGTAATGTTTTCTTGCTGAGCGTTATGCTCACCCCTTATATTTTTCCTCACAGATGAATAGCTTGATGTGAGAGGCTTCCGCGTACGAAAAGATAGAGTGTCGATGGTTTGATCTGCTAGTTTAATTAGAACTTTTATTTTAGTAGTTAGAAGAATTAGTTTATTATTTCAATGGACGTTGTAGTAGGTTATCGGAGGTGACAATTTACCTTAATGAATATGGATTTATCTAATTATTTCAATTAATTGTTGAGATTTTAGTTATGCTATGTCTTGAATTTTATTGTGGATGGATTATTGGAAACAACTTTATTACAGGTTGATATTGTTAAATGGTTTGGCCTATGTGGAGTGTAGTCCTTTGTAAGTTGTGATAGGCATGTCGCCAGATCCAGTCTTTTGGTTTTGGGGGTGTGACAAATTTATTTTGAAATTCCCAAAACCAAAGGTGAGTTTTATAGAGCTTAGAAGAAAATAGATCCTCTGAACTCTTAAATAGAACATTGTGTTCCCTTTGACTATTCGATGCTATATAACATAACAGAAAGAGAAATGTTAGTTAGTCCCACACTTTACTTTATATTTTATCTCTTCTTCTTCTTCTTCTTCATTTTTATTTTTTATTTTATTTTATTTTATTTTTTTTATGAAAGAAGAAATATTATTAATTATAATAACGAGTACAACGATGTAATGTAACACCATAAGCATCTTCTTTACAAAAATCCTACAAATCAAAAGGAAAACTATTCTCCCATACAATAGGATTATTAAGAATGTAACCAAGATGAGCTGTATAATCTGCTGCATGATTAGCCTGTCTAAAGACATGATGAAACGAAATACTCTCAAAGAATCTAGATAGATTATATCTTGAAGAAGAGTCCTCACATGCTAAGGGTGATTAAATGCTGTCGAGAAAATCCTGATGATAACTTGTGAATCCCGTTCAACTTGAATCTTCTTATAACCTTTTTCTTTAGCATACAATAGGCCATTGTGAAGAACTATACACTCTAAGACCAAAACAGAAGTATATGCAAATTAAATGCTGAAGCTTCAAGAAGACGACCTTCATGATTTCTAATGACAAAGCCACTAGCACTAAATTTCCAAGAATGAATCCTTGAGCCATCAAAATTAATTTTGATCCAATCCGCTGGAGGATGAATCCAACGCACATACCTGCAATAAGACTTAAAATTAGGTAGAGATGATGCATAACCAAACTCAAAAACAGAGTTAGTTACATGATAATATCTAAATAAATCATTAAAGTACGTAAAGAGATGATATATGAAGAACCTGTGTTGGATTTGGTTTTAAACCATTAAAAACAACTTGATTCTTGTGGTTCCAAATGCTCCATAGCAAAATCACAATCTTCTCAAAGAAATAATCAAATTTCTCATAAAATACCTTGCTATTAAGTTTAAGAAAGTCCAACCAGTCCACCAGCCTCCCTTCAAACTGAATAGGAGTAGGGCAATATAAACAAACATGATCCCAAATGGACCTTGTAAATATGCAATCCTTAAAAATATGATCAATATTCTCACCATCTGAACCACATAATAGGCAATCAATAGGAATAAAGCATTCTTTTAGTCTCAAAAGTTCCGAAGTAGGGAGACAATTACGAATTAAAAGCCATAAAAAGAAATGTATCCTAGAGAGTAGCTTTAAATTCCATATCCATTTAAGAAGTCCAGCCTTAGGATGAGGCTCAATAAAAGAATTAGCCAATCAAGTAGTAGACTTTACCGAAAAGTTCCCATTAGTTGAATAACCCCAGCAAAAAGAGTCTTTGAAATCGGGATACTATAGATATCTCTAATAATATCCTTAGATAATATACCTCTAAGATTATCTAAATTCCAACGGTGAGTAACTTCATCAATGAATTGACAAACTTTAGCATTCTCATCAATATATTGTTTATTATTAAGATCAATAACATCAATTAGTGGATAATTATACACCCAATTATCTTTCCAAAACAAAATAGAATGGCCATTACCTATTTTATCTTACTATGAGAGAATAATGAGTTAAAGTTGTAGAACCTATTGATATGGTTAAATCTTAAAAATTGAAACAATCCTTTTTCTCTCATAATAAGGTAAAGTGTGAAGCAAAGCATGGGGTTAATTAGCATTTTCCCAACAGAAATTGACCAATAGAGCATAACGTACAATTAATAAGGGTTTTATGACTAGAAGGGTGGGTCCCATTAATATTGCAATATCTACCTCAACATCCTGGATGTTTCTTAGATAGTCAAAACATTTTGCTCTCTTATTCCCAATAACTTCCATGTTGCATGCATTTGCATCGGAATTTATTTATTTTCCATTTTCTTATATCTATCATATCTTGATTACGAAGAAAGTAGGTCATATTATCGTTGAATTTACATGATCATCCTAGCTAGGTGTCGAAAACCCAACCTTTTTTCAACTCACCTCTTGTACCATCAGGTTTTGATCACTAGGAAGGTTGATTCCACTAATATTTTATTTTATTTTGATAAGTATTAACATTGCATTTGCCTCAACATATATCCTAGATGTTTTTAAAATATTTATTTATTTTTGGCTAAAGTAAACTGTTTCAACACCACCATAGTGAAGATATTTTCTTATCGCCTATTCCATTGTAGTTTGATATACGGAAAGCTATCCCATTTATCTTTGCATTTCGTCAAAACTTTTGTCTGGTTCTTTGATATTTTTTTCCCCTGTTTTTTATTCTTGTGGTCCCATTGTCTTTGCATTTGAATCAACTTCGTTGGTGTTGCAATGGACTCAACTTTTTTTCTTATTCAATCAGATTTTGATCTTTAATGCGGTAGGCGTGTCATTGTCGACGTCTTTACATTTGAATCAACATATATTTTAGGTGTTGCAACCGAACTCACCCTTTTCTTTCCAATAATGGAGTATCAAGCCCAAAAACGTTAATCATTTTTATTTTTGAATAATTAATCACATTTTTTATTAATCGGTTATCTCAAATGTGACTAGTTGTAAAAAAAAATGTGAATAAATTATTGATTATCACAAATGAAATTATCACAAATATGACTAAATTCTTATAAAATCTTATCTATTACTATTTACAGCACAATAGCCTTTTTGGTGATATTTGCAACTCCGTGATTTTAAACAGCAGTTAATAGCTGAGGTTTTAGCCCCAGCGATTTTTGACATTCTACTGTGGAAGGATAATGTTGACTTTATGGTATTTAGGAGGGTTAAAATGAAAAATCGAAAGTTTTTCTACTCGAGTTACTTTTAATAGAACAAATATAAATATAGATCAATCATTTATGTATAGGAAGGGATTCGTCTACACCCGATGTAAAACTTTTTATTCTTACATCCCTCAATATCTTTTTGTGAGAATAATATTTTGCCAATCCAACCATTGGATTAGATTCTCTATGCATGCACGCATGTCAAATTTCAAGTAAATCCGACATTGGGAAGTGTTTGATCTGTAAACTCACATTTTTTATATAAATAAAACTATAATTTGGGACACTTTACGAATGACATAACTCATAATATCTAATTTACTTGAATTTTGGCATACATGACGTGCAAGAATAGAAAACCTAATCCATCGGTTAGATCAGCAAAATATTATTCTTATAAAAAGATATTAAGGAATGTAAAAGTAAAAAGTTTTACATCAGATGTCAATGGATCCTTCCCCTTTATGTATATATGCAATAGGATTAAGTCATTAACCAAATTAAGCAAAAAATATTTTTAATTGGCTATTTTAATTATACTCAGTTACTTTATAGAAACCCATTCATGCTTTCGGAATTTTGATAACAGACCGAATCCAGGGACCCACGATGGAAAATAACTTGGCCATTCACTCGATAAAATTTGACCTTTTGAAGACTATGGAAGAAAGACAAGGGCTATGAAAATGATGTTGGTTTGAAAAAGTGGAGTTTACAAAACTAGGCTGGGCATTAGTTAATAGTTTAGTTTTGTAAACTCTGGTTAAACTAGTTAACTAGAGTTTACAAAACTAAATTATTTCAAAGAAAGACAAGGGTTATGAAAATGAAAAAGTAGAGTTTACAAAACTAAACTATTTGGAAGAAAGATAAGGGTTATGAAAATGAAAAAGTATAGTTTACAAACTATTTGGAAAAGTAGAGTTTACAAAACTAGGCTGGGCATTAGTTAATAGTTTAGTTTTGTAAACTCTAGTTAATAGTTTAACTAGAGATTTCATAACACTGGACTTCGCTCCGGTCATAGAAGGCCCTCACTAGGTCCCCATATATATATATATAGACCAAAATAGATGGAGGAAAAATGCATAGCTGCTCTTCCTCTTCTCTGTGTTTTGCTAGATCCGCTCTTCCTTCTCGTTCTGGTAAATATTTACTGATCTTTTAACTACAAAGTAGGATGCACTGCTCCATAGAATTGAGATATGGCACGTACTCCTCCCCTGATCCACCTCATCCTTCTCTTGTTCCGAAATTCCGAAAGCATGCCTTGGAATCAAGATGGTGCGTTAGAGACTAATCATCATTTCGATCCCTTCGATGATTCCCATATTGCTTCTTGCCATTGCCCTATTAGTCTTGCTCTTCACATCCATCAAGCTCCCTCTCAGTGTTTCCACCGAGCCAATCCGCTTGCGCGCCGGAGATTTCTCTGTTGCAGTAGCCATTTCATTGCTAGCCTCGTTCATTTTCCCACCACCACTCTTCTGGTTTGTTTACGCCTTAATCATTTGTACCTCTCCTTGGTATGGCTTGCTTTTGAACCTATTTAAACACTTTCTTGGCTGGTTATGCCACATCCTGCAAGCCATTCCTACTCTCATAATTATTTGCACCACTCGACAACATGAAACTTTACAACCAGAACATCCTCGAGTTGAAATTGATGTTGAAGGACAACCTGCCATGCAAGATCAGCCAAGTTTGGAAAATGACTTCGTACTAGTCATTGATGAGCAGCTTCAGGAGTGACGTCCATTTCTTAGTTTGCATAATAAGCCTTTGTTGGGTCGTGAAGAAAACAGAGGAACAGAAGAGGAAAAGGAAATTAAGGTCTTGCGACTGTTTGGTTAGGAAAACAAAAAACTCAACTCAACCAAATAACTGATCTTGGCATAATTGAGCTGGGTATTCTTTTTCCAGGAGCCTAATCAGCAGAATATACAAGATTTTATATATCTTTTCTTTTCTTTTCGTCTAATTTGAGGGCAACCAAATAGAGATGTAGTGTTTTGAAGGGTGTTTTGTTGTATTTTGTACTGGTAACAAATAAACTCCTCTGTTTGTAAGTTGGATAACTCGAGGGATAGAAAGGGAAAACAGCAAAAATGTTTTAGAGATGAGTTCATTTTTAGGAAATTTTAGCATTTTCCTTTCGCACCCACGTTCTTTCTTAGATCCAAACGGAGTCCTAGGTTTTGGGTTCTAAGTATTCAATCTTTTTATTATGGATATTATAATTCAGTCACAAAATTTGGCTTAGCCACTAAATTATGTATACACAGTGAAATCTTGAGTGAATATAGATCCATTAATTTTTTATTTTCTATTTTTATGTTTGTGGATGATCGTCTCATTGAAAATCAGTGATAGATGCCTTCAATATTAATGCTAAACACATTATAATCGCTTAATTTTCATTTGGATGACCAAACAAGCCTTTAATTCATATAGCAAAAACTTTTGTTCACATGACAATGGAATCCTGTGAGATTTGGGATTTTTTTTTCCCTTTCATTTATCAATTTGGTACCAGTAGTGGTGTGGGGTTTGGGTGTAGTTGGGATTCTGCAAATAGTTCAGCGATTATCCACAAAATTCAGGACGAATACCATTTGAGGGTAATTGAACCAAACAGAATAACACTGGGGGTTTCATTCGCTTGTCGAAAAAGCTGGAAATCTCAGGCTTAATTTGAGAATTTATTTCCCACAGACAAATCAAATGAGTCAACCAAAAAATGTATCTATTTCTTCATTAATAAGTTAAATCAACTCTACATTGGTCCAAACATATCAGCAGAAAATCTGACAAAACAAGGCTCAGCAATTTTTCATCCGCGTTGTCTCTATGTACCTTAGCACAGGTGCAATCTAATGAGATTATGTCCTTCTATCTCAAAAATTACAAAGGCAAAAAAAAAACATCTTGTCAATATCTTCTCCCCTCAAACCATTCCTCTCCCCCCCTACTACAGCATTGTCTCAATGAGTGTTAGCACATGTATAATCTGATGAGATCATGTTTTCGTGTCCCAAAAATTACATAGGCCAAAAAATTATTAAATTAATATCCCCCCCCCCCCCCCCCCCCCCCCCCCCCGCCTTTTTTTTTCCCTCTTTCTTTCCTCCTATCCATATTTATATATTATGTATATAAGTGGCGGGAACTCTCTAGTTGCTTACAATTGCTCAACATGGTCAGTAGTGGCATCCGGGCAAGATTGGGCACTCTAAACGGGTGAAAGGTGGAGCAAATTGCGTTTGAAGGGCATGTGTATGTTATTCTAGTGATGATTAATGTATTTCGTAACTATGTTAGGAGCTGTCATGTGTGTGTTATTCTAGTGATGAATGTATTTCGTACGTATATTTGGAGCTCAAACAGCTGGAGGGAAAAAAAAGAAAAATGCTAAACTTAGCTTGAAAATTAAGTAGCATTTTTCTTTCAGTTCCTTTCCATTGTTCTTTCCTAGATCCAAATGGAATTATTAGGATTCGGGTTCCAGTTATTGAATCTTTGGATTTTAGATATTGTCAATTTCGACACAAAATTTGCTTATGCTTATATATATATAGAGTACACTTCTTATGAGATTAACTTAACCTAATTTCGCATTAGGTCATCCTCTAAAACTATAAATGTGATTCATATTTTACGAAACCAACTATTGTATTAGATAACCTTATCATGTAGGTGATGTATACAAAAAATCAAGTTAATTTGAGAGTGATTACTATTCAATTTAAAAATTACATTTTTTAATCAATGACAATCGCTCATTTTAGACATTTATCAATGAAGTAGTTCTTAATCTCGGATCAAGTTGATTTTTGGTATGCATGACTTTTACATGAAGTAGATCAAATCTAATGGTTGGTTTTGAAAAAGAAAATTAGAGATATAGTTTTGAAAGGTGACCTAACGCAAAGTTAGACTAAGTACGGTTAACCTCGTAAGAAGGGACTATATATATATATATATATATATCTTGTATTAGTAAATTATGTAGACATAGCAAAATCATTAGTGAAAAAGAAGGGCTTCCATTTGTTTTTCTTATATTTTATGTTTTTATGTTTCTGGATGATAAACCTTTAGATTGTGCAATATAGTTTCATGGGGATCGCGTGAGGGGGATTCGAATGTCATTAATTAAAATCCTATGGTAGCAAAACAAAGATATAACAAGAAGGAGCTGGCACTTTCTTGGATTTCATCCTATTGTCTATTTTGGCCTTTCATATGTCAGAAAATGCTCCATTTGATCATGGAGGAATCTCTTTCATGCAACCAAAAAATTCATTGATCCCAAGATCTCATTGATAGACCAAAAGTTTTGGTAATTGCAATTTCATTGGAAGTCATTTTCTCCCAACACAATAAAGAGTTATTTGCAATTTGAACTTAGGTATCACAACCATTTTGTTTTTTTTTTTTTTTAAATTCCCTTGTCCATCCAAACATAAAGACACTAATCAAAATTTCAAATACGACGTACTATACGAAGTATTATATGTTATTGAGAGAATTTGTAGCCCATCTCTCAAAATGGCATGGAGGAAGATATTGCCTCAGCTGCAACGCAGGTGCAGGTTATTATATTTGACCCGGAAAATCTACAATCTTAAATCACTAGATTCCATCTTATTCCTTGCTATGTTTTTGCAGCCAAGAGGGTGTTTGGTGATTGGGTTTTTATGGAGACCTCCTCGTCCCAATCATGCAAAATATATATATATCTAGAGAGAGAGAGAGAGAGAGAGAGAGAGTTGCACTTTTGCTGCAAAGCAGGCCCCAAGTAGGAGGAGTTAATTTAAAAAAAATATATATAATAATAATAATAGTAGTAAAGACTGCACATTCTTGCTGCTGAACGGGCCCAAGTGAGCGGAAGGGAAAAGGAAGGGGTGCATTCAGAAGAAACAAAAATAGAAGATAAGACTTCCATTCCATTCTTGAAAGCGGGCCCTCTCCTCTAATATAATTATTGTAATATAAATGTTTTTTTTTTTTTTTTTGATCAAATAGATTTTATTAAAATAAAGATATATTGTTATTAAAAATAAAAAAAATAAAGATATATTACACCCAACTAAAAGATGAGCAGCCCCGCAAAAACACACCAATAGTACCACTATAATCCTCCTAATTCCTAAAGGAAACTCAGAACAACCCACTTTCCCCCGGTACAAACTGATCGGTCCTCTTGTAGATTTCTTAATTTATTGCACTCTTTTTTAATTATTTAGTTTTTCTGGTTTAATTTTATATTATTTCTATTTAGTTAGTTAGCTGCTACTTTCCTTCTACGTTATTTCTTGTATGACAAGAATTAGCTTTTCCTTTTCCTTTTTTATTAATAAGAATTTATTATGGAGTTATTTTATTTTTATTTTTCTCTTTTTCTACTACCCGAATTATTGAAGATTTACGAATTGTATTGAAGCCTACTTCTCTGGTAACAGTAAACAGGTTAGTGGTAGGTTGCTATTGTTGATGAATGGTGAGCTTGGCAATCACGAGTTTCCGCTGCATCACATTCGTAGACAAAAGACCCGTATGCTGTGGCACAGGACATTGCTCAACGATTGCGTAGAACTTTTGGCTGAATTCAATAACGCAAGGTTCTCTCTTTGTTACTAAGGAGGAAAATGGTGATTAGTTCGCCAGTTTTACTGGAGTTAGGCCTGATTTGTACTTAGGTCAATAAAACTACCTCACACGAGTGTACGAGGGTCCACTACCTTACACATGTCTACGGCAAAGACAAGCAAAGGATGCGGAAAATAAAGGGCCCACCACGGCAAAGACCGTGTGAACTTGTTGCAACGAAAGAGCAGACGTCGATAGAAAAGTATGAAACTACTTCACACGATCGAGTGTGCCAGCATCCATTACCTCACACGAGTGGGCATGGAAAAGACAGACGTCGAAACTAAAGGGCCTATCATGGCAAAGATGATATATTAGTTGTAAGGAAAGAGGAGATCATAACTTACCCCAAAAAAAAAAAACAAAAAAACAAAAAGGTGGAGATTTAAGTCAAATCTCACACGTTTGCCCCAGTGCCGGCCATTCCCTCACGCGAGTCTCCCACGGCAAATTAATCAACAAGAGTGTCAAACTATTCCACACGAATGTGCCAACGTCCATTACCTCACACGAAGGATGTGGAACATAAAGGGCCCATCATGGCAAAGATGATATTAGCTGGAAGGAAACAGGAGATTTAAGTCAATAAATTAACTTACCTCACACGTGTGCCCGGTGTCCATCACCTCACACGGGTCTCCTATGGCAAACTAGTCAATAAAAGTATCAAACTACTTCACACGAATGTGCCAACGCCCATCACCTCGATCACACGAGTGTTCGTGGAAAAGACAAACAAAGGATGTTGAACATAAAGAGCCGATCATGGCAAAGATGATATTAGTTGCAAGGAAAGAGGAGATTTAAGTTAATAAAATTATCTCACACGTGTGCCCCAATGTCCATTACCTCACACGAATCTCCAGTGATAAAGACAGCCATAGGATGAGGAAAAGGATAATGCTGCTTTGCCCCATTTTACCCTACAATTTGCTTTACTATATGCATTTGGGAAGGTAAAATTGTAAGATCCACTGATATGATTAACTCTTAAAAATTGAAACATTCTCAAATACACATAGTATGACAAAATGTAGGGTAAAGTGTGGGTGGCAAAGTAGCATTATCCTACGGAAAATAAAGGCCTACCATGATAAAGGCAATATAATATACAAAGTAGTAGCAAGGAGAGAGGAGAGTCACAAAGGTGGCAATTGAAAAAAAAAAAAAAAAAACACAGGGAATGTAGAAAAGGGGCCTCTATTAGCATCCCAAGACTTGCTTTTTACCCCCAACTTATTTTATACTTTAAGATTTTATGAAAAATATAGAAGATTTTCATAAAAAACCGATCGCGAATTTTATTAAAAAACATTATTTTGAACAACTATTTAGAATAAAGTTTTTTCAAAATCTTTTGTTTAAGTAAACTTTTTTGTCATTTATAATCTTTGCTTCATAAATGACTAAAACATTTACTTAAACGATAGATTTTGGAAAAATTTTCTTCTAAAAAGTTGTTCAAAATGATATTTTTTAATAGATAACGCAATCAATTTTTATAAAAAAAATTTATAATTTTCATAAAATCTTAAAGTGTAAAATTAGTGAGAGAAAAAATGTAAGTCATTAGGTGCTAATAGAGGCTTCTACGTGAAAAATAAAGGGCCCATATATTACCCAAAAAAAATGGGCCCATTATGGCAAAGATGATATAAGATAGTTGCACGGTATTAGGAGATTGAGTTAATTACTTTTTAATACCTTCAATTTTAGGAGTAGTTTCAATTTGGTCCACAAGCTTGATATTGTCTCAATTTAGTGATAACTTTTAACTTATTATTTCAATGTGGTCTAAAGGCTGACGGCCGTTAGGGTTTTTGACAGAAATAGCACGTGCCGTGAACGTGATGCTTACGTGGAGCCTATGTGGCATCCACCTGTGTTATAGTTGACTATAAGTTGTTATAGTCGACTATAAATAACAACTTATAGTCGACTATAACATTTCAAGAAAAACCCAGTTCTTTTCTTTTCCTTCACTTTCTTGACAACCAAAGAAAGAATTTATCTTTTTCTATAAAATAAAAATAAAAATTCTTTCTTTGGTTGTCGAGAAAGTGAAGGAAAAGAAAAGAATTAGGTTTTTCTTGAAATATTATAGTCGACTATAAGTGGTTATAGTCGACTATAACTTATAGTCGACTATAACACAGGTGGATGCCAAGTGGATGTCACATAGGCTCCACGTAAGCATCACGCACACGGTATATGCCATTTTGGTCAAAAACCCTAACGGCTGTCAGCCTTTGGCCCATATTGAAACAATAAGTTAAAAGTTGTCATTAAATTGAGACAATGTCAAGTTTGTGGACCAAATTGAAACTACCCCAAAATTGAAAGTATTAAAAAGTAAATAACCCTAGGAGATTTAACTGATTTAAGTCGATAGGGTTACTTCGTCACACGTATGAGTTGAGTGTCCTTTACCTCACACAAATGACCACCGTGACTGAAAATAAAGTTACTTTCTCCGACGTGTGAGTTGAGTGTCCTTTCCTTTACCTCACACGAATGACTACCATATGATCGAAAATAAAATCACTTTCTCCCACGTGTGAGTTGAGTTTCCTTTTCCTTACACGAGTGACTAGCATATGACTAAAACTAACGCATAAAGTAGTTTCACGGCAAGAGAAGATTTAAGTCAATAAAGTTATTCCTCCCATGTGTGAGCTTAGTGTCCTTCACCTCACACGAGTGACTACCATATGACTAAAAGAAAAGAAACATAAGATAGTTGCACGTCAAGGGGAGATTTAAGTGGATAAAGTTGCCTCCTCCCACGTGTGATTTGAGTGTCCATTACCTCACACGAGTGCCCAACATCAAGAGGAGATTTAAGTCCATAAAGTTACCTCGTCCCACGTGTGAGTTGAGTGTCCATTACCTCACACAAGTGTCCAACATCAAAAGGAGATTCAAGTCCATAAAGTTAATTATCTCCTCCCACGTGTGAACTAAGTGTCCTTTATGTCAAACAAGTGACCACCATGTTACAGGCAAAGCCCATTCCCGGTGGGTCTTTCGCTTCGTTCTTTGTCATGGTCGTGGTCTATAAATTTACCCTTATATAGATTACAGACAAATGAGTTGAGTGTCATTTTCCTCACACGAGT
Organism: Liquidambar formosana; assembly: GCA_039720395.1. Taxonomy (NCBI): domain Eukaryota; kingdom Viridiplantae; phylum Streptophyta; class Magnoliopsida; order Saxifragales; family Altingiaceae; genus Liquidambar; species Liquidambar formosana. Next base: position 116,359 of record JBBPBK010000032.1, read on the forward strand.
GACCAGCATATTATTAAAATTAACACATGAAATAGTTTCACAACAATAGAAGATTTAAGTCGATAAAGTTATTCCTCCCACGTGTGAGCTAAGTGTCCTTTACCTCACATGAGTGACCTCCATATGACTAAAAAGAACAAAGAAACATAAGATAGTTGCACGTCAAGGAGAGATTTAAGTGGATAAAGTTACTTCTTCCCACGTTTGATTTGAGTGTCCATTACCTCACACGAGTGCCCAGCATCAAGAGGAGATTTAAGTCCATAAAGTTACCTCCTCCCACGTGTGAGTTGAGTGTCTATTATCTCACACGAGTGCCCAACATCAAGAGGAGATTCAAGTTCATAAAGTTAATTACCTCCTCCTACGTGTGAACTGAGTGTCCTTTACCTCACACGAGTGACCACTATGTGACAGGCAAAGCCCATTCCCGGTGGGTCTTTCGCTTCGTTCTTTGTCATGGTTGTGGTCTATAAATTTACCCTTATATAGACAAATGAGGCAATATGCAGATCTGCTCTTCTTTTCCAATCTGCTCCTCTAAATAAAGAGAAGGATGCATTGCTTCATAGACTTGAGGTATGGCATCCCTCCACTTATGTGCCTTTACCTCCTCTTTTCTCAAAATTCTGAAATAATGCCTTGGCATCAACATGGTGCATTGGAGAATGGTCATCATACCACTTCTATTATCCCTCCATTGCTTATTTCCATTGCCATATTATTTGTCCTCTTCACATCCATCAAGCTCCCTTTCAGTGTTACCACCAAGCTGTTGGAATTAAATCCATGATATAACTTCTAATTGTTGGAATATTAGCAAAATAGCATAATAACAGAAATTACGTGCCTTGCACCAAATAGAGTTAATCCCATTCCAGCTAGTAAATAGCAAAATAATAGAATTAATACGAGTTACCTTACACAAAATAAAGTTAATCCTAATCCAGCTAAGAGGCGCGATAACGCTTCTTGAAGATAGTTGGAGCCTCCCATACGTGCAAGGGATTCTGGCAACTCTATCTTCGGGATTCAACTTAACTCGGACTCAGATCCGTTCCTCTACGATCTTGCACTAATCAGCAGGAACCAAGTACCTTCAACCTCTTTTCAAGATGTTCAATAAAACTTAAAGTAAAATAACATATGTATACTATGTAGTAAGGAAGTTAAAAAATAACAACTTTAAGTTAAGTTCTCTAACACTTCCACAGCTACCCTTTATATAGGGGGATAGGTGGCTTGTAGTAGAAGCAAAGAATCTTTGTCATAATTACAAAGATTCTATCCTATCCAAAAAGATTTGATCTTATCCTTGTCATAATTACAAAAATTCTAATCTATCCAAGAAGATTTGATCTTATCCAAAAGGATTTGATCTTATCCATGATTCGATCTTATCCACAATCTTATCCATAACTTGATCTTATCCATAAAATAAAATAATAATTTAAATCATTTCCAACAATCCCCCACTTGATTTAAATTAATAAACTCAATATGAAAATAATAATAATGGGCATCTAGGAAAGTTATGTGCATAAATGAAGGTGTCTTCAGGACTTGAACCTCCACTTAGTATAAACACATCAAAATTTATCAGAGAATTTAAGTGGGCGTGCTTTGAACTTAAGGACCCATGTAGACAAACCGGACATGTCATACACACATTCCTTTCAGAGGTTATTGTACTTCTAAAACTGGCACCTTTTGAGTCTGTGCCGAATCCCATTTTACTGAGTGATCTGGAGACAGCCTGTTATCTCCTGTGAAGTGACTAGCTTCAACACTCAGAAAGGTAAGTCTATCAAGAGTGCATCCTGTAACACTCCTATCCACATGATATATAGACTTATTAAGAGAAATTAAATTCTCAACCTCTCACAATTCACAGGACTCATCTGCAAGGAAACCAACTGTAGGAATTGCACTAACTCATCATAGGAATGGACTCAATTTCATAAATTTAGTGCACACACAACGGTTGTTTCTTAGCTTGTTTTTCCCATTGAACCTGAGAATTCTCATCAGGTTGGGTTCCCACTAAGTACAACTCAATTACAGGCTTTCAGTCTCATTCCCCTCGATGAAGCTGAGATAAGATATCTCCCAAAACACTTAGTTAAGGGGTCAGCCAAATTCTCCTTGGACTTCACATATTGCATATCAATAATCTCATCAGAAATAAAGATAGGTCCCTTCCAAGATTATGCATCAGACGAATTGGTCTGGATTTCCCATTATAGATCTCAATATATGCTTTAAGCATAGCAGATTAATTATCATAACATATGGTAATTGCTGGTACTGGCTTATTCCATATTGGTACGTCTACCAATAAATTCTTCAGCCATTTTGCTTCCTCTCCCGTGAATGAGAGTTCCATAAACTCAAATTCCATAGTAGAATGAGCAATACTGCCAAAGTGAAAATCCATCTAGTTATGAATGTCCCATCATCTAAAGATGAATTCCATGTTGCATCACTGTACTCTTCAAGTACAGTACAGAACCTCCCATAATGCAACATATGATGCGTTGTGCCTTTTAAATATCTCAAAACTCTGCTCAATGCAGTCTACTGCTCTTTACCAGGATTGCTCGTGTTTCTACTCAGTTTTCCTACTACATAGGTGATATCCAACCTTATGCAGTGCATTACATCAATAAGACTACCAATAATCTGAGAATATTTGAGTTGAGATACGCATTAGCCTTCATTCATTTTTAACTTGATGCCGGAATCATAAGTAGTTGGTGTTGGAAAACAATCAAAATAATCAAATCTCCTCAGGATTTTCTCAACATAATTTGATTGTGAGAATGCAATCTCATTATCAGTTCTGAGTATTTTGATTCCGAGAATGACATAAGTTTCTCCAAGATCCTGCATAGAGACATATGATTACTTTAGAATTGCCATCAAATTTGCTATAGACGCATACATTTGCCCCATTTATCTAATAACCATTCTCAAGAAGAGTTCTCCTGTATTTCTCATTCCACTACTTTGGTGCCTGTTTCAGCCCATATAAATACTTGACTGATTTGCAAACTTTCTTCTCGTTCCTAAGTAGAACAAGACCTTCTGGCTTGCATAAAATAAATTTCTTCTTTAAGTTCCCAATTTTAGGAATTTAGTCTTCACATCCATTTGATGAATGATCAGATTATTTATAGTAGTCAAAGCTATCATCAACCTGTAAATATTTTATTGACTATACATCGTAGAGAATTGAAAATTCTAATTTGTTTCAATTCATGAATAGAATTAGTATAGATAAAAAATCAAGTATTTCGCACTATAAACGACATAAAAATTATAGCTGATATTTGGATGGAAGCAAACATGTTGATAAACATCAAAATTCTTTCGCCCATCTATGGATTAAAAGATTTAACCACGAAATAGCATAACTTCTATCATCAAAACCACTAAATTTTCCTTTTATAGTCTAGTCTAGACAATATCTCTAACTCAAACATTTAAAAAACATGCTTACCAAGCAAGTTACCAAATACAAGATTCTTCTTGATGTAAAAGACATATAAGACTTCTCTGGGAAGAATTATATCTTTTAGAGGTAAACTTAAGCTCAAAGGAGTCTTCCCCACAATTACAGATGAGGAAGTTCCCACAAGATATTCATCTCACCCCCACTAGTTCATAGGTATAGAACATGCTTTTGTCACCACATATGTGAAGGGTGGCACTAGTATCAATCCACCACTTAACATTTCCATTGACAATAGTAATTTCATTCATGAGAATACTAAACATGTCATCCTGCCTAATAATTTTGTATATGTTGTTCTGGCATCTTATTATCCAAATAATGGGAATTCTTTTCATAATACCAAATGAATTCGTATGGTTCAAGTCCGAGAGAAGTAAAGTAACTACAAGACTCAATTATTTTCAAATTGATGCAATGGGAGCAAAATATCTTCAAAATGAAGCTATGAGAGTAAACTATCTTTAAATTGAAGCTACTATAGGGAGAAAACTATCTTCAAATTGTTGGAATTAAATCCATGATATAACTTCTAATTGTTGGAATATTAGCAAAATAGCATAATAACAGAAATTACGTACCTTGCACCAAATAGAGTTAATCCCATTCCAACTAGTAAATAGCAAAATAATAGAATTAATACGAGTTACCTTACACAAAATAAAGTTAATCCTAATCCAGTTAAGAGGCACGATAACGCTTCTTAAAGATAGTTGGAGCCTCCCATACGTGCAAGGGATTCTGGCAACTCTATCTTCGGGATTCAACTTAGCTCGGACTCAGATCCGTTCCTCTACGATCTTGCACTAATCGGCAGAAACCAAGTACCTTCAACCTCTTTTCAAGATGTCCAATAAAACTTAAAGTAAAATAACATATGTATACTATGTAGTAAGGAAGTTAAAAAATGACAACTTTAAGTTAAGTTCTCTAACACTTCCACAGCTACCCTTTATATAGGGGGATAGGTGGCTTGTAGTAGAAGCAAAGAATCTTTGTCATAATTACAAAGATTCTATCCTATCCAAAAAGATTTGATCTTAACCAAAAAGATTTGATCTTATCCTTGTCATAATTACAAAGATTCTAATCTATCCAAGAGGATTTGATCTTATCCAAAAGGATTTGATCTTATCCATGATTCGATCTTATCTACAATCTTATCCATAACTTGATCTTATCCATAAAATAAAATAATAATTTAAATTATTTCCAACACAAGCCAATCCGCTTGCACGCTGGAGATTTCTCTGTTGGACTGACCATTTCATTGATAGCCTCATTTATTTTCCCACCACCACTTTTTTGGTTTGCCTACCCCTTAATCATATGTATCTCTCTTTGGTATGGTTGGCTTTGGAACCTATTTAAGCGCTTTCTCTGCTGGATATGCCGCACCCTAAAAACCATTCCTACTCTCATTATCATTGGCATTACCCAACAACATGAAAGGCTGGAACCAGAACATCCTCGACATGAAATTGATGTACTTGATGTTGAAGGACAGCCCATGCAGAATCAGTCAAGTTTAGAAGATGACTTCGTAGGAGTAATCATTGATGAGCAACTTCAGGAATGATGTCCGGATGTCCCTTTTATGGTTAGTACAATAATTCTTTGTTTGGTCGCAAAGAAAACTGAGGAATGGAAGAGGTAAAGAAATATCGAGGTCTCACATTTTTCTGTTATTTGATTTTAAAGCAAAGGAGAAACTCAACTCTCACAGCAAAAAAAAAAAAAAAAAAAAAAAAAAAAAAAAAAAAAAAACTCAACTCGACCGGGTAACTGTTCAAGACATAATTGATCGAGATGAATAGAGTCCAAACAGAAGAAAATTTAAGATTTCAAATCACCTCTCTTTCCGTCGGATTTCTGGGCAATCAAATGAAGGTTCTGTATTGTCAAGGGCATGTATGTGGTCATGTTTGATTTGTTCTGGTGAAGGATATATTACGTCCTAGTAACGAATAAACTCCGCTGTTTGGAACTCGGACAACTCAGGGGGAAAGGAAGGAGAAATCAGCAAAAATGCTTTAGAAATGAGTTTATTTTTAAATATATTTTAGTATTTTCTTTTCCTTTCCCTGGATCTATCCTAGATTCAAATGAAGTCTTAAGTTTTGAATTCAAGTTATTATTAAGAATTTGCTTATCATTAGTGAAAATAAGGGCTTCCATTAGTTTTGAATGTATTTTCTGTTTTTATTTTGGATGATGAACTTCTCAGCTTTAGCCATAAATTTTTATAATAAAAAAAATAAAAAATACTCACTCCATTCCAATTTGTTTGAACCACTTTGAGCACACACACATATTAAGGTGAGACATTTAATTCATTGCCATGTCAATTAATAAATTTTAATTTAACAATTTTACCTTTCTAAAAAGTGTTAATTGTTATTGGTATAACAACTATAATTTTAAATAGGGTAAAGGGTATTTTGGGAAAGCAAAACAATTTGTTTTGACTTTTAAAAGTGATCTAACATTTGGGAGCTACCTAAAATAGAACAAGTGACCAAACAAAATGGAATAGAGGGAATGGTATTTAAAAAAACCTTGTGAGATATATGCATATAGATTGGTCCCAATTCTCAGTACAATTATCATATGACAGGAGTAGTACAAAAACCTATAAATATGAAGAAATTTTTTATTTTCCTCACAAACCTGATCTGTTATGTATTTTAGAAAGTTTGAAATGTGAGTTAGATTGTGATATGCAATTAGTCATCAAAACCATGTTTGTCCTTTATATTTTATTGTATTCTTTCATTCGTATTTGTTTTTTTTTTTTTTTTTTTTTAATTTTTTAATTTATAAAATTTTAGAATTAATAAATAAATAAAAATAAAAACCCACAATGCTAAAAGTCTAAAACATACATACCTATTTCATATCTAAACTGCAAGTTTTTTGCTTAACCGGCAAGGAATTTGGGTTCAAAAGATGGTTAGACCGTTAGACGTGGCTAATAGCTAGGACCGAGCCTACAAGGCAGGACCTAATTTCTCACACCAACATATTGTCCAAATCCGCATGTCGATGACTCGATTGGTTACTCCGATCATTGGTAATAAAATTTGATGACAAGGTCGCTAATAGCAAAAAATTCTAGGGCTTGATATTATTATGAACCTTGAGCATTCCTTTATTTATTTATTATTTTTTAAAATTTTAATCAAAAGAGAGAATATTATTTCTTTTATTTTTTATTTTTTTTATTATTGATATCTTAAGAGTATTTCAAACTTACTTCCACCAAATTTTCATTAATTGGTTATCTCAAAACAATATTCTCTAATAGATTGTAGCGATAATTTTCATAAAACCTTTTATAATTTTTATAAAACTTTTTAAAAAAATTAAAATAAATGAAAGATGCAAATAAAACTAAGAGGTGACAGTAACCTCTCTCTTAAAACAATTAAGACAGATAAATTCGATGGGATTCTAAATCAATTCTACTCAACGCCCATCGATTCATGCTTTAGGAATTTCAACGACAAGGTCCGAAACCAAGGTGCCTACCATGGAAAGAACATCGCCGATCATATTGCCTTACTAAAATGTTTTCTTCATACAAGTCGGTTTGCTGACTTGTAACAAAATAGATAGCCGATTAGCCAAACTTGTACGAGGAAAACAAGTCAACAAACCGACTGGTAAGAAGAAACTTCTGCCGAGGCAATATATATGATAGACCCCCGAGAGTCCGAGACCTTCGTGTCGGCCCTGTCGGCCGTGGGTGGCCCTCCGTTAGTCCGCATTTATACCAAAATAGATAAAGAGGCAAAATGCGCATCTGCTCCTCCGATCCTTTTCATTTCGGTGAATATCTGCGCTTTAAGTACAGAGATGTACTGCTTCATAGACCTGAGATATGGCATCCCCCCACTGATATGCCTCATCCTCCTCTTTTTCCGAAATCCCGAAAGCACGCCTTGCAATCAAAATGGTGCATTGGAGACTGATCGTCATACCATTTTGACTATCCTCTTGTTGCTTATTCTTGCCATGACCATACTATTCTTTCTCTTCACATCCATCAAGTTCCCACTCTGTGTTTCTACCGAGCCAATCCGGTTACACGTCGGAGATTTCTCGTGGTGTGGCCATTTTATTGCTAGCCTCATTCATTTTTCCACCACCACTCTTTTGGGTTGGCTACCCCTTAGTCCTATGTATCACTCCTTGGCATGGCTTGCTTTTGAACCTATTTAAGCAACTTCTCTGCTGGCTTTGCCACACCTACGTGCCATTCCTCCTCTCATTATCATTTGCATCGCCCAACAACATGAAAGCCTAGAACCAGAGCATCCTCGAGTTGTAATTGCGGTACTTGATATTGAAGGACAACCCATGCAGGGTCAGTCGAGTTTGGAGGATGACTTTGTTGTAGTCGTTGATGAGCATCTGTAGGAAAAGCATCCTTTTTATGCCCAGTGTAATACGCCTTTGTTTGGTCGATTGCGTAGAAAAATAGAGGACCAGAAGAAGAAAAGAAAATTGAGGTCTCATATTTTCTGCTGTTTGGTTTCTAAGAAAACGAAAAACTCAATTCGACCAAATAACTGTTCATGATATAACTGATGATCGAGCCGAATATTTGGTTTTTCCGGAGTCCAAACGGCGGATGATATAAGATTCAATTCAATAATTTTTTCATCGAATTTCAGGGCAACCAAATGGAGTCGTAGTGTTTTGTGCTAGTGAAAATCGAATATATTTTGCACTAGTAAAGAATAAACTCCTCTGTTTGTAACTTGCACATCTCGAGGGAAATGAAAAGGGAATACAACAAAAAAGCTTTAGAATTTAGTTTTTTTTTTGTTTTTTTTAAAGCAAAATTTAGCAATTTTCGTTACTTTCCCTCGTTCTTTTCTGGTTTCAAATGGAGTCTTAGATTTTGGGTTGTAGTTAATCAGTTTTTCGGTTGTGGATATTGTTAATTCCATCATAGAATTTGCTTTATTCCCTAAATTACGTAGACAGCAAAATTATTAGTGAAAATTACGGCTTCCATATATTTTTCTTATACATTTTTCTGCTTTTATGTAGGATGATGAACTTCACATGTCTTACCATATAAAAATAAAGCAAAATTAGAATTCTATATATCTACCAAACCATGTGAGATATATGCTAGCTCATTATATATATATATATATTATGGGATAGGATCGGGGACTCAAATAAATTAAAGCATTTTATTTTTGCACCTCTGCTAATTTGTCAAATGACAAGTCGAGCTTGGCCATGTTAGCATTTTAAAATATTGTTAGATCTTGTGAATCTAATATTTTAATGGCTTAAAAATGAGGTGCAAAAATGAAGTGCTTTATACGAATTCTTCGATCTTATATATATATATGGTGGTGGTAGCAAGAGGAAGATTTAGATTCCTATGTTAGACAAAATCCTTCGTTTAAGTGTGGCTCAATGACTAAGCAACTTAAGCGGCCACCTAAAGCCCCAAGAAAATGAGTAGAACTTCCATGTAACTGTGATATGGCCAGGTGGTATCACCAGCCAATCACATTCAAGCAGAGTAGGAAAGTCAGTGTACTTATAAGTCCCACTTTCCCATTTTACTTGCATGTGATTGATTGGTGATACCACCTGGTCATATCACAGTTACTAGGGGTGTTAATAGTTTTGGTTAAAACCGAGAACCAAACCGAACCAAACCGGGCGGTTTGGTTTGGTTTTTTTGTCATTAGGTTCGGTTATGGTTTTAATTTTAGAAAACCGAACTTAATTGGTTTGGTTTTGGTTTTCAGGTTTAAAAAACCGAACCAAACCGAAAAACTGAAAAAACCGAAAAATATAATATATATATATATAAACTTAAAGTATGTAAATTCCCAATTCTAATAAGGGTAAAATAGGTAATGGGTTTGTTTTTGTTGTTTCTTATTGTTTTCCCTTTTTTAGATTGGCATGTATTAAACTAGCTATTAATGTTGTGTGTATTAATGTTGTGTGTGATATTAACATATTAATATATGTCAATATGTTTCTATTTTAATACAATGTTTGTTTTTTTTAGTTGCTAATGTAATGCTTTTATTAAAAATGTTTTTATTTGGAGTTTGGCACATCATTTTTTTTATATTCAATTATTTGTTGTTACTTGATAGGTTAAAACCGAAACCGAACCGAACCAAACCGAAATATAATGGTTTGGTTTGGTTTGGTTTGGGTTTTTTTATAATATGGTTTGGTTTGAAATCTCCCCTAAAACCGAACCAAACCGAACCATTGACACCCCTAACAGTTACATTGAAGTTTTTGCCCAAGAAAATAGAGGGCCTTAATTAAGACAGTAGGAAGTATATACTCCCTCCCTTCTTAATTGACCGTCCCCTTTGAAGAAACACATTTTTTTAGAAGACCCTATTTAATACTTTCACATCAACACATATGTTTCAACTTTCCAATTTCACCTTCAAGCATACAAAGCATTGTAAAAAGAGCGAATACCTTTTCAAGGGTATTTTAAGAAATCAAATAAGAAAAATCATTGACTTTTTGAATGTGACATTTATTTTGGAACATCCTAGAAAGGAAAGTAGACCACGTAAATAGAAATGGAGAGAGTATATATATATAGGATGACGATTAGGTGAGTACGTACATGTTGATATCACTTATATTAGCTTGCATTGGAGTTGTACCTCGTGCATTAGTAGGTTATGAGATACATTATGCTATTACAAGATACAACCCCTAATGTATGGAACTGATATAAGTTATAAGCGCACGTGTTTACTTTACCGGATTGTACACCTGACAAGCATTATATCTATATATATAGATATATAGGATGATGGTCAAGTAAGCATGTGCTGATATAACTTATATCAACACTTGCATTGGGAGCTATACCTTATGTATTAGTAAGATATGAGGTACATTAGACCAATGTAAGGAATACAGCTCTCAATGTATGGTGCTAATATAACTTATATCAACACATGTTGATCGGAACATAACCGTATATATATAAGCGTAGGACCCATTTTTTCTCTTTATTTCTCGTGGCGTCTGAGTAGGAAGAAAAATGAATTTTAAGTAGAAATTTTCATTTTTTATATTATTATATTGAATATTAAAAAGTCATTTAAAATTTTTGCTTTAAGACTTGTATCAAGCCGACCTTGCCTCTGTTGACCAAACAAACATATAATCATAAGCACCTGGCACTTTCTTGGATATCATCCTATATATTATCAAATTTCCTTTTACATGTTAGGAAAATTTCGTTCATGCTCCATTTGATCAATGGAAAATATATTTCATAAAATGAAGAAACTCTTTGATCCCGAGATTCCACTTATAAATATATATATATATATATATATATATATATATATATATATATATATATATTTTTTTTTTTTTTGGTGATTGTCGTATTGCAATTTAATTTAAAACCATGATCTCACAACATTAGTGGAACATTCCTTTTTTTTTTTTTTAGTAGCTCCCTAGTGGGGTAATTTGTCGTATATATGACTTGCCAATTTAGCCTTTTGCTTGAATTTTTTTAAAAAATTATTTATTAACTATTAGGGGTATCCTAGGTCTTACTCCCGCCGAGATTTCGGCCCAGACTATTCCCCTAACGACCCGTGTGAGATGCCCTATACCCATACAAACAACGATCTCTGAAAGGAGTTGAAATGATGTCTTTTGCTTGAATTTTAACTGTTGAGGTTTACACAAAACAGCAGTAAATTGATCCTAGAATTAATCAATCCATGTAGCATCCAACCCATATAAGTAAAAAAGAATTATACTAAAAGAGAGTTTTGGTCCATACACATAGTGTCACATAAGGTGCTGTACGTAACGTTTCCCTAAAAGAAATTGGATGTTTAAATTGCTATTTTGATTACTTAGGGCTTGTTTGGTTGTCCAATTTGAAATTAAACAATTTAAGAAACTTTACATATTAAAAGCACAATCCATCATCGATCTCGAATTAACAAATTCGAAAAAATGATAGTCATCATCACAAATAAGAGTGAAATTCCAAAATAGTGGTATTTCATCAATTCCTTAGAATTTATTTTACAACATAAACTATAATGATAACTGATAACTCCAACATTTTAAAATATTCTAATTCCAGATGGTGGATTTATGCTTTTAACCCTATGTAAAATTTATTGAATTGTTTAATTTCAAATTCGACCCACAAAGAATCCCTTAGAAATTTATATAAGATCCATTCATCCTCTCTATGTAAATGGATTCTTGCTTTTGGAATTTTACCAACAAAGACCGAAGCCAAGGGCCCACCATGGAAAAAACTTCATCGTCATATTCTCCTTGCGAAAACCTCATGTTGGATGAACTTCCATTAGTTTTTGAATGTATTTTCTGTTTTTATGTTGGATGATGAGCTTCCCAGCTCTAACCATAAAAAAATATAGAAAATTTATTAAACCATGTGAGATATATGCTCATAAATATATATTGTTTGGTGGGGATGGCCAGAGAGGAAGATTCAGATTCTTACAATTTTAAATCCTTTAGTTCCTAAACGAAGATTTACCAAAAAGAGGCTAGCACTTTCTTATATTCTATTGTCAATTTTTCCTAGAACTCATACTCATACAAAAGACCTAAGCTTGTTGGTGATGAGCCCATTTCTTGTATATTAAACCACTTTCCTTTTTTTGTCCTTCCAATGTAAAACAAACCCATACGTGAAACTCAATATATATTGCAATTTAATTTGAAACCATTACATGATGCCTCACAACATCAGTAGACACTTATTTGGAAGATAGGGACTCTAGCTTTGCTTTAAGAACACATGAATTTTGGCATGGAAGAGCAATTTCAAAAGCCCGCAATGCTAAAACTCAGGTACATATATGATAGCTAAAGTGCAAGTTTATGTTAAAGTGACAAAAATCTGGTTTGTCACAATGTTCTATCCCAAATTTGGGTTCAAAACATGGTCCATCATGGCTAATAGCCGTGATTGTGCTAGGCACGACCCAAATTCTCAAAACAACATGCTCTCAAATCCGTATAGTTGTTCTGTTTTGTATTAGATTTCACCACCGTTTTTTTATCAATTTTTCCAGGTGATAGAAATATGTTAATAAATCTGCTATACCAGTTAGAGGTCGCTAATAGCACAAAATGTTAGGGCCTGATCTTAGTTCAGAACCTTGAAAATCCATGTTCCTCCAATTTATACCTTTTATGGTGTAATTCCGGTTTTACCAAGCCTACAATACCTAGAAGGGGGGTTGAATAGGTATTATGTATAAATCTTACCCAATTTTGATTTCAAGTCAATTAATCTCTTTTACCACAAATAAATCAGTCTCACAACAAGCATAAAAGCAATTAACAATGGCACAAGAGATTTATACGTGGAAAACCCTAGATGGGAAAAACCACGAGACCTCATCCGATTGAAGCTAATCCACTATTAAATCAATGAGTACAAGACACACTTACAGACCACACAAAGACTGATGCAGTTGTCTTCACTCCCACAATCACATTTGATCGATCTCCGTTATCACAGCTTTGGTCGCAACCAACCTCTTTCATAGCGATGCTTTCAATCACGACCTCGCAAGCTCGATCACCGTCACAACTGTCTCACAAACATTCAAGGTTGTGAATGGTGTGTGGTTTGATAATCTCTAGAGCATATAAGTGAAAACCTAAGTTAAAGTGCTTTAGAGAGGTTTTTAAAAAATAAACAATGAAAACCCTAATAGGAAGATGCTTGCTTAGCCTTCTCTATTATAATAGCCTCTATATATAGAGACTAAGAGACTCCAAGTGATTGGGATTCGAAAATAGATCAAATAGGAAGGTTTTAAATAAGTTAAAAAACTGATTTTACGAACCCCGATCGATCTGAGTCCAAGCCCAATTGATTAGGGCGTGGTAGAGGCTAAAACGGGGCAAAACATGCTTTCTGGAGAGGCTCTAATCAATCGGCATCCAACCCCGATCGATCGGAGTATGGAAGTAGCAGAAAATGCTTAACGAAAATACCTCCAATTGATTGGCCATCAACCCCAATCGATTGGGACTGCCTCCAATCGATTGGCCATCAACCCCAATCGATTGGGACTGTCACCAAAACCTTAAAACCACTCTCCCTTAGATGAAAACATTAAAATGATTTTCAATGAATCAAACACCTATAAAATGGGCAACTATAGTCACTTACCTTCCTAGAGAATGAATGTGAGCCGCATAGCTTTGAGCACTTGTTCTTTAACGCATCTTTGAAGCTTCACACATTTTCAATCAACCCAAGACTTAACCATATTTTGGCACGGAATATGACTACATCAAAAACATGGACTTTACATATGGGACAAAGATTACGCAGTTTTGGTACTTTGGTACCAATGAAAAGGTGCTACAACTGACGATCCTGTTTAGAAGATGATTTTTGGCGTTAATTGATGTGGAATAGATGGGGGTTTTAATTTTATATCAAGAGATTAATCGGACCGAAGGTATGGATACCCCACAACAACAAAGAATTAAGCCATAATTGGAAATTCAGGGAGTTGAATCGGTTTTTAAATAATGTCGATCTTGTAATTTGTTGACTACAATGTATATTGTTGACACTTAATTATGTAATGAGGTTTTTCCCTTTAGTTTTCCTTGTAAAATATCGTCTTGCATTGATATGTTTAATTAGTGTGATTGCTGTAAGTAGTGGTGAGAGAGGGTGGAGGTAAAGGATAGGAGTAAGATAGGTTTAGGGATTCGAATCCTTCCAATTGTACTTCAGAAAAAATAAAATAAAATAAAATTCGGCTTAACTATATTTTGATGTGTGTATATATATATATATATATAAGTCTTGATCAGGTGAGCACGGATTTATATCAATACCACGTATTAGGGGTTGTACCACATACATTGGCCTAATGTATCCCAAAACTCACTAATGCATGAAATATAATCCTAAATGTACGGATTTATATCAATTTCCTTTGATATGTGTCCAAATTTTCCTTTGGTGTGTGTCCAAAATTTCGTTAAGGAAAAATCTTATGTGACGGTCCGTCTTTCCCCTCTAGAATGACGGTCCAATTACAAATTTAGTTTTAAAATAGGAAACCCGCAAACCAACTTAACAGGTTCCCTTTAAAAAAATGATGGGAAAGGCTGTTTTAGTAATTTAAAGGCTGTTAAATTTAGGTTTGTGTTTGATTATTAAGAAACTATGGGAAAAAGAGGGGGTTTTGAACGATGATGATAGGGAAGGGTTTGTTTGGCTGGTGAAGTTTGCTCGAGGAACACGAACCAGGATTTTATTTTTTTTATTTTTTTTTTCCATTCTCATTCTATGTATGTGTGGCTAGCGAAGTTTACCAGAGAACAAAAACCAGATTTATTTATTTATTTTCCCTAGTAACTCTCCGAAATTCTACAATTAGAATTATTTTATATTGATTTTAACGGTGTTTATGTATAGGTTTATGAGGGTCTTGAAGATTAATGGCTGATAGTTCTGTCATGCTAGATGCACCCTTTTGTTAATGCTCCATTTGATTGCCGGAAAATTTATTTCCTTGAACAAAGAAATTCTCTGATTCTGAGATTTTATTGATAAGCTAAAATGTTTTGGTCATAGTCATATTGTAATTTCAGTTGAAGCCATCGATCATCTCATGACATCAATTGAAAGTCATTTGCAAATTGCAGGACAGGGACTCTTGATTTGCTAGGATAGCACAAGATTCTTTGGCAGGGAAAAGCACTATTTCAAAATCCCAAAAATGCTAATACATAAGTTTCCTATTTGCATCGGATGACTATTGAAATAAGATTAATGTGATAATTGATATATGCATTACTTCTGAAGGATATCTAATCCAAATGCGAAATGAATGAATTTTCTTTTGAAAACAACAAAAATATTTTATTCTGAGGAAAATTCTATGGTATCCTTTGAAAAAATTAGGATACCATTCCACATGTGATAACCAATTATATTTTATGGTAACTTGATCATGCTGTATGATAAGTTAATTGCATTGTGATCAAGTTTATAACAAAATTTGATACTGTGATCAATTACTACATGCGGTGAGATTGAATGTGTGCCTGTGGGTAACAAAGGATGAAGGGGTAGTCTCACCAATCACCATATAGTAAAAAACGGTAAAAGAAAATAAACAACGAGTATAATACCCTAGGCTTCTTTGAATTGAAGATGGCTTCAATAATTGTGAACTAAAAGCAACCATAAAATAATGGATTGATTGAAGGGGCTTCTATAATTAGCCCATTCGACCCAGCAGCAGGCGGTAGGATCCTACTCGAACCCCTTTCAAACAAGGGTGAGCCCATTTGAACGAATCGGGTTGGCTTCTTATTTTTCAGCCAATAAAACTCTACCTTTCTAGACTTTATTGTTTCCTATATTGGTTTGGACTCTTTAAATCATTATAAATTAGTTTGTGTGAACCTATGCGTGAATTCATGCTCGAGATCATTTGTGTATTGTGTGTGTGAGTATCTATGTATATAGCAAAAAAAATTCATACTACTGGAGATTGTGGGATGTGAAAAACAGATACTATATATAGATCAAGAAGTTGAGTGGTTTGTAAGTATTATTGATCTTGTAATCTATGGACTTGATGGTATGCTTCTGACCCTTAAAGTTAGGTCCCAAGGTTTTTCGTGGTAGGCTGGTAGCGTTTTCCTTGTAAGAAAATTGCGAATCAACTCAAAAATCTTGCCTTCACTCTGTTGTTTGGAATGCCCACAAATCAGAATAAAATTCATTTGCAATTCTAGTGTCGTATCAATTTAATTGAATTGCAAATCCAATTAAATTGGTCAAATTTAGCTAGAATTCATTTCATTAAAAGCTTATTTTTATAGAATTCCAAGATTACCCCTTTAATTCAAGTTATATAGCAAGAATTTCCCTTGCCCTCTTCTCTTGCACGCCCTCTTTCTCTTGGGTCGTCCATGGTGAGACCAATGGATCTCATCCTCTTTAAAGCTTTTTTTTTCTTTAGGTAAGCCTGTAAATATATTTATATATTCCAAATAGGGGTAACACAGGAAATACAGCTTATTGAATTTATTTTCAATTTCATTCCAACACTAGAATTGAGTAGAATTTAATTTAATATTTTCATTCATTTGTCTTATTCCACATGGATTGCTTGGAATTATAAATCTATTCTATTCAATTGAAATAAATTTTATTATATTTTAGAATTAGTTCCAAACAAAGTGTAAAATACATAGGATTTCTATTTGACTACTTTAATTACTTTAGTAAACTGTATAAGACCCATTAACCACCTTCTCTAGATGGATTCATACTTTCAGAATTTTTATGGTAAAGTCAACTCTCTATTGGATGGGCATACGATTAGACCCAAAGGCAGTGACAAATTAAGTAAATGACTTCTAACATAATAGACTATAATTGCAAGTAATGATAACAAAATCATGATTATCAAAAAAAAAAAAATTATAGAAGGAGTGGAAAAAATTCCTTCTGTAATATTTCAATAGTTATGATTTGATTGTCATTACTTTTGTCATGTAAGATTTTTCCTTAAGTAAATGGGATTTTTAGTGAGCAATTTTAATTATTCATTTCGTCTCACAAAGATAGACCATTTTTGTAATTGTTTTTGTCCCAAAATATTTGTCCACTTTAAAATGTCAAATCATTATTATTATTATTTTTTTTAACTTTTCTATATTACCCTTATCTATTTCAATAATTACTTTCAACAAAAAACCTAATATTATGTTAAAAAAGATACTTTTGAAAAATTAAAGTTTAAAAAGTGACAAGTCAATGTAATAATAAATTTTCTTAAAGAGACCTGTTCTGTCAAATTTGGTTTGGGTGTATTAATTTGGAAAAGATACCTACCGCATTTTTACTTATGTGGTCAGGAACTTCTACATTATTATGTAGTTCATCCTCTTTGTACCATGGATTCATACTTGGAATTTTAAGGAAAAAGATCAAAGTCAAGGGGCCCACCATGGAGACAAACTTCACCATTCACACGGGCATTCGGCAAAGATAGAGTTTTCGAAAGAATTTCGAGGAAATGACAATGAAGAGTCTTGCTCAGGCCCCAGGGCACGAGATAACAACTTTATGAGTTATGACAACTGTCACTAGTCATTTGGTGATTCACGTCACCGTTAATGAATATATTTTATACTAGTAAGAACATCTCTCATGCTGTGTTAAAAAGTATGTTATTACTGTATTTTAGTATAATATGCTAAAAAATAACAATAGCTTATCATTGAACTATATTTGATATACTCTTGAACTAAAATAGTACAAAATTAATTTAAAAAAAAAAAAAAAAAGAAAAGATAATTGTGCAAAAAATTATTTGTTGTGTCATTTGCATTATCAGAATACATTGTGTCAAATTATAGCATTTAACATTGTAGTAGGTGCTAAAATAATAATAACACATATAATATAGTTCACAACACTAAAGATAATCCAAGGAGTAAAGTAGTAAACTGTTTGTAAATAAGATAATGCAAATGAAAGGAAAGGGAAAACAACAAAAATGCTTTTGAAATGAGTTTATTTCTTAAGAAATTTAAGCTGTTTTTTATTTTCCTTAATTCTTCACGTGCTTTCTTGGATCCAAATTAAATGGTGTCTTAAGTTTTGGGTCCTAGTTACTCGATCACAAAATTTTCTTTATACACCAAATTATATGTCTATGTGGCAAAATTATTAGTGAATGTACTTCCACTAATTTTTCTCATATATTTTCTTATTTTATGTTTCTGGATGATGAGTTTCTAAATATCCTTCTCATTATATCTTTCTTAATTATATGTACTTATAGAGGGTCAGGGACGGACCTACACTTAGGCCTGGGGTGGCCATGGCCCCCCCCCCCCCCCCCAAAAAAAAAAATATCTTGATAAAGTATTATTTGGTGACCAGATTTGAAGCTAATACCAAAACAAGGTATTACCTGTTTACTTGTTACAAATGGATTATCAACCTATTATGAAATGACTACTAATGGGTTTGGTTTTGGTATTATATTGCTAAATAGTTGCCAAAACGTAATTTACTAGTTACAGTTTTTTAGGCACAATCTAGGAATGATCCCTTCCAATCAGCACAATGGTTCCCCACATGATCTCTTAAAAGTCAAATAGGCAACTTATACCCAAAGATAAAAAGCTAAAATTAATATATACAAAAAGTAAAATGTCTAAAATAATTAACAAAAAACAAACACCTTCTCCTATCGATCGTATTAGCTCCTTTTCTTTTTTTTTTTTTTTTTTTTTTTTTTTTTTTTTTTTTAATGTTAGATTTACCTTAGATTTCTATCAAACAAAATTATTGAGCATATTAGAGAGTAACAGTTGGCGGAAAACATCTTACTGGAGAAAATCATTTTGTTTTTTTGTTTTTTTTATTATTTTTTTTGGTTTTGTTTTGTCTTGTTTTTTTTTGTTGTCATGGTTTTAGAGAAGTATAAGTAAGGTCAAGTCATTTACCTTCCATTCAATGTATTAATATATTTAATCTTGAATCTTAGTATAGTTTTCAAACTTGAAAGGTAAAATTTTTATTATTCATACTTTGGCCACCCTGAGATAAAATCCTGGTTCCGTCCCTGTAGAGGGTTGTTCAAATGTAGGATATCTCATATTATCTCGTAAGATTATAGCCGTCCATGTATGACATACACGCAAACGCGTATTGCTGATGGACGGTTGTAATCATATGAAATATCTTGCACATGATCAAAGTTAGATACTTAGGCCTGTTTGGCAATTCTGAAATCTGGTTTTGGTGGGTTCAAAACCAATTTTGTTTGCCTAGCTCATGCCAAGGCTAAACTGTTTTTAATTTTCAACTTGTTTGGCTAAAAATGAGTTCTAACTGGTTTTATATTTTGATATTGTTTGGTTCACATCTCTAGTGAGAAGATCAACACCGACAACAACAAATCTGGAGCAAAATCAAAAAAATCAAAGGAAATTAAAAATGAAAAAAAAATGATCCAGCAAAAAAGATGTGGAATGGTTTAAAGATTCTTGTCTAAAAGGTTATATATATATATATATATTAGGAAGAGGATGAACAACAAAGATAACAAAATCAGAAGCAAAATCAGAATAGGCAAAGAAGAAATAAAGAAAAAAGGTTAGCAAGAGAAGGAAATGGAGATGTGGCTATGGTGAAACCCTAGATTTGCTTCTTTTTTCTGAAACTCTAGATCTGTTGTTTAGGGTTTCTTTTCTCTATTTTTCTTGAAGCATTTTTTAAATCTTCCTAAACCATGGAATTTCTACAAACTCTACATCCCAAAGGTTTTCGTTAGGAACGTGAGTCCCATCAATATTGCATTTGCCTCAAACCACCTGTATGTTCCAACACAGGGAGTAGTAAAAGCATTTTGGACAATGCTAGTTAGCCTCTCACATTTTGTCCGACACTGTCCTATTATGTACATTTAGGGGGATTTCAATTTTTAGGATTTAACCATATCAATGAGTCCCATGTCTTTATCCCTTAAATGCACATAATAAAATAAAATGTATGACAAAATGTGAGACTAACTAACATTACCCAAGCTTTTTTTATCTCCTTTTTCATTTGATTTTGATCTCTAGAAGGTGGGTCTCATTATCTTTGCATTTACATCAAAAACCTTCTTTCTTTCTTTCTTTCTTTTTTCAATTCTTGTACATATACGGCGTATATGTGGAGGTGGGTCCCATTATCTTCATATTTACATCAACATCCTATATAATGCCACGAACTCAAATTTTGATCAGCGGATCCGAACATCTAGATGTGGCAACATAGTGGAAACATTTTTCTACTTCCTATTCCATTGGACATTGAGATCTGCAAAGGGGTGTGCATTTGCATCATCAACCTAGATGTTTCATTTGTATCAATTTATTTATCTAATTTTTTATTTCATTTCTTATACAATCTGATTTTTGATCATTAAGAAGGTGGGTTTCATTATCTTTAATTTTTATAAACATTTAGGTGTTGTTTGGCAAACCTAAAAACTTGGTTAGTTAAAGGTATATCTGACTAATTTTAATTTCATACTGTTTAATTTAGGTGTAATTTTTTTGAAAAATATATAGTACAAAATGTAAACACAATTTTTTTTCAAATTTGGTGAATTGATTTATTTAAAAATTAAACAACAGTTATGAATTGAACTCAATTTAATCTAATTTTTAAAATTTTCAAATAGGCCCTAAAGATGTCACTATGAAGCCAAGCACATTACACTTTTTGATCCTTAGCAAGGTGGGTCCCTTTAGTATTGCATTTGCCTCAACATCCTGAATGTTGATACATTAGTTAAAACATTTATTCTCTATTAAACCATTATTGGATTTTGGATTTTATCTCCGTTAACGTGGTCCCATTATTTGCATTTGCATCAGCAACCTAAATGTTGCATTTGCATAATAATTTATCTATTTTTTTCAATCTCTTATAGCGTGACAGTTCTATCAATTGGAAGGTGGGTCCACTCAACTTTTTTTTCCTTTCTCTTCTTCGACACTCATGTTTTGATCAAAAGCAAAGTGGGTCCTTCAGTATTGCATTTGCCTCAAGCCCTCAACCACTTCGCATGTTGCAACAAAGTTAAAACCCAACATTATCTTTGCATTTGCATCAAAACACTTTTTCACTCCTTATGCCATCAGATTTTGTTCATGGGAAGGTGGGTCCCATAATCTTTGCATTTGCATCAACCACCTAAATGTTGCTTTTCTTTTTTCATTTTTCATTTTTCATTTTTTTGATTTTTACCTAAATGTTGCCTTCGCATTAAAACATTTTTTTTTTCTTTTTTTCCACTTCTAATACTATTAGATAGAGTTTGGATTCTCTCTTGTATATATATATATATAGGTATGTTTGAATCTTTAAGATTATTTTAAAGTCATTGGATGTATCATAATTTTAAAGGTCAAAACACATTGAAGTAAAAACAGAGGATTTAAACTCGATTGAGCTTAATTAGGCACATTTATACAATCAAAATTTGATGCCTAGGTAAGTGGGTCCCATTATCTTTGCACTCAATTAACATCTTACGTTTTTGGACAGACTCAACTTTTCCTATTTGTAATACTTCCATTATTATAATCATCAAGAAGGTATGTCCCGTGGGAATCCTTTTAATACGGGAATGGAACTTACCCAAAAAAGGGCAATATCAAACATGGGAATCAGTCTCTCAAGTATTTACATAACTGAGAGTTGAGTCTCTCTCCTCGAGGGTTTCTCTCGTAGGAGTCTTCGTCTTGCCTGGTGCAAGTTTTGGTCCCCTTCTAGGTTCCCCTTTGGTGGGCGGTGGCTGTGATAGGGGAGGTGTGTCAGGGCGTGGAGTTATGGATGAGCAGCTAGAGGTCATGTGGAAGAACTTTGTGTTGACAGAGGAGGAGAGGGAGAATGTGGATGTTAGTGGACCTATGTAGAGGCGTAATGAGGAGATGGTTCGTTTCTGTCTGGTAGGGAAGCTGCTTACAGAGAGGCCTTTCAACGCCGAGGCGATGAAATCGACGTTGCGGATGATATGGAGACCGACTAAGGGATTAACGGTTCTGGATCTTGGTAAGAATCTGTTTCTCTTTCAGTTCAATCATCCCTTGGATCGGCGCGGAGTTTTGGATAACGGACCGTGGAGTTTTGATAAATCACTTATACTCTTGAAGGAGGTTCAAGGGGAGATTCAACCTTCTGAAATCGTCATTGATGAAGCACCCTTCTGGGTGCAGGTCTATAACTTGCCCTTGTGTTGCATGACGAAGGAAGTTAGCCAGACGATAGGAGAGAAACTAGGGGGTTTTATTGACAGGGAGAATAGTGAAGGGGGATGTTGTTGGTAAATATATGTGGTTGCGGGTGCGTATTCAAATCCGTAAACCTCTACACAGAGGTCTTATGCTGAATGTAGGTGGGAAATTTATGTGGGTTCCTCTCAAATACGAACGGTTACCCATTTTTTGTTATTTTTGTGGTTTACTTGGCCATACAGAGAAGGACTGTGTTCACCAATTTAATGTCCATGGCGAGAAAACTCAGGCTGCCTTACAATATGGGGTCTGGCTGCGAGCTTTGGATCCAGTTAAACAATCCAAAGCCCAGGCATCGAGTGATCCGTTGCGACGTGCTGAGAAGGTGGATGTACATATTCGGTCTGGGTAGCCGTCGGTAGACAGAGTTGTTGAGGAAGAAGGCGATGCCGATGCCGAGGCCGAGGCCCCATTGCTGGCAAGGAGTGGGATTCGACCAGTGGAGCAGGTGGGGATTCTGGGCGGGTATAGTGGCGAAAATGGCGGGACCGTGACTACCACAAGCACTGAAACACTATCTGGGCGGGCTTCACAATTTGAAAAGGAGAAAATTCCGGAGGTGAGTTTGGAATGTAATATGCCTGTGCGGGATTTGCTGGGGGTATTTAGCGCCAAGGAGGGAGTCGTTTTTGAGGATATTCCAAGTATGTCCATGAGTGGGCCATATAAGTCAAAGTCTAACTATTGCGGGGTGGAGGGTCACGTGCTAATGGAGGGTCACGTGCAAATGGCTGTAGATGGTAATGATGCACCTTCTGCTGTGAGGAGGGATCAGTCAGTGGCGCAGGCTATTTTAGTAGAGTCTCAAGTGGGCTTCTCTAGGCTGAATAAGGGGATTAACTCTAGACACGTTGCTGGTGACGTCTTAGGTTCTAAACGTCCACAGCCCTCTGATGCGGGATTGGAAACCATTTCCACTGTTATGGATATTTCTGGGGAGGGTAATAAACGCTGGAAGCGGAAGGTTCGAGAAGCCTGTAAGCATAAAGAGGTTATTCCAGTTTCCACACTGAGGGGAAAGCGGAAGCAGGGTGCTAGGCAAACGGCAGTGGGGGGTCCAGATTCTGATCTGTTGGGGGAAATTGGTAAGAAAGCTAGGCATGATGATCAGGGAAATAGTCACCAGATTATTCCCGTGGAGATATTGGCGGCGACTGGGTACCAGTCTCGTCGGGAACCATGAAACTCTTAAGTTTTAACTGTCGAGGGCTTGGGAACCCTCGCACAGTTCGTGCCCTTCATGATTTAGTGAAGTGGAAAGCTCCCAATTTGGTGTTTTTGATGGAGACTAAATTACACAAGCATGAGATGGAGCGGGTTAAATTTAGGTTGGGTTTTACTCAGGGTTTGATTTTTGATGCTAACCAACGGGCAGGTGGTTTAGCGCTGTTGTGGAAGGAGGGAATAACTGTGGACATTTTGAGCTATTCAGGGAATCATGTGGATGCAAAGATTTTGGGTGCAGGGGCTTGCTGTTGGAGAGTCACTGGCTTTTATGGTTTTCTAGAAGTGCCTATGAGGAAATTTTCGTGGGAATTGCTAACGAACCTTCGTACCCATTCTAATTTACCGTGGTTATGTGTGGGTGATTTCAATGAGATAGTGGAAGCAGGGGAGAAGTGGGGCAGAGTTCCAAAAGCTAAGTGGCAGATGAGGGACTTCCGTCAGGTTCTTTCAGTGTGCGCTCTTAGGGATTTGGGTTTTCATGGCCCGAAATTTACCTGGTGCAATAATAGGGCAGGAGAGGAGTGTGTGAAAGAGCGGCTTGATAGGGCAGTGGCGTCTACAGAATGGATTCGTTTGTTTCCCCTTACATGTGTGGAAAATTTGGTTTGTAGTGCATCTGATCATCTCCCTATTTTTGTGGACATGACTGGGTTAGGAATGGGGGTAAATAGACAGAAAAAGAGATTTCGGTTTGAGGCTATGTGGGTCAGGTCAGAGGAGTGTGAAAATGTTGTTAAGGAAGGCCAGTGTGGTTTGGATCATGGGTCTGCTTTGTTTCGGGTTGCGGGGAAAATTAAGTCTACCTGGATGCAATTGGCGGCGTGGAATAAGTCTTCTTTTGGCAATGTGCAGAGACAACTCCATGTGTTTCGAGAACAGCTTAAAGCTGTCAAACATGGCCCAGTTAACGAGCTTGCCCTTACTGAGGAGAGTCGTCTTATGCACCAAATGGATGAACTCTTTGCTAGGGGGGAAACAATGTGGCGTCAATGGTCCCGAATTGCTTAGCTTAAGGAGGGTGACAAGAACACAGGTTTCTTCCATGCTAAAGCATCCCAACGACATCGGAAAAATATTATCAAGGGCCTACGGGATAGCCAAGGGCAATGGATTGAAGAAGCAGATAGAATAGAAGCGATTGTGGTTAACTATTTCCGAAATATTTTTTCAACATCTCATCCCCATATTACGGAGGATTCTACCGCTGGGATTGACAGACGCGTCACTAATGAGATGAACATGGCGCTTACACGCAAGTTCCAAGCTTATGAGGTACGTGATGCTCTTTTCCAAATGCATCCCACCAAGGCCTTGGGGCCTGATGGTATGCCAACACTATTTTTTCAGAAATATTGGCACATTGTGGGACCCGAAATTGTTACTGCCACACTATCTTTTCTTAGGGGTGGCCCTATGCTCAAGAACATTAACTACACTCATATCGTTCTAATCCCTAAGATAGGTAGCCCCGAGTATATTACTCAATATCGACCAATTAGTCTTTGTAATGTGGTTTATAAGATTATTGCGAAAGTTCTGGCTAATCGCCTCAAATCTATTTTACCACATATAATTTCTGATTGTCAGAATGCTTTTGTGCCTGGTCGGCTTATTACAGACAATGTTTTAGTTGATTTTGAGTTAATGCATTTTTTGAAGACTAAAAGGGATGGGCAAACTGGCTTTTTTGCTTTAAAGCTTGATATGAGCAAAGCGTATGATCGAGTTGAATGGGTTTTTCTGGAAAGGGTCATCGAGCAGCTAGGTCTTGTGTGAGTACTGTGTCCTATTCAGTGATTTTCAATGGCAACCAATGTGGCTATTTCCACCCTTCTCGAGGTCTTCCGCAAGGGGATCCCTTGTTGCCTTATCTTTTTCTACTTGTCGCAGAAGGTCTGACTGCTATGCTTAATCAGGCAAAATAGGAGCATAGGTTATCTGGGCTTTCTATTTGTCGGGGGAGCCCAAACATTTCCCATCTTTTCTTTGCTGATGACAGTCTATTGTTTGGTAAGGCTACAGAAGTGGAGGCTCGTGCAATTATGGATGTACTAAATCGGTATGAGGGAGTGTCTGGCCAAAAGATTAACTTAGACAAATCATCTATTTTTTTCAGCAGGAACACAAGGCATGATCAGCGTGATTTAATCAGAGGAATTTTTAGTATCTCTCAAGAGGGTAACCATGGAAAATATTTGGGACTTCCCACCTGTCACGCCCCGACTCGGAGAGTCGACACGTGGATAAAAGTCAAAGTAAAAAGGTGTACACGTGGATAAGTCAGAGTATAAAAGTTGCGGAAGACTTAGTCAAATCCACGTGTATTTTTTTTTTTTTAATATTTTTAATAATAATGGTGCCAGCTCATCAATAATACCCAAATAATTAATATGAAATGTTATGCTCACACATCATGCCCATAATAATATATGGTCCCAAAATAATGCCAACATCCCTGGCACATAGGTTGGATTCAAACTATTCAAGGTTCATTAAGTAATAATGGTAATAACAATAATAATAATAGAAATGTCCATACATCAAAATAACATAGTCTCTATGTAATGCACGTGCATCTATCCTCATCCATGACTATGTTAGTATGCCACCTTCAAGTTCCAACCTCAGATTATGCCATTAGGCATCCGCCATCGGCAAACCCTCACTCATCACCTGATCATCTGAAATAATAATAGGATGAGCTGCAAAGCCCAATAGGAAATATGTGTGGATTCTATACAATTAATATATGTGCAGATACATGGTATATGAATTAAAATCATTTAATAGCTCAAAATCAAATATCAGTCACAAATCAATACTTTGTGTGGGTTTTGAGTTAATTTCCCAAAATTCTCATAGTATCTTCAATTCCCAAGACTATGGGATCAAACCATGCATCAACCGTCGCTAATCACGGGTTACGTCGTCACGTCAACCCCCGGCTCAGCCAAGCACGAAAATAACCAACACCTACGCGGCGTTCTTCCTCGAGGGCTTCAGGGTCTTTCACCCAAGGGCACTTTACCCTGCTTGCTATTCGCGGAGTATTCTCAACGCAGGACACCACTTCATTGTGATGCCCCCACCCGTTTGATGCATACCAAGACCCAAGGTCCATATATCCAAAACAATTTCCATCATTCAAATAAATATCCGAGTGTCCAAAAGTATCCATAAACATGTTTGATAAATTTCTAGAATTTCAGTAACATTTCTAAAGCATTTCCAAGTAAACAACATTTATAAAGCATTTTTCCAAGATCCAAGTATCATGAAAATTCCACACATTTAACAGATATTTCACAATAACATTTAAACGAGTATATAACCATGTATCTTTAAGGAACAATATAAAACAGTCGTATCGAATGATATATTGAAGGATTCCATAAATTTTGAACAAGTAATAAAAATATTTGGTTATAAATCAGTGGGAAAATCCAAAAATATCATTAAGGCATTTAAAATCACATTTATAGAACAACACCATATTAAATGTAAAGAAGCCACATTTCCTACCTCAATTGCGAGCAATACCAACCCAAAACCACGTGATAGACACTGACAATGCGAATGCAGCGTTAATGCTCCCTAGGGTCCTCCCGAGGACCGATAAAATCTGATAATTATGCATACGTAATCTTTAGGTAAATTTAAAAATAAATATAACGCACTCAAAAATTACTATTGGCCTTCTAACAGTAAACTATGGTCCCAAAATCATCAAAATAATTTTTAAAACACTCTCTATAATTTCTGGGAATTTTCTGTAATTTTTGGAATTTTCTGATATTTTCTGGAATTTTTAATAAATATTAATTTGGCCAAAAAGTCAAACTACAGTCAAACTTGGTCAAAATGATCAACTAAGGGTCCCACATGGTAGGGCCCTCCAAGACGAGTCCAACGGTCAAATTTGGGGTTCATATGATTATCGTATGGCTTTTAAATGCGTGAGAACACGGTAAGGTACACAGATGCACCCACACAGGATCATAGACCTATGGGGTCATCTTCAACCTCCCGCGGGTTGAATTGTGTAACCGGGTTACACCGTATGTTCAACGGGCCAACTTCGACGATTAATATCTCCCTTGTTTCTTAACCGTTTTCAGTGATTCAAGTGTCAAATCGAAGCTCATGCAGAGTACTACGTGCGACTATAAATTGTTCATTCAGAATCTTATAAAATCATATTCGTTTTTAAGCCTAAAGTTTCGGGTTTTCATGATCCAAAATTCTAAAATTTCTAAAACTTCAACCTACAGTCAATTTCTCTAAAATTTGACACTACCATGGTGTTCCTTGGTCCCAAAAACATAAAATATGATCATCCTTTCTAAGAATAACATAAGAAAATAAAATTGCATATACATATATATATATATATACACAGTACGTGATATTTATATATATATATATATATATATATATGAAATCAACGATAGAGGAGGTGAGGATTTTACCTTACTGAGAGAGTTCCACGAACTCAGCCAAAAACCTCTACCAGACCACTCTGTTTTTTTTCTCCTCTGTTCTTCCTCAATTTCTCTCTCTGTTGCTCTTTCTCTAACTCTCTGTCTCGATCCCTCTATACATATAAATATAACCAAAGCAGATGCCAGTGGTAGGTGCAGCTAATGATTCCTCTATACATATATATATATATCCAAAGCAAACGCAAGTGGTGGGTGCGGCTATGGGTGCGGCTAATGATCCCTCTATACATATATATATATCTGAAGCAAATGCAAGTGGTGGGTTCAGCTAATGATCCCTCTATATATATAAATAATTCAGGTCATCACACCACCCTTATTGGGAAGTCTAAAAAGGAAGTGTTTGGCATTATTCGGGAACGAGTGTGGAAAAAGCTGCAAGGCTGGAAGGAGAAACTTTTATCTAAGGCAGGAAAGGAGATTTTAATTAAGGCCGTGGCCCAAGCTATTCCCACCTATGCTATGAGTTGTTTCAAGCTTCCGGTGTCATTTTGTGATGAAATTAAGACTATGATTTGCAACTTTTGGTGGGGGCAAAAAACTAACGAACGGAAGCTTCACTGGTTGCGATGGGATCTTTTATGTTATTTCAAGAAGGATGGGGGGTTGGGTTTTCAGGACCTTAATATTTTTAACAATGCGTTGCTTGCCAAGCAAGGCTGGCGGCTCTTATCCCATGACCAGTCACTATTAGCTCGTCTATTGAAAGCTAAATACTATCCAACAGGTACTTTTCTCGACTCTTCTCTTAGCTCAAATCCAAGTTTTTCATGGCGTAGTATTTGGGGGGCTAAGGCTGTGTTGGGACGGGGAGTTTGATGGCGAATTGGGGATGGGAAATCTGTGTGTATTTGGAAAGATAAGTGGTTGCCCACTCCTACTACCTTCCAGGCTGTTTCTCCGCGACGAGTCTTTCTTGAGAATGCCCGTGTGAGTGAGTTCATTGATTTTGACCAAAAAGGGTGGAAGGTAGATCTGGTGCATAGTATTTTTCTACCTCATGAAGCAGCATCCATTTGCCAAATACCACTGAGTCACTGGTTGCCTGTGGATAAGTTGATATGGCATTACCATCCCAAGGGTATTTATTCAGTTCGTAGTGGCTATATGCAAGAGATGGCCCACTTGCGGCGCATAGGGGGCGAAAGCTCAGGCACTAACCCCGACAGCAGGGCTTATATGTTTATATAGAAATTGACTCTCCCTAATAAAGTTAAGCATTTTGTATGGCGTGCTTTGAAAGGTATCTTGCCAATACGAGGTAATCTTGCACAACGGAAAATCCCTACTGACCCCATGTGCCCTTTGTGCGGGAAAGAGGAGGAGACTATCATCCATTGTCTTCGAGGTTGCCAGTTTGCTAAGGAAGTGTGGCGTTGTGGTAATTTGGGATGGTGGGGGGATGTGCCTCTGTTATCCAATTTTGCAGATTGGTTGGGTGCCGGCCAAAAGCACTCGAATCAAGAGGTCATGTCTCAGGCTATGGTTACTATGTGGGCAATCTGGTATGGTAGGAACCGTTTTGTGTTTGATGGCATCCAATTACAACCTGCTGCTATCGTTGAAGTGGCGGGTCGTTTGTGGAGGGATTTTTCGGCTGCTGAAGATGTCTTCGTGCCATCAGTTGCTAGGGCTCGGGTTAGATGGAGTCCTCCACCCATTGGGATTTTCAAAATAAATGTGGATGGTGCTCTCTTTACAGATCAGAATTGTGTTGGTTTTGGCATGATGATTCGTGATCATGAGCGCCAAGTCATTGCTGCTGGTTCGAAAAAAGTCGCTGGTTGCTTCCTGGTGGCAATTATTGAAGGTTTGGCAATGCGTTATGCCTTGTGTTTTGCTCGAGATTTGGGACTTCGTGCTGTTGAGGTCGAGGGGGATTGTGCGGAGGTTATTAACGCGATTAATTCTAGTGAAGTCTTGCTTACCTCTTTGGGTCTTATTGTCGAAGATATTCATAGTGTAGTGGCTCCTTTTAGTGGTGTGGTGTCCTTTAAACACATTTTTCGTGAAGGCAATGAGGTAGCTCATAGCCTTGCTAGGTATGCAATGAATATAGACGATTTGTGCGTTTGGATTGAGGAAGTTCCTGATTTTATTCGGGACTCTTACCTTGCTGAGTTGTATCAGTGATTCAATTTTTTAATGCGAGATTGTTCATCAAAAAAAAAAAAAAAAAAAAAAAACATGGGAATCAGGAGTGAAACTCCTTTCTCAGGAGTCAAACCCTTCAGCCAGACATTGCCTAAGTATGTTTGCAATTGCATCAATATACTGGATGTTAATCAAGTCAAAACTGTTTGTTTTAATTGTTTTTTAATTTTTTTAATTTGGTTTTTCTTGGTTCTAATCATGTAAGAACATGCTTACTTAAGTTGTATAAGTACTATGCATTGGTCCCATGTATCTCGTAACCAATGAATTCATAGGATACAAACCCCAATACGGATTGCTTATATAACTTATATTAACATGTTTCTATCCTATATATATATTGCTTTGATCATATATGGGATATCCCATTTGATCACGGTCTATGGATTCATGCTTTCAAAATTTTAATGATTGATGGAAGTTGGGGGCGCCACAATGGAGGGGCCACAGTGGAAAATAACTTTGTCATTCACTCGGTCAACTTATAAAGTTTTTGAAGATCTAGAAAATGACATTGTGTGTCACAAAATGCATTGAATTGGCATTTTGCATTTCCATTTCATTTGTAATTGGAAATGCAAAATGCCAATTGATGCAAATGCAAAATGCCAAATTCAGTTGACATTGAATTGGCATTTTGGGAATTCAACTGACATTTTTGTGACACACAATGTCATTTGACTTCCTAGGCCCTTTGCTTTGGGAGGCCCCGTGAGTCCCCATAAATATACAGTTGATGAAGGGCAAAATGAACTGCTTTTTCTTTGTTTCTTCTTTGCTACATCCGTTTTTCTCTCTCATTTCGGTAAATATCTGCTCTACAAAGAAGGATGGACTCTTCCATCGAGTTGAGATGTGCCATTCTTCCACTGAAATACCTCAATCCTTCTCTTGTTCTGAAATTCCAAGAGCCTGCCTTGGAATTTAGGTGCTGCATTGGAGGCTGGTCATCATACCACTTCACTGATTCCCATATTGCTTCTGGCCATTGCTCTATTGTTCGTTCTCTTCACATCCATCAAGCTCCCTCTCAGTGTTTCCACTGAACCCATCCGCTTGCGTGCCGGAGATTTCTCTGTTGCAGTGGCCATTTCATTGTTAGCCTCATGCATTTTCCCACCACCACTCTTCTGGTTTGCCTACGCCTTTTGTCATATGTATCTCTTCTTGGTATCATGGTATGGCTTGCTTTGGAACCTATATAAGCACTTTATTTGCTGGCTATGCCACACCCTACAAGCCCTTCCTACTCTCATAATTATTTGCACCTGATGTACTTGATGTCGAAGGACAACCTGCCATGCAAGATCAGTGAAGTTTGCAAAATGTTGTTGTAGTCATTGATGAGCAGCTTCAGGAATGACGTCCTTTTATAGTTAGTATAGTAGGCCTTTGTTTGGTCGTGAAGAAAACAGAGGAACAGAAGAGGAAAAGGAAATTTAGGTATTTCATTTTCTGAAGGGCATGTGTGTTTTGTTGTTGTGAAGAGTATATTTTGTACTAGTAAAGAATAAACCCCTCTGTTTGAAACTCGGATAACTTGAGGAGAAGGAAGGGTCATTTCTTAAGCATGTTTGCTGTGTTCCCTTGGATCCAAACAGAGTTTTAGGTTTCGGGTTCTAGTTATTCAGTCACAAAATTTGCTTTATCCACTAAATTATGTATACATAGGGAAATCAGTAGTGAATCTAGTTCCATTAATTTTCTTATATATTTTCTGCTTTCATGTTTCAGGATGATGAACTTCTCCACTCTAAATAAAGGAAAATTTCGTAACTGTACTTATGTGCTTTCTTGTGTTTACCCAAACAAAGACACAATAATAAGATGGAGTTGGCACTTTCTTGGATTGAATTATTCTCTGTCAATTACCA
This sequence comes from Liquidambar formosana, assembly GCA_039720395.1. Classification (NCBI taxonomy): domain Eukaryota; kingdom Viridiplantae; phylum Streptophyta; class Magnoliopsida; order Saxifragales; family Altingiaceae; genus Liquidambar; species Liquidambar formosana. Next base: position 148,524 of record JBBPBK010000032.1, read on the forward strand.
TTTGATTGTCGGAAAATTTATTTCCTTGAAAGAAGAAATTCTTTGATCTTGAGATCTCGTTGATAAACTAAAATATTCGGTCATTGTCAGATTGCAATTTCAGTTGAAACCATCATGTCACAAGATCAATTGAAAGTCATTTGCAAATTGCAAAATAGGGACTCTTGCTTTGCAAAAACACCACAGGGTTCTCTGGCAGGGAAGCGCAATTTCAAAATCCCAAAATTGCTAAAACATAAGTTCCTATTTGGAAACGAAGGGCAAGTTTTTGTTTAACCGACGAAAAGTAAGGTTTGGTCACAATGTCCCATCCCAAATTTGGGTTCGAAACATGGCCTTCAAAGCAGGACCAAATTTCTCACACTAAAATGGTCTAATATCGGTGTAGTTGATTCTGTTTTGTATTTACTCCCATCAATGTTTAGAACAAATTTCCATGTGGTAAGGGGGGCAGCCTCAGCCTGGTTATGGACTGAACGATTGACTATAGAGCGACACTGTTCAATAAATGGGACACATTAGGCGTTTGCTCTCAGGTCAGGCAGTAAGGATTGGAGAAGCGCAATCACTAATTCTTAATTTCTACATTCTTAAGAGCAAAGAGTCAGAAAAAGGCAAGGCAAGGGGTAAGGGTACATTCACAAATTTATTTATTATTTTTTGCTAATGGTAAGATGGAGAAGGGTGACTGACAGAGTGACAGGCACCTTATATTCCAAAAGTCTAAACGACTTTTAGAGGTACAAAATTTGTTTATATACTAATCCTAATACCCGTACCTACATTCACAATTATGCTATTCAAAAATGTAATTTTTAATGCTCCCAATAATCTTTATTGTTTAGTTGGCTGATCCATAACTTAGCTAGCTGTCAAAATTCAGTTATAAATTTGAGATTTTTTATTGATAAAAATTGTGGCGTTTTGCATCACATGACTAATGAGATTTGATTAATGTGATAATTGGTATATGCATGACTTCAGAAGGATATCTAATCTAAATGCGGATTGAATGTATATATATGGATGATGATCAGGTAAACGTTCACGTGCTAATATAACTTATATCAACACCTGCATTGAGAGTTGTACCTTACCTATTAGTGGGATATGAGATACATTAGACCAATGCAAGGGGTACAACCCCCAATGCATAGTGATGATATAACTTATATCAACACGTGCTGATGGAAACATAATTGGTATATATATATAAGATGATAATCAGATAAGCACGTATTGATATAACTTATATCAATATTCGCATTGGGAGTTATATCTTGTGAATTAGAGGAATACGGGGTGTACCTCTTACATTGATCATAATATAACTTATATTAACACATGCTGATGGGAACATAATCGTGTATGTATATATATACACACACAAATTCTTCGTCATGGATGAGTCTATACAAAAAAGTTAAAGCTAATATTGTCATAGATGCAATATAGGAACAATTAATTTTAAAATCCATAAATATCCTTATTTTAAGTTCACCGGTGGTCGGTACTGTTAAGCCACTTTTTATTTTTATTTAATTTTTTTTCAATCCCGTGAGATGACAACCATGAGGTGCAATCATTGCCTTATCATAAGTTTTTTCTTTAAATTTACATTGTTAATTGTTGGGTACGTACAAGTCCATAAGCGATCCCCTTCACAAAAATTCATTCCAAAATACAGTAAGATAATTTAAACGCACCCCCAGTCAAAGTTCACTCATCTGTGGATATGATCATGGGAGATAGAATAAATCTTTGACCCCAAAATTTGTAGGACGAGTACGTGTCAAATGTACATAGAGCTCCCTATTGAATGGATTGAAGTATGCATTGTGATATCCGATGTGTGTGGTATAATAATAGTACGGAGAAGGAAAAAGGAAAAAAACTTAGTAGAAGCTCTTACGCGGAAGATGAGCTCATCGATCATAACGTTTTCCGTTTTCACATGAGATACTAGGACGGGATTACACATGTATGGGGTACCTTATGAGGCAACAGGTTGGTAATTTCCAGTACTCTAACTTTATCATTAAGAAAATGCTATTGATTTCGAAATTTTTTTTTCATGATGTGGTTATAGATTTGTCATGGATATATAAAAAAAAAAAAAAAAAAAAAGAAAAAGAAAGAAAGCCTTTGTTTATGCATGTGATCGTTTGTGTGGCCATTGTCACGTCATTAAGGAAAAAGATTGTAAAAAAATTTTGGATTGAATATACATAGTACTACTCTTATCATTATAATTAGCGCGCATTAGCATCCAATGGTTGCGTAAAATCTAAACCATGATATCTAAGGGCTTGAAACTTAAAAGAGTGCATGCAAGGAAATTTCTCTTTGATATAACGACTAAAGAATTCCCCGAATGGTTAGAAATCACAATTCAAGCAACATTGGTCACTCTAACCATAGGACTGAAACTCATTAACACTTGATGATAATGAGTTACCATATAGACTTTCGATTAGTGTCTATAACACGGGGAAAACTTTTATGTAACTATGAGACGGTTAACGTGGTATTACAAGCCAATGGAATTGAAATCTTATTTTATTCTACTCTTATTAACTCATGACACCACGTAATCATGTCACAGTTACACACTGAAGACTTACTCTTGTAACACTTGATGACATGATGAGACTTGTGATTAGAGTGTCTATTACAATTCACGACATGGTTGGTTCCACTCGATGAGATGACCCATGGTTCGAGTGCCCATAACACTTGACTACTAACCACGTATGTTTGATGCATGGTTAGAGTGCCTAACGTACCATAGGACCGAAATTCATTAATGCTTGACAACTAACTAACCACACATGGTTAATTAAACGAATGTATCAGGGGGGAAAATTCTTCCACTCTAACCATGGGATCGAAATTCATAACCATTAGCTGACAGAACCACAGTTACACAAGCTAACCATTTGTCTAACCATGGCACCGAAGTTCATCAACTTGACGACTGACTCATTTGAGAACTAACAGAACTATGGTTAGACAAATTTGTCTAACCATGGCACCGAACCATGGTTAGACAAATCATGGCACCGAAGTCCGTCAACTTGATGACTGGCTCATTTGAGAACTAACCGACCAACGCCCTCTTTATATACACACTATAGACAAAGAGCCAGAGAGGCAAAAATTCTTATCTGCTCTTCGTTTTTCAATTTCATAAATTTATGGTCTTCAAAATACATAGAAGGATGTATTGCTCCATGGACTTGAGATATGGCATCCCTCCAATGGTATGCCTCATCCTCTTCTTGTTCCAACATCCCAAAAGCACGCCTAGCAATCATGATGATGCATTGGAGACTGATCATCATAATTTTAAGTATCTTTAGAAGTTTGGATGATAATTCTATACTTTTTACTATATTTTTTGTTTCAGATTCCGTTCTTGGCCTGAATATGGTGGCCTGTAGTTTTTTTTTTTTTTAATCAAGTTGTACAATCACTAATGCTTAATTTATTCCTCCATTGCATGTTGTAATTACTTCTTACCACCCGCCCCACGAGACCCTAACCATTTTTTTTTCCCCTTCTGACTTCCTAGTGAGAAAAAACATACTAGACGGAGAAAGTGATAAATCTTGGTTGACATACATCTCAATCACAAGTGACCCCACTAGATTATTGTATAAAAGGGTGCATAGTTTTTGGTAACGTTTCTGGTAAACTCCTTTGTGTGTGTGTATATATATATATATATATATATATGCTTGTGTAGAGAGATAACTACTAACTATTGTATTCAAATGTATTGAAATATATCACATTCTGTCTCATCCAAATACTTGGTTTGACATGATTTCATATACCCGTTTGATCTCTTCACCTAATAGTTTAGGCTTTCAGGTTAGAAAATTAACATGTTATTAAAGCATGTTGTTCGTGGGTCTGCTGCATTCATACTGATCTTTATATGTGAGAGGCCTGTTTTTGTCTTGTCAAACATACTCGTTGAGGGGAGTGCTGGAAAATATATTGCCCAAATACTAAGTTTGATGAGATTTCATATTTAGACCCTCCACTTAACAATTTAAGCTTTTAAGTTAGAAACTTAAGGAAACTTTCTTACACCTAGTTGAGCTAGCCAATATATGTATGTATATAGATTTTATTATTTTTGGTGGTTTTTTCTTATGATAATGAAATTGACCAATTAAATTAAGATGCTAAGGACATAATTTTTGGTGATACTTGTGACTCCGTCATTTTAAACACCAGTTAATAGCTGAGGTTTTAGCTTCAACGATTTTTGCCATTCTACTGGGGAAGGATAATGTTGACTTTATAACTTGCCCATTCACTCGGTGATATTTTTAATTGGCTCTTTGCCCTTGCTGGCGGCAAGCCTCTTTACCAATCCTTCTTTTTAACATCATTTTGGCAATCCCCCTTTTCCGACAAGGTCACTTTCTTCGTAAACCTTGTCTTTGCTCTGGTCATATTGCCCTATGACCACGGCTTTTAAAAAGTGAGATTAAAATTCTTAAAAGATATCAGTTTTTTCTTCAAACCGTGATCAAATGTTTTGCCCATGTAGACGATCACACTTATTTTTTAAACTGTGATCTTTTTGTTTTGCCAACCATAATATTTTTCTATTATTGTAGTAGTGTTTTTGTGTGTGTCTCTCTTTTTTTTTTTTTTTTTTTTTTTAACACCTAAATGTTGCTTTCGCATTAAAACTTTTTTTTTAAAAATTTTTTTTCCACTTCTTATACTATTAGATAGAGTTTGGATTCTCTCTTGTATATAGGTATGTTTGAATCTTTAAGATTATTTTAAAGTCATTGGATGTATCATAATTTAAAAATCGAAACATATTGAAGTAAAAACAGGGGATTTAAACTCGATTGAGCTTAGGCGCATTTGTACAATCAAAATTTGATGACTAGGTAAGTGGGTCCCATTATCTTTGCACTCACCAAACATCTTACGTTTTTGGACAGACTCAACTTTTCCCATTTGTAATACTTCCATTATTATAATCATCAAGAAGGTATGTCTCGTGAGAATCCTATTAACACGGGATGTTAATCAACTCAAAAATGTTTACAATTACCAGGAGTCAAACCCTCCAACCAAACACTGCTTGAATATGTTTGCAATTGCATCAACATACTGGATGTTAATCAACTCAAAAATGTTTGTTTTGTTTTGTTCTGTGTTCTTATTTTTTTATTTGGTTTTTCTTGGTTGCAATCATGTAAGAACATGCTTACTTAAATTGTATAAGTACTATGCATTAATCCCATGTACCTCGTAACCAATCAATAATAACAGAAGGAATCCAGGGACCCACGATGGAAAATAACTTGCCCATTCACTTGGTAATATTTTTAATTGGCTCTTTGGCCTTGCTGGCGGCAAGCCTCTTTGCCAATCCTTCCTTTTAAAGAACGTCATTTTGGCAATCCCCCTTTTCCCACAAGGTCATTTTCTTCGTAACCCTTGTCTTTGCTCTGGTCATAGAAGGCCAAAGCATAGCTGCTCTTCCTCTTCTCTGTGTTTTTTGCTAGATCCGCTCTTCCTTCTCGTCTGGTAAATATTTACTGATCTTTTAACTACAAAAAAGGATGCACTGCTCCATAGAATTGAGATATGGCATTCCTCCCCTGATATTCCTCATCCTTCTCCTGTTCCGAAATTCCCAAAGCATGCCTTGGAATCAACACGGTGCATTAGAGACTAATCATCATCCCACTTCGATGATTCCCATATTGCTTCTTGCCACTGCCTTATTATTCTTTCTCTTCACATCCATCAAGCTCCCTCTCAGTGCTTCCGTCGAGCCAATCCGCTTGCGCGCCAGAGATTTCTCTGTTGCAGTGGCCATTTCATTGCTAACCTCGTTCATTTTCCTTTTATTCTTAATTACATCCTTCAATATCTTTTTGTGGGAATAATATTTCGCCAATCTAACCGTTGTATTAGGTTTTCTATGCATGCATGCGTGCCAAATTTCAAGTAAATACAATATCGGGAAGTATTTGATCTCTAAACTCACATTTTTTTATATAAATAAAACTATAATTTAGGGCACTTTACGAATGACATAGCTCATAATATCCGATTTATTTGAATTTTGGCATGCATAACGTGCATGAATAGAGAACCTAATCGAATGGTTGGATTTGTGAAATATTATTTTTATAAAAAGATATTAAATAATGTAAGAGTAAAAAATACCAAGCGTTAACAAATCCTTCCTCTTTATGTATGTATGCAGAGGATAAAGTCATTAACCAAATTAAGCAAAAAATATTTTTAATTGGCTATTTTAATTACACTCGGTTACTTTATAGAGACCCATTCACGCTTTCGGAATTTTAATAACAGACCGAATCCACGGACCCACGATGGAAAATACCTTGGCCATTCACTCGGTAAAATTTGAGCTTTTGAAGACTATGGAAAATGACAAGGGTTATGAAAATGATTGTCAGAAAAGTTAAGGGGTGGGCATTTGTGTGAAAATGATTGTTAGAAAAGTTAAGAGGTGGGCATAATGCCCACCTCTTAACTTTTCTAACAATCATTTTTATTGACAAATGCCCACTCCTTAACTTTTTTAACAATCATTTTCATTAATGTACAAATGCCCACCGGTACAGCGTGGCACCCTACTTTTTCCAACAATCTTCGCTCTGGTCATAGAAGGCCCTCACTAGGTCCCCATGTATATTATATATATATATGTTCCAAAATAGAGAGGCAAAATGCATAGTTGCTCTTCCTCTTCTCTGTGTTCTTTTGCTAGATCCGCTCTTCCTTCTCGTTCTGGTAAATATTTTCTGATCTTTTAACTACAAAGAAGGATGCACTGCTCCATAGAATTGAGATATGGCATTCCTCCCCTGATATTCCTCATCCTTCTGTTTCGAAATTCCCAAAGCATGCCTTGGAATCAAGATGGTGCATTAGAGACTAATCATCATCCCACTTCGATGATTCCGATATTGCTTCTTGCCACTGCCTTATTATTCTTTCTCTTCACATCCATCAAGCTCCCTCTCAGTGTTTCCGCCGAGCCAATCCGCTTGCGCGCCGGAGATTTCTCTGTTGCAGTGGCCATTTCATTGCTAGCGTCGTTCATTTTCCCACCACCACTCTTCTGGTTTGTTTACGCCTTAATCATTTGTACCTCTCCTTGGTATGGCTTGCTTGTGAACCTATTTAAGCACTTTCTTTGCTGCTTATGCCACATCCTGCAAGCCATTCCTACTCTCATTATTATTTGCACCACTCGACAACATCAAACTCTACAACCAGAACATCCTCGAGTTGAAATTGATGTTCTTGATGTTAAAGGACAACCTGCCATGCAAGATCAGCCAAGTTTGGAAAATGACTTCGTACTTGTCATTGATGAGCAGCTTCAGGAGTGACGTCCATTTCTTAGTTTGTATAATAAGCCTTTGTTTGGTCGTGAAGAAAAAAGAGGAACAGAAGAGGAAAAGGAAATTAAGGTCTTGCGACTGTTTGGTTTCTAAGAAAACAAAAAACTCTACTCAACCAAATAACTGATCTTGGCATAATTGAGCTGGGTATTCTTTTTCCAGGAGCCTAATCAGCAGAATATACAAGATTTTATATTTCTTTTCTTTTCTTTTCTTTTCGTCTAATTTCAGGGCAACCAAATAGAGATGTAGTGTTTTGAAGGGTGTTTTGTTCTATTTTGTACTGGTAACAAATAAACTCCTTTGTTTGTAAGTTGGATAACTCGAGGGATAGAAAAGGAAAACCGCAAAAATGTTTTAGAGATGAGTTCATTTTGAGGAAATTTTAGCATTTTCCTTTCGTACCCACGTTCTTTCTTAGATCCAAACGGAGTCCTAGGTTTTGGGTTCTAAGTATCCAATCTTTTTATTATGGATATTTTTAATTCAGTCACAGAATTTACCTTGGCCACTAAATTATGTATACATAGTGAAATGATGAGTGAATATCGATCCATTAATTTTTTATTTTCTATTTTTATGTTTGTGGATGATCGTCCCATTGAAAATCAGTGATAGATGCCTTCCATATTAATGCTAAACACATTATAATCGCTTAATTTTCATTTGGATGACCAAACAAGCCCTTAATCCATATAGCAAAAGCTTTTGTTCGCATGACAATGGAATCCTGTGAGATTTGGGATTTTTTTTTTCCCTTTCATTTATCAATTTGGTGCTGGTAGTGGCGTGGGGTTTGGGTGGAGTTGAGATTCTACAAATAGTTCAGCGATTATCCACAAAATTCAGGATGAATACCATTTGAGGGTAATTGAACCAAACAGAATAACACTGGGGGTTTCATTCGCTTGTTGAAAAAGCTGGAAATCTCAAGCTTAATTTGAGAATTTATTTCCCACAGACAAATCAAATGAGTCAACCAAAAAATGTATCTATTTCTTCATTAATAAGTTAAATTAACTCTACATTGGTTCAAACATGTTAGCAGAAAATCTAACAAAACAAGGCTCAGCAATTTTTCGTCCACGTCGTCTGTATGTACCTTAGCACAGGTATAATCTAATGAGATTATGTCCTTTATCTCAAAAATTACAGAAAAAAATATTTTGATATACAAGATTAGATAGAAACAAAAATTTAAAAATTTAAAAAAAAAAAAATGTCAATAAAGGGAGATTTAACGAGTGTAGCAGACATTTTCAGAAGTAGTCAGAACCAATGTTGAGACTCACACTGCAGAACATCACCGAGGTTCATTCAAAGCAACCAATTTTTATGACATGGCCTGTTAGACATAAGCAGAGGATAAGAAGACCATGCCCCTTAAATACAGAATCGTCATCTGATATTTTTATTATCCTTAACAACATAACTAAGCTAATCTCAGTTATGCAATTGGGATTCTTACATCCTCTTACCGTGGGATTCTTATATCCTCTTACCGTGGAACTTACAAGAGTCTTTAAAAGCTGAATTAGACTAAATTTGCTTTTTAAATACACTAAGTCACAGTGGTTTGAAAAAAAATTGTGTTTATTCATTATTTTCAGAACAAAACTGAATTGATTGATAGGGGAAAAAAAAAAAAAAAAAAAAAAATTACCATACAGTGAGAAATCAAAACTGGCTTAACTTATTTTTAGTTGGCTAGGTTTTCAGGTTTGCCAAATAGCCCCTAAACATAAACACTGACACATATCTATATAGAGTCAAAATTAAGACCGTAGTCAACTTGATGACATTATTGGGGCGAGACATGCCGCTAGGCTCAAAGATAGGCTATTTTTTAATGACTTTCACCATTGTTTAAATCAATATTCCTTGTGATAAAAACATGTCAATCCCCACTGTGATTAACAAAATTTGGTGATGATTTAGGAAAGAAAAATGGAAAACGCTATCCATCCCAAAAAATTTTCCTTCTTATTATTATTATTTTATTTTATTTTTTTAATGATATGGTTACCGACGTGGCATGTATTTAAAAAACATATAAATAACTATTTGTTAATGTGGCAGTTGTCACATCATTATAGAAAAAAAGATTGGGAACAAAATAGAGATCAATAGTAGTATTCTTTAGGAAAAGGAAAATAATATTCATCTATACATTTTTTCCTTATTTATTTTCCTAATGAAACAAAATGATGCTACGAGGGTTGATTTAAGCTTTATGCAGGGAGAAAAACTTGTATGTGACAGTGATACACATCATTCATATAACAAACTAATAAAAGTATAGATAAGTAAGAATGTCATATCAACATTCCCACTTATCTTTATTTTTATTGGCTTGTAATACAGATGACGTGACGTGATTGTTACACACAAATTCTTCACTTAAGCAGGATGGGAGACTGCTGCAAAGGGCCCAGCATGGAGAAAGATGTCTTTGGGCTTAAATCCATCCGTTCTGCTGAAGCCTAAACCCACCCATCTAAATGGATTTCTGTAGTAGAATAAAAGACCGAAGCGAGGGTCCACCATGGAGTAAGAATCCTCCCTGCCAATAATTTTAACTCATTAGAGCTGAGAAAAAAAGGTGAGTGGCACTAGACGTTTACTCGTCCCAAATTTCTAAAAACATACCGATCGTAGACTGATAGTCCCAAAGTTCCAAACCCACCCCCAAACCCAAAACAGAGAAAACGAGAAAAGAGAAAAAGGTCATTATCATCCAAATAATAGGAGCAATTGGAATGATTTATCCCTTTTCTTTTTTATTTATATATATAGCCTTTTGATCAACGCATTTTAGTGCACGTGATTTTGCACATGTATGAGACCAATCATGTAACAAATATGAAAGGGCAAGTTCACCACCTAGTGAAAAATAGGTAAAATTATGATAAGTTAGGAATTCGAATCTTTCCGATTCTACCAATAAAAAAATATAAATAAAAAAAAAAAAAATTCCCCAAATATAAAGCTACTTTGATTTGAAGATGTAGGGGGAATTTTAGATTAGTCAGACTACATGAAAATAATTATAGTTCAATACAAACAAATATTAAACTGCCTAGTAAATGATTACTAACTTAACTAAGAATGATGACTACCTGTAAATATTTTCCCGTAGCTTGACCAACCTAAAATTCTCCCTTGATTTAAAATAAACCATAAATATGTTATTGGGGGGAAAATGTAAGTCAGGGGAGCCCATTAATTCGAATGACCATTAGGCAATAAACAATCTGATTGAACCAATGTTTTGAAAACCAACCAAATTCCGATGGTTGAAGACTTGACGTACCTCACACACTCAACAAACCTAATTGGTTCCATCCACCCGAAAAAGTTACAAAATCAAAAAAATTCAACTAGATCAAGTGGTTTAACAATTGACTCATCGACCTACTTCGATCAATTGGGTAATAAAGCAATGAGAAAATTGAAATTTCACTATTAGAAAATCCTATTTTCCTATGACTTTATGTTGTTCATTTTAATTATTATTATTATTATTATATTGTTTCCCATAATTATGATGTCATGGTTGTGATGCATTAATTATTAGTTTGTTCTCCTAAAGTTCGTATCTTTTTTCCTCGGGAAACAAACAGAAAATAAGGGTTTTAAGAGAGATTTTTGGTGCGGTATCTAAGAAGACGGTGGCGTTGCGGGAGAGGAGGTCGAGGAGGATGGGCTTGCGTTGGGAGGGGTTCATGGCGGTGGGTTGGAGCGCCTTAGGGAAGTATAGGCCTTCGATAACTGATAGTCTCTCTTATAAATTTTCCATTGCTTAGTTCATAGTTGTTCGTACCCTTTCCCTTTCCCTTTGTCTCCTGCATCTTTATCTCTCTCGGTTTCGAGACCGGCTCCAATCGGCCAGAGAGGGTGGGGGCATTATAAACAGGGGGAATTACAGCTTGTTCCGGTTACGAGAAAATAATTACAGTTAGTAAGTAGTCATTCTTAGTTGAGTTAGTAGTCTTTTACTGAAATATTTGTAGTCATTCTATTGAACTGTAATTATCTATCCAAAGCTGGACCAATTTGTAATTCCCCCTTATTTTTGACTGGAGCATATATAATAGTGAAGCAAAGTAAGATTAAAGGATCAAAAAGTATTTTAATAATCTCATTTTGCTCTATCCTCATTAGCTTGTGATAGTATATCATAGGTACATGTATAAGTTTTTCTCCCTACTCACATAAATCAAATTAATCCTCAATGCATACGATTGACATTGATGATTTGATCCATCCTTATCAATAAGAATACAAAAAATAAAAAATTAAGGGGGAAAGAGAGAGAGAAAGTGAACCTTGGGCCACTTGGTTTTGATTACCTTGATTTCAAAAAGCAATTTGGTTCTGAATTTGTCTTGCACACTTTTCATATAATAGAATACTAGTAATTTTGTAGATAGACGAATTCCTTTTTGGTAAAAATAAAAGAACTTCATTCAATAAAACTAGATTACATAAAAAGATGGAGAAAGAAAATCCTGAATCACCAAGAAACAAGGAAACCACTACTAGCCAAAACAGCTAGCTAAAGGGCTTCTTGGACTTCAAAAGAGCTAGCACAAACCCCTAGACAATCAACATACAAGGGACATAGGATATGTAGCTTGCGGAGTATCTATTGGGACACACTTTATCACTTAGCTTGCAAAATAAAGGAAAATTATTGTTAGCATCACAAGACATAATCCAACGACGAGCATGAGCTTGAAGTGGTTCTAAATCCGACTACTGCCATGTGCGCTTATGGTTCACGATGCCCATGTTGCCCTTCCGATCCTATCTGCTTTTCTTCTGTTTCCCCTTGAGATTTATAGAAGCCTGGTCCAACATAACCAGTCCATGTCCAATAAAATCCTCAGACAGCCCACCAAATTGGTTCACCAAGTTGGGCCCAGCTAGAACAAAATATATTCTTCACTAAAACAGAACACACTTGTGCTTCAAAACACTAGAAAGTAGAAACACTAGATCTCTCCATGGGTTGCCTCGAAATGGATTGAGAAATTGAGGAGAAAATTAATACTGTAAACAGTAAACCAAACAAAGGTTTGTTGTACTGTGCATAAAATAAAATGTAGGGACGTCTCTACCGAAGCTGCTCATCATTAATGGCTACAACAAAGTCAACTTCCAAACTCGACCCATCTTGCATGACCGTTTGCCCTTCAACTTCCAGTACATCAATTTCAACTGGAGGATGTTCTGCTCCTCGGTTTTCATTCTGGTGGGTGATGCAAAGGATAATGAGAGTAGGAATGGCTTGTAGGATGTGGCAAAGCCAGCAGAACAAGTGCTTCAATTGGTTGAAAAGCAAGCCATGCCAAGTAGAGATACATATGATTCAGGGATAGGCATTAGGCAACCCAGAAGAGTAGTGGTGGGAAAATGAATGAGGCTAGCAATAAAATGGCCACAGCATCAGAGAAATCTCTGGCCCGCAAGCGGATTGGCCGGGTTGAAACACTGAGAGGGAGCTTGAAGGACATGAAGAGGAAGAATAATATGGCAATGGCAAGAAGCAGTAGGGACATCGTCAAAGTGGTATGTTGATTAGTCTCCAGTGCATAACCTTGATTCCAAGGCGTGCTTTTGGAATTTCGGAAGAAGAAGAGGCTGAGGCATACCAATGGGGGAAAGCCATATCTCAAGTCTATGAAGCAGTACATCCTTCTCTGGATGTAGAAGAGCATGAATATTTACCAAAATGAAGACATGCGAAAGCATATATATATATATCTATTCCGTTCCTATCAGCTTCAGTTGATAGGATCGTATATCAGCGTAAGCAATCACAGCCCTCTATTCAATTCTGCTGGCAATCAACGGCTCATATGCATTCCCCTACAAATTTGACACCTCTGCACCCTCCCATCCCATCACGTCATCTCTCTCCTCTCTCTCTCCTCGAATGCATACACCAGATGTGTCATCTCTCTCCTCCCTCTCTCCTTGCTCTCTAGATGTGAAGCTCTCTCTCTCTCTCTCTCTCTCTCTCTCTCTTTTCCTTCATCATCGCATTAGCATCTTTCTTCATCAAACGGAGCGCAGGTCGTGGTGCCGTGAAGCTCTTCACCGCGCGCCGCCACTGATCCCTCCCATCCCATCATCGCATCTCTCTTCACCGCCGCTGCCGTGAAGCTCCCCTTGAAGCTGCTCACCTCACCGCCGGCGACCGTTGTTGCTGCCGTAAAGCTTATCTCCCTCACAGCCAGTCGAACCGTCGCCGCTGCCATAAAGCTCCTCTCCTTCATAGCCGCTTGCACCCGTGAGGCCAGATTTGAAACCACTGGCAACCTAAGCTCACCGCCAGCGACAGTTGGGTTGGTTTAGTTCTTGTGGCATATAATTGTAGTTGATAGAATGGGGCAAGCGTTGAGTTAACTTTGATAAAGAGACCATCAATTCAAATCAATAAGGCATAAGCCATTGTGGTAACCTCTCTCCACCTCAGAGAAATGCAATTTTCACAACACTTGTTTTCGTGTTACCCTCTCTTCCTTGTACATATGGGAACTCATTGACCAATTCTGACCAAAAAGATTGCCAACTAGGAAAAATAAAATAATTGCAGTTTATGAGTCCAAAACTTCAAGACTGGTTCCAAATATGTTCATATATATATATATAGAATGATGATCAGGTAACCACACGTGCTGATATGGATTTGATCCAGTCAGCTGAAGCTGACTGAAAGTTATATTAGCTACGCAAATCTAGCCATTTATTTCTTTTAAGTGGCATCTAATGGCTGTTATAAAAAGGAACCAGATCTGGATCTCTCACCTGGATCAACCCGTTAACAAACACACCCTCCCTCTCACAATCGTCTGAGATCTGAAAAATCAAACACGAAGCCCTTCCTCTTCTGCTTTCACAGCCGCGAATAAGCTCATCGCCGACGACATTCCGGCGGCGATATCCAGCGACCCTTTGCTTTTCCCTTTCCACAACCCTTTCCCTCTCACATCAGGCGACATTCCGGCGGATCCGGTGAAGCACACCGCTGAAAACCAGATTGTATTTCTTACGTGGCTAGTTCTCCTTTCTTCATTTTTTATTTTATTTTTGGTAAAATCAATTTATCAATTTGGGTTTCTTGAGTTTAAAGAGAAAGAGGAAAAGAAAAAAAATTTGGGGGGAGGGGGTAATGGATGCCGGCGTCTATGGTCTCCCTTCCTTCTTCTTTGTTTTTTAATTTTTTGGTAAAATCCAAATCTGGTTCTTACTTCAAATCTCAAAACCCCAAACACTCACCCCTGCTCTTCTCCCCACATAATTCATGATTTCACACTCTACCAGGCAGCACAAATACATGGAGAAAAAGGGAAAAAAAATTAATTAATTTGCCCCATCTGTACCTCCTAGCAGAAGAAAGTGTGAACACCAATTCACCGGCGGAGAGAATGGAGAGGGTGGGGTTTTTCAGATCTGAAAGGATGGGCTTTGTAGTGGCGATAAGTGTTTTGGGGGTGAGGATGAGGGGAGGTGAGAGGAGCCGCCAGCGGTGAGACTCGTGCTGCAATGGGGAGCTTTGTCTTTTCAGATCTGGCGAGCTTTCGGTAAGAAGAGGAGGGGCGGTGGCGGTGAGCAGGGCCGGTGAGCTTGGTGAGAAGATGAAGAAGGCAGATCTGCAGTAAGAACCAAATGTAAAGAGGAAAGAAGAGGGCATTAGTGGGTGGGTCAGATCTGGAACCGGATGAAAAGATCCAGATTTGGGTCTCTTTATGTGGGCCGTTGGATGCCACTTAATTTGAGTAGACGGATGAGATTGCTGCAGCTGACATACCTCCCAGTCAGCTGGAACATTCATGTATATATATATATAGGATGATGATCAGGTAAGCACGTGCTGATATAACTTATATCAAAACCTGCATTGGGAGTTGTACCTTATGCATTAGTGGGATGTGAGGTGCATTGAATCAATGCAAGAGATACAACCCCTAATGCATAGTGCTGATGTAACTTATATCAGCACGTGTTGATGGGATCACCTCTGTATATATATATATATATATATATTCACATGGAAGGATTGGACCCCTACTACTGCACGGATTCCTGGCCAGCAACGAGTCAATAAAGCTTAAGAAAAATGACCATAGAAAATGGCCATTGTTTACTTAAAAAACTGATGCAATAATCATGAATCAATCCAACTTACTTTTGTGTTCCTCATTACATCGTTTTTTTTAATGCAAAGATTGATTTACTTTCACTCTTTTTTCTTCCCAGTCATTTTATTTTATTTTTCTTCCCATGATATTAAATTACTCTGATTTTTTTTCACACCCCCAAAAGACACACATAACCTGACTTTAACGTGTCGCAAGGAAAACCCTACAAGCAACCCGATTTTCTCCTACTACAACTTTTTCAAACTCCCCGTTTTCCTCTCTTAAGATCAACACATATCTCTTCGATCTCTAAAAATAATTATAATGAATAATATAAAATCTTAATTCAAATTAATTATAAATAAAATAAATTAAGAGTGCTTGATAAAAGGGGAAAAAAGAAAAGATAAGATAAATAGGAAAAAGATTTGTGGGCCGAGAATCGTAAGCCCGCTGTTAGCCGAAAGTTTGTTTAGGTGTGTATCCACATACGGAGGAAGTGCATACACGCAGAAGAATATAGAGGCTCGTGAGAGGCTCGTTTCTTCAGGTTTCCAAACCACGCTTATTTCTTCAGGATTCCAACCCGCACGCGCCTATTTTTTCGGAAATTGATTCCTTTTTTAATTGCCTTGTGAATACTTATTTCAATTTCCCTATATATCATGTATTTTGGCAAGTTTATAGGGCTTTATTTCGGCAATGGGTGGTTTGTGTTTCATGGCTACTTCGTCTACTTCGATTTGAGTTGGAATTTGAAGGTTTTTCTCAATTCGATCAGGGGTTTTTTGTGGTGGTTCAGGTATGTTTTCAGTCATGTTCAGGCATTTTGATTTCATGGAAGTTCTATTGTTCTATTGAGTTAAATTACACTGAGCAAAATAGGGTTTACAAATTTTCTTGAATGATTTGTTGATCGAGGATGTTTTAGACTTATTTTTTGTAGCTAGATTGAAATTGTTTTAGATTTCTTCATTTATTTTGATTTGTTAGCTTGGTTTTTGTTATAAATGTTTGGTCAATTTTATGAAAGGTTTTTGTTAGTGCTGAGGTTATTGTGGTTAGCATGAATTTCAAGCTTCTTTTTAGTTTGTTTTTATTCTGATTTCGTAGTTGAATCTATTTTTTGAGCTATTCCTGACATGTATTTTTTATTATTGTTCATTTTTTAGGATATGGATGATGTTCATGATGGCACTTCTGTGTTTGAAAGTCAAGGTTTGGATGATTCTGTTGGTATTGTAGAGCCTGAAATTGGAATGAGTTTTGGTTCTGAAGAAGAGGTCCGTATGTTTTATAGCAAGTATGCTATGAGCCAAGGGTTTGGGATTGCTAAAATTAGTGTGAAGTGTGATGATAATGGAAGTTTAAAGTACTATTCACTTGCTTGTTCTCATAATGGCAAATATGTTTCCTTAGCAAACAATGGTTTAAATCCTAGACCAACTATCAAGATTGGATGCAAAGCAAAGATAAATATTGTTGTGAGAAGTGAGGGCGAATTTGTTATCTCCAAGGTGTGTATACCTCACAATCATAGCCTAAGTCCTCAATCATCACGCTATTTGCCTTGCCACAGAAGATTAGATTCAATGACTAAAAGAGTGTTAGAGATAAATGACAGGGCTGGGATTAAGCCATCGAAAAGTTATGTGTCATTGGTTGTTGCAGCTGGAGGGTATGAGCAGGTGAAATATGGTGAGAAAGATGTTAGGAATTACCTTGCTAAAGCGAGGGATTATAGGCTTGGGATTGGAGATGCGGAAGCTGTGTGTACATATTTTAAGTGGATGCAAATTAGAAATCCTAATTTTTTTATGTGGTTGATCTTGACAAGGATGGTCGCTTGAGAAATATGTTTTGGGCTGATACACGATCTAGAGCAGCATATGAGTCATTTTCAGATGTTGTTAGTTTTGACTCAACATATTTGACTAATGAGTATAGGATGCCATTTGCTCTTTTCGTTGGAGTTAACCATCATGGGCAGTCAATTCTATTTGGATGTGGTTTATTATCATTTGAGGGCGTTGAGGGATATACTTGGCTCTTCAGGTTAGTTTTATACTATCTGAAGTTAATTTTCAGTTACTTTAAAGATAAGTCAATTTTGTTAATTTTGATTCTAGCTTTGTTTTTTTTGCAGGAACTGGTTGGAATGTATGTCATTTAATGCACCAAAAGCCATTATAACTGATCAGTGCAAGTCTATACAAGCAGCAGTTGCGGAAGTTTTTCCTGACACACGATATCGGCTCTGTTTGTATTATGAGGAAGATACCTATCAAGTTTGGAGCATTTAAGGAGTATAAAAAGATCAAGAAATGCTTAAAAGCTGTTGTTTATGAGAGTATCACAGTAAATGAGTTTGAGCAGGGATGGGCACAGTTGCTTTGCGACTTTGAGCTTGGTGAAAATGATTGGTTGAAGTCGTTGTATAATGATCGTAAGCGATGGATTCCAGTTTTTGTCAAGGAAATATTTTGGGCTGGTATGTCTACAACTCAAAGAAGTGAGAGCATGAATGCATTTTTCGAAGGTTATTTGAACTCAAAAACTACTCTTAAGCAATTTGTGGAACAATATGATGAAGCTTTGAAGAAGAAAATTGAGAATGAAAACATAGCTAATTTTTCATCATTTAACTCAACAATTCCTTTGATCACTGATTTTGAATTTGAGAAGTAATTTCAAAATGCATATACACATGATATGTTTAGAAAATTTTAAGCTGAAATTAGGGGTATGATTTGTTGTAATGTGAGTTTGGTTGGATCTGAATGGCATGTATCAACATATCAAGTTTGTGATGTGGCTAAAGGAAAGGATGGAAAGGAGAGGAAGGTGTTATATAATGTCTTGTTTAATGAAGTTGAGTTCGAAGTTTTATGTCTTTGTCACTTGTTTGAGTTCATGGATATTGTATGCAGGCATATTCTAAAGGTTTTGCTTGAAAGGAATATTAGAGAGTTGCCGGGTGAATATATTCTAGACCGATGAAGAAAATGTATAAAGCGCAATCACAATTATGTCAAAAATTGTTATGAAGACCTCGTAACTAAAGAAGAGATGGTGTGTCAATCTAGTCTTTATACTATATTCTGTCAGATTTCAGATGCTGCTGTTAAATCAATCGAAAAGTATGAGTTTTTTAGGGAGAATTTAGAGATTCTGAATGAGAAGATGTCAACTCTTGAGTTTAATGTTGATGATGGTGACACAATCCCTTGTGAGGATGGTTGCTCTGGGTTGCGGATTCGATCGCCATTGAAAGTTAGAAGCAAAGGGCGTCCCCCTGTGAAAAGGAAGGAATCGAGAATATACAAGCTAAGTAATAAAGGTAAAAAGTTTGGGAATTGCAGCAAGGATGTAGTTGATGTGGACAAATGAGATTGGGCCTGCAACATTTGATTTTGTTTGCAATGTTTTTAAAATTCCTTATTAGAATTTCTTGTGTTTGCTTTCTCTCTCCTTTAAGAGTACAAAAGTTCAGATTTGTTCAATAATTTGATTGCTGTTAAGTTGAACAACACTTGGTTTTTGCTATTTCTGAATATCAATTTGGTTCAAATTCCTGTTAAACTTTAATAATACAACCAGCAAATTTGTTACTTTAAAGTGAAGTTGAAATATAATAGGATGTAATCAAACTATTTGAATTGGCATGCATGATATAACAGGATTTTGGTGTATGTCTGAGTTCGGCGAATGTTTGCAAGTGTTTAGAATTAAGGGCTGTGATCATGCAATCAGGTACACATTTTTGCATCCAACCATTATAAAAGTCAAGAGCTGAAGTCAATAGCAGTGTAGCTTTTAAAAGAACCAGGAGATAAAGATCATTAGAAGTTCAATATTTCAAATGCCTAGTTTACATTCTTTTCAATGTGAATACTATAGTCTATATAGCCCAGCTCCCTTCCCTGACTCAACAAAGGGGTTTATGCACGGCGGTTTGGGTCTTCTTTTATTAGTGAGGGAAAAGAAAAAAGAGTCCTGCAACCACAAAAAAATTAAGAGGTAATTGAGACTGCCTAAAATAGCACCCCCCACAAATAGGAGCAAAGATTTGAGAAAGAAACAGCTCCCAATTTGACAATTTGAAGATTGCAATCAAGAGTTGCATCAGTCACTAGCTAAGAATTGGAATGCGCACTACAGCACTAGATGCTCTACGCAACTGATGTGGCACAAAGATATCCTATTAGTCCAAAATGGTATGGATATTTTATATAAAAGCGAGTCGAACCACAGGTTTGCTTTGATCATTCAAGTGGGTGGTAATTAATTGTCTCCTTTATCAATAACCGTCTCCATTGCTTAATTCACCAGTATCTAACTTAAATTTGGAAGAAATCGATCTTTCTCAAAATAATCTGAACGGGACAATACCGGATGATTTTGGAAATCTCCCAAAACTGTCAGGCTTGGCTTTGATGTTCAATCTATTATCCAGCGAGATTCCAGCAAGCCTTGGATGAATTCCTACCTTGATCGATGTCAGATTGTTTAGCAATAATTTTTCAGGACCTCTGCTTCCAGATTTCGGGCGATACTCGAAGCTCATACGCCTTGAGGTCGCATCAAACCAGCTCACCGGAAGGCTACCATAGTACATATGTGAGGGTGGTCAGCTGCTAGGAATGGTAGCTTTCAATAACAATCTCAGCGGAGAATTGCCCGAATCGCTTGGGAATTGCAGTAGTTTGATTGTTGTCATGGTAAACAATAATGGGTTTTCTGGCAACATTCCTAGTGGTCTATGGTCATCTTTGAATCTTTTCAACTTAATGCTGAGCGATAATTTGTTTACCGGTGAGCTTCCTAATAAATTGTCATGGAATCTTTCGCGCCTTGAGATTAGTAACAACAAGTTTTCTGGAAAAATTCCTGCTGGAATCTCATCATGGAAGAACCTGGTCATGTTCAATGCAAGCAATAACCTGCTTACTGGTCCAATTCCTAGGGAATTAACAGCTCTGCCTTATCTGACTACTCTTTTGCTTGATGGGAACCAACTTTCAAGGCCCCTTCCCTCGGATATAATTTCGTGGAAGTCGCTCACTTTTCTAAATCTCAGTAGAAATCAACTCTCTGGCCAAATTCCAGAGGAAATTGGTTTTCTACCTAGTCTTAATTCTCTGGACCTGTTGGAAAATGAATTTTCTGGTCAAATTCCATCTCAAATCGGCCTACTGAGACTCAACTTTCTCAACTTCTCTTACAATCAACTGACCAGGAGAATTCCCAGTGAGTTTGAAAACACAGCCTTTGATAGCTGGTTTGATACAACTAATTCATTTTTTGCTCACTTGTCCATTTTATAAGGGTAATGGGCTTTACTCAAAGAATACTTTTTCTCATTATTCCTTGGAAAATCAGTGTCAAACATAATCAGGTATTTACTGAAGATTTCTAGTACTACACTAAAGGCCTATATGGTTGCCCCATGAAAATTGAATAGCTCCATTGTATTTTACATAGTATTCCAGGTATGAATGTATCATCTCCATTTTAAAAAGGTTGGAGACATCATCAAAACAAACAGAATAGAACAACCCAAATCTCACAAACTCCTTGTTTTCTATAATTACATCAAAAAAAGTGGCTGTTCTTCCATGAGTTTTTCCTTGTACAATGCAAAATCCATTCAAAAAAGGCTATTTGTTCTTCAATTGCTGCTTTATAATGCAATGAAGTTCCTATGGTTCAGAAATAAGTGCACAAAGTCTGCCCTGAAAGAATCGCATTGGTGCTTTGTCATTTTGGGTGGTGTGGTTCTTTTCTCTACCATCTGTTTCATTATGTTGCATACAATGATGCCACAATCGAGGCTGCCACAAACACATACACAAAAACAGAGATTTAAGTTCAATAGACTTAAAGAATCCTAACAAACTTGAAAGAAAAAAGAAAAGAAAAAAAAAGAGACATTTAAGTTGGTATGGTCTTTATATACTTACGATCCTGGTGTTTGTTGGGGAAAGTTTTCAATGCTGTAGAGCTTCCCTGGCCTATCTGGAGTTAATAAGCCACTTTCAATGTAGAGCGTCTCAATATAGATTTTCTGTTCAAAAAGATATCTCAAAATTCATTTATACAATGATTAATTGAAAATTCATTTTTCATATTAGTTATGTAAATAATTTACTTTCTTTTTTTTACCAAATTTTCTGCATAACCAAGGTGTGTATCTTTGGTTGCTGTTGTACGAGGCCTTAAGGAGTTAAAGAACATCCAAGCTTTTGAGATTGGTCTGCACACAAGGAGGGTAAAGTGCTGATCTACTACAATTGGGAAGAAGAGATATTCGAACATAATTGATTGTGGAATGTTCTTATCAACCAAATGCTTTCTCATTGTCTCATTTCTCTCATTGTTAACGGCTGACTGTTAATATTTATATAGCAATGTTAGTGCATTTTTTAAAAGTAACAACAATTATGGTTTTAAAATTTTGTTTATGTTGTAGGAGAATATATTTTACCCATGACAAGCTTGAGAAGAAGAATAATTTACGGGAGGGATCTTGTTCTTCCAGTATTTTCATATATGCATCAACAACCCGTAATACAGAAAAACTCACAATATAAAGCATAGATTAAGAAAACTTTTAACAAAAAAGATGTACACAATCCAGCTGAGTTGTTATAGGTAATGAGATTATAATCCCGTAAAACTCACAGTGAAGCCCTAAATTAAGTAAAGATATCCTAAGTATATAAACGTAGCTAAGTTTCGGAAAAAAAGTGTTCACAAGTTCAATCTAACTTATCCAAAATCCACTTTTAAAAGACATTTTAAAGGATAAAGCAAGCAAAATGCTAACACAAGTGTATAAATGTAGCCAAGTTTGGAAAACAATCTAGCTAAGTTTGGGAAAAAATCTAGCTAAGTTTAGAAAAATCTAGCTAAGTTTGGGAAAATCTAGCTAAGTTTGGGAAAAATCTAGCTAAGTTTGGAAAAATCTAGTTAAGTTTGGATATAATCTAGTTAAGTTTAGAAACATCTAGCTAAGTTTGGGAGAAAAATCCCGCAAAGTTTGGAAAACAATCTAGCTAGGTTTGGAAAATCTAGCTAAGTTTCCAAGACAAATATGAATTTTGAGATAGACTGCATCTCGACCAAGACAAATGGTTCCACAGAAGTACCTTAAACTATGACATAAATAAGAATTTGGCGAAAAAAATAAAAAAGAAAAATAAAATCATCTTAACTGCAAAAGCAATAGGATATAAAGTTAAAATCCAATTTTCTCCAGATGCAATTCCAATAGTTCAATCAGAAGCAGTAGTTATTAAATCCTAGCATGGGCTTGACTAAGAACAAACTAATGTAATTGATATTTAGCAAGGTTGGACAGCTAAGAAACCTCAATGAACGATCAAAGCTATGCATACAGACCTGAACAAGCCTCCAAGTTAAAAATGACCCTAAAATCATAATTTTCGCCATTAAGCATCAATAACTGTGCATCAAAAAGTTATAAACTTGATACAAAATCGTGATTTTTCACTACTACTGTCATTGTGCATTGATAACTGTGCATTAACAAGTAATCAGTGGAGGAGATCATGGAAATCCATAACCATCAACAAAGGTGGGGTCTATACCCTCATTGGAGGGAATAGACATTCCCTCCTAAATCAAGAGGAATGATCATTCTCACCTTTTAAGGAATGGAAATCATTAAAAGTGGGTCCCACGTATTCTTTTCCATTCCATTCCCATTCTTTCACCAAACATTGGAATGGAATGACCATTCCCATTCTCATTCCATTCCAACTCCTATTCCATTCCCTCCCCATTCCATTCCCTCAAACCAAATGCAGCCTAAGGGCAAATACACAGCTGTAAACAAATATAAACTCCATCCTTTCTCCAGCTATAAATTCCATCGATAATTATGCTCTACCTGGTTGATTGCCAAGAAAACAGAGGAAAACTGCCACGTGCAGAGCCCCTGGCAAAGAAGAGGGGAAGGGGGTTCTTACAGCAACCATTCCAAACACAAACAATTCTAAGATTCCAATGTCTGTTCCCCTTTTCCCTTTTGTCTTTTTAGCAAGCAAACGTAGAACGGTATAGCATCTGGTGATAAATGGATTATTCATCCCTGATCATATAAAGTAAACTACACTACATGAAAGTAATTAGCATATTCATGAAAGAAAGAGTGATCACCTGCAACACACAAATCTCTACCACAGATTACTGGTGCACATGCAGGAGAATCAAGTTCTATTAGAACCAACTAAACAATGTCACAATTAAGTATCGGACACAACACAAGATAACAACCCAACAACTTGACTCTATGATTACATTCTTCACCGATACGATTGGAATTCATTAGAGTCAACCATAATTTGTATTTGGAATATTTTTGCAAGCCAATTGTTCAAGTTGCTAGATGTTAGTTGGTTAATATTCTGAATTAAAATATCTAGAATGTGAGACAGGAGTAAGAAATAGCAAGGCCCTAAAAAATATAAATCCAGAATGTGAGGCAGGAGAAAGAAACAGCAAGGCCTTAAAAGAAAAAACTAAGAAAACAATGCATAAAAAGAGGAACCTCTTAATTTGATCATGTCATTTGTTCACTTTCAAACACATTCTTGAACAGTTATCACGAGACTATGCAAATGGGACGGTAAAAAATCATCCCACTATAATCTTTCTATTAAATTTGAATTACAAAAAGAACCCATTAGATCATTGCTTACTGTGATGCTGAATGGAGACATGACTGAAGAACCCACCTGTCTCTCTATAGAAATTGGAGCCACATATTGTTCTTAGTTGTAAACTGACAATAAGTGGAAAAAATTAAGAGTAACAGACCCTTATTAACCATTTGACTTAACTCCTTTAATTGGTGACATTCCAAAGAATGTAGTAAGAAAGACATGTCCTACTAGGTCACAAAAATTAAACCAGGAAACACCACTATAATTTTAAGAAAGCATAGATTAAGAAAACTTTTTAACAAAAAAGATGTACACAATCCAGCTGAGTTGTTATGGGTAATGAGATTGTAATCCTGTAAAACTCACAGTGAAGCCCTAAATTAAGTAAAGATATCCTAAGTATATAAATGTAGCTAAGTTTCGAAAAGAAAGTGTTCACAAGTTCAATCTAACTTATCCAAAATCCACTTTTAAAAGACATTTTAAAGGATAAAGCAAGCAAAATGCTAACACAAGTGTATAAATGTAGCCAAGTTTGGAAAACAATCTAGCTAAGTTTGGGAAAAAATCTAGCTAAGTTTGGAAAAATCTAGCTAAGTTTGGGAAAATCTAGCTAAGTTTGGGAAAAATCTAGCTAAGTTTGGATATAATCTAGTTAAGTTTGGAAACATCTAGCTAAGTTTGGGAAAAAAATCCCGCCAAGTTTGGAAAACAATCTAGCTAGGTTTGGAAAAATCTAGCTAAGTTTCCAAACTGGTAGTCAATAAAAGCTAAAATATATACACTCAGCTCATTATAAAAACTACCAGTTCAACATAATGTGATTTGAACACACAAACAAGCATAGAATTCAAAACATTTCAGGACTATATTTGAACAGGAAAGAAGCATGCTTAATGACATCTATAATCTAGTGAAACTAGAGTAAAAGCTTAAATTAAGCAAACTTGTATTAAAAAAACATGTTCATAAGAATATATCATTAAATGGATTTTTTATATACTTACAGTCGTGCTTATTGAGCTGTCAGTCATTAACTGGTGTAGATCATTGAAGCACAAGATGATATCATCATGTTTCCATAACACTGCCCTGCTTGTCAGTATAGACAATCATGTTTTGCATTACATACTAACATTAAATGAGATTATAATAGCTTGAATAGTATTTTACCCTAAGCCTTTTAGTCTTAGAATGTTCTCCAATATCCCTAAGTCTTTCTTTGGCAACTGTTTTGTCACATTGTTTTTTGGTAACTTCAAAGCCAAAGGTTGAATGTTAATGGGTGGTTCTTCTCCCACTCTATCTGCACGAAGGTCTTCAATATTTAATGGTTCATCTTCCTCACCTTTCCTCTTTTTTGGCAAAGTAATGTTGGAGTCCTTTTTTACAGGGCTTTTCTTCTTTTTTCCTTTGGTAACCTTGGAATCCTTTTTCACAGGGATGTACTCAAAATCTGGGTCATAGGGTTTCTTCCTTGTATGGCTTTTAATTTGGGCCACCATTGACCTCTGTTTTTTTCCAGAGTTGCGAGTGGCTTTTTTATGAAGCTCATTGAGTTTTTTGCATTGCTGCTCATTTTCCTTGATCTTCTCCTCAAGTTGTTGTTTGAGAAGTTCTATTTTTTGGTTGTGTTCAGTCACTTGTGTTACCGATTGGCATACACTTTCAGTCAAATCCTCCACAAGTTTATCATTTTCTGCTTTTAGGGATTCAATCTTCTCTTTGCATTTTCTGATTGTTTCTTCAAGATTGGTTCTCTCCTCTTGAACTACTTTGTTAGAATCTTTGAGTTGATTTATCTCTTGCTCTTTCAATTCCAAGGCTTTCTTCAAATTATCATTCTGACAAGTCAACTCTTGAATTAGATTCTTCAATTGCTGATTCTCATTATTTACTTCTTCATTGTTGTCTTCTTCACTTGGATCTTTTCTTCTCTGTTGAGTTGTGTGCTCATCACTAACTTGAACATGGAAAAGTTGGTCCATGTCATCAAGATGGAATGCATGCTCTTTAGAAGCTACACACAAAATCAACTATTAGTTGGAAGATAAATTACATTTGATAGTTCTATAAGACGATTTATCAAAAATCCAGCTAATTATCACCGTTAAGCCCTAAATTAAGTAAAGATATCCTAAGTATATAAATGTAGCTAAGTTTCAAAAAAAAAAAGTGTTCACAAGTTCAATCTAACTTATCCAAAATCCACTTTTAAAAGACATTTTAAGGGATAAAGCAAGAAAAATGCTAACACAAGTGTATAAATCTAGCCAAGTTTGGAAAACAATCTAGCTAAGTTTGGGAAAAAATCTAGCTAAGTTTGGAAAAATCTAGCTAAGTTTGGGAAAAATCTAGCCAAGTTTGGAAAACAATCTAGCTAAGTTTGGGAAAAAATCTAGCTAAGTTTGGAAAAATCTAGCTAAGTTTGGATATAAACTAGTTAAGTTTGGAACCATCTAGCTAAGTTTGGGAAAAAAAATCCAGCCAATAGGCATTAAAGAAGAATAAATAGTCATTGTTCAACTGAATAAAATGAATAGAAAAACTAAAGCAGAATATTTCCAGGGAATAATCAAAGACTCCAGATGAGAGACATGGAAGCAAGAGACAATAGGCATTAAAGAAGATAAATTACATAAACATTGCACAAATAGCAAAAACAATCGCACTTTGTTATTATCTTATCCAGATTGTATTCCTAGATCTTTTAGAACACATGAAAATCACCTGTTACTTGTATTCCCTCATCTCTAGAAGCTGAATATAAAGTATCAGATTCAGTGTCTTGAGAGGAATATAATTGTTGTGTGTCAGGCAGCTGTGTATTGGTTTGCTGCGTGTTAGTCAATTGTGTGCCAAACACTTCACCAACTTGTGTGTCTTGAGTTTCAGCTTCTTTCTCCAGCTTTTCTTTCAACATCAAAAATTTTTAAACCTCATTTGTTGTTTGGTTCAGCTCCCCACCACTTACCTGTTACAAATACTTTATTAGTGAATATGTTAAGTGATATATGTTTGAATATAAAGAAAAAAAAAACTGTTACCTCTTGGCTTTTGAGCTTTATTAGATCTCGATTTTTTATGCTGGAATGTAGTTTCTTTAAGTGCCATTTTAAAAATCTGGGGATCTTATCCTTATGCTGTTCTTCTTTAATCAAGTTGGTGTGCTCACAAAGCCAATACTATTACACAAAAAATCAATACAACATTATAATATGAATTTTAAAGTTTAGATAAATGAATGTGTGTAACAAAAGTTCACTAGTTGTAAAAAAGATACTTACAAAGAGGACCATTACACATCCTGTAACCTTCTCAGGTTGACGATGTTTAGCTTGTATTTGTGCTGTTAAATTGTTGAGTATCGCCTTAGCCCATGCATATTTCTTCAAATCATGTATGTTCTCAACACTGCTAAACAATGCCCAATTGAGATTTGGTCCAGTGGTTGAGAACAAAAAATTGAGAAACAAATACAAACAACACAGATGCACTGTTTCCTCAACATCATCACTACTATCCCCAGTGATAGCCTCTTCAATTTTTTGTTTAATTGTTGGGCTGTTAAGTTTGTTTTCAGGATGAAATCTCTGTGTCAGGAAAGCAGAATTTGTTGGTTTAGCACCATAAGAAATTTTCAATGTTTCTGGCCCTGATAGAATCCCCAATATGAGAGTGATGTCGCTTTCTCTTAGCATTACAGGTTTACTGCCCAACCTGAACAGCTTCAGCTTGCTATCAAAGCTTTGGATGATTCTAACAACATCATCATCTCTTTTCTTAAAAGCTGTTGACTCCATTTTATTATAGATCAGGCCTTGGAATAGGTAACAAAATGGAGTTCTCTCAAGTGCTTTTATATGCTTTTCTTTTAGTGGCAACTCCGTAAAAAGTTTTAACAAAGAAACAATGCTGGATTGATATTGAGAATAATAATTTTTCTTCTTTCGAGGTTTTGATACCCTCACACATCCTGCAAAATTCAAGCAAATCAAGCTTAGTTTGGAAGAGAATATGCACAAATCAAGCCAAGTTGTAAATCACACGAAATCACACGAAATCGCACAAAATCAGATTTCAACCTCTGATGAATTCGATATCTGCAGAGATGTTTTGGATTTTTACCATGAACGTCATTTTTTTTTTTAACAGGTGAAGAGTCCATTCTCGCATGAAAAAAATTCAAAGTCGACATGAGTTTCATGAACTGCTCTGTTTCCTCTGTTTCTTGCTTCAAACTGAATTCACAAAATTGATGGGATTAAATTGATGGGTAAACCAAGGGTGTTTGTGTTCAATAACCACTTTGGTTTAGTGAACATGGGTTCTATTAAGTTTGGACTATGCTGCGATACGTGACAAGTTGTGGTTGGTATTCATAGTAATTGTGCGCAATCTTTTCCCACTTCTTGGTTGGACTATTTGTTGGTTGAAAGTGGTCCAAGGTTGCAAGACATGACCAAATAGATTGCACAAAAGGGCTATTCAAGGCACGAAGGCATACAGTGAGAATCTAGTGTTGTGTGGGTGGTACTCTTTTTAAACCCAGACCATTAAATGATCTCTAACTAAAGATACATGTGAATAATATATATATATATATAGATATAGATAAATGGAAAACGAATACTTTAACAGAGAATTTACATACAGTCTATTGTAGTTAAGAAGAATGAACACTTTGAATAATGTTGAGATGCAAAATAGATTTATAATGTAAATTACATGCTGTTATCAAAAATTTCACTGGATATATTTAATGACTGGAGAAGATTATGCTTGGTTTGTTTTTTATCCAATATCTCATCCTATAACGAAATCAAGGATGTCAACTCTTTATTTTCCCAACACAAAACCGATCAAACCTTGTAAAGAACTCAAACAAACCAAATCAAACCAACCTAAAGGAGGTTGAGTTGGTTCAGTTCTTGAGTTACACATAAACACCTTGTGCCTGTACTTTGAACTCCTAAATGAGGCAAAATTATTGAAGGTAATATTGTTATTAAAGTAAATGATGATGACATGGTTGAACTTTGTAGACGAATCTCTTATTAAGTCACGAGGACTTTTAGACCCAATATATATATATATATATATTCAAGAAAGAATTATATAAAAAAGGGAAATATAAAACCTTTTGAGGATCTATGTGTACCTATATAAAAATCTAGTGGCAGCAGGAGAAGTTTTGTACCAAAATTGGGACACATAACCTTTTTTTTTTTTTTTTTTTTTTTTTTTTTTTGCTGTGATGGGACATGACTTTAGTGAGCACTTACATCAATAAAAATTGGTTTTGCGAAACTCACTTTCAAAGGCAAGTTTGATCCATTTTCAAGACCAAACCAAGGCTTTCATGAGACGACTCCCACTTTAAACGAAGGTGAATATGTGGTTCTCAAACATTTTCTTGATTCAATTCGTAGTCCAAAAAGGGCCTGCTTTCCAACACCTATTCAAAAAGCAGAATATATAATTTAAAAGTAGACCATCACTAGCCCCTAGCCCCTAGCACCCTTTCTCAAAAAAGAGGATCTAATGCCAATTTTTCAAACCAGTAGGAAACTTTCTAACGCAAGGAGATTCAAAGATATAATTGAAAAATTAAGGTGACATTTGATTTTAATGAGTGTACTTTGGTGCCTTAAACATAGTCTTCCCCACTTCCAATTAAACTTTATAACTTTTAAACCTCTCGCTAGACTAGTAGTACTCATTTCGTTCTAAATGGAATTCAAAAGACTATTTCTATACTCACAAAAAGATGATCAATAGTACCTTTAAACACATTCACAAACTCAAGCTAAGTTATCAAAAATTCACAAACTTAAGCTAAGTTATCAAAAATTCAGCTAAGTTTGGAAGAGAATATGCACAAATCAAGCTTAGTTGTCTACAATCTAGCTTAACAATCACAGTCAATAGCTAATTAAGCAAAAATACTATCAAAAGAGCATAAATCTAGATAACTTTGTGAAAAAGTCTTCAAAAACTCAAGCTAATTTATCAAAAATCCAGCTAAGTATCAAAGTCGAGCCCTAAACCAAGCAATCATCGCATCACAAGTGTATCAATCCAGCTAAGTTTGCAAGAACACATTCACAAACTCAAGCTAAGTTATCAAAAATTCAGCTAAATTTGGAAGAGAATATGCACAAATCAAGCTTAGTTGTCTACAATCTAGCTTAATAATCACAGTCAATAGCTAATCAAGCAAAAATACTATCAAAAGAGCATAAATCCAGATAACTTTGTGAAAAAGTCTTCAAAAACTCAAGCTAATTTATCAAAAATCCAACTAAGTATCACAGTTAAGCCCTAAGCCGAGCAACAAAGGCCATCACAAATGTATCAACCCAGCTAAGTTTGATGTTTAAGCTAAGTTGTCCATAATCTAGCTTAGACATCACAGTTACGCACTAATCAGGCAAAAATACTACCAAACTGTATAAATCCAGATAAGTTTGTGAAAACCTCTTCACAAACTCAAACTAAGTTTTCAAAAATGCTATCACAAGGTATTTAGCCATAACGTTAGTTAAATCCACAATTTTCTGCTTCAAAATAGGTTTCCGACAGTCCACAAATATGATTTTGTTCCTTAAATTACTATAAAAAAGTGAGAATACCTTGGTTATCAAATATTTTAAGAAGATTTCGCCAAACAAAGCTAATTTTACCCAAATTTGAGTTGAACACAATGTCATCCTTAACAATGTGTATCTTACAGGATGAAATTAAGTCTTTGGTCCTTAGATGAGTTAGGGCTACCATATTCATCAAGAGAAAAGAAAACAGGAAGTAAAATTAGGGCTAAGAATTGTAGATTTCTCACCTTTCTTCGGTGGCATTGTTGAGTTACTAAAAACTGAGTTGTGAAAACTTAGAAGCTAGAGAGGACGAAGGAGCGATCGTGCTGTCACGAAAACACTGGGAGAGAGGAGAGAGGAGAGAAGCTGGGTTCAACCTTCTGATGGTTTTGTGAGGTTGGATGCCATTGTTGATTTCTCACGTTTTTTGTTTTTGCTTTCAGGTCACTCTATTTTTCAGTTGCTTTTTTGGGTTATTTGCTTTGGTGTCTGACAGGAGGGGTATTTACTTTGGTGTCTGACGGAAGGAGGGGTATTTGCCTTGGTGTTTGACGGAGGTTACCTCCACGTCACTCATTTGACGTTTTCGCACCAAAACATTGGTCTTGTGTAGCAGCCCTCAGATAAATATTGGGAAGTCATCAGAGTTTAAGTCTCTTAGGATAAGATAAAAATGCAAGCAAAAATTTAATATAAAAATAATTTTACTGAGTAATATAAAATTTCAATTCAAAATTAATCATAAATTTCCATTCAAACTTTTGGAATGAGAAAAGAATGAGGCATATGAGTGGAGGGATGCCATATCACAAGTCTACGAAACAGTACATTCTTCTCTAGATTTAGAAAATAATTACCAAAAAGAAAAGAGTAGTATATATATATATATATATGGTTATGTTCACATCAGCACGTGTTGATATAAGTTATATCAACACCATGCTTTGGGGGTTGTACCATTTGCATTGGTCCAATGTACCTCATATCCCATTAATGCACAAGGTACAACTCCTAATGAGGGTGTTAACATAAGTTATATCAGCACGTGCTTACCTGATCATCATCCTATCTATATATATATATATATATATAGTTTTGTTTAGGTCAGCACGTGTTGATATAAGTTATATGAGCATCATGTATTGAAGGTTGTACCCTGTGCATTGGCCCAATATATCCTGTAATCCACTAATGTACTAGGTATAATCCTCAATGCAAGTATTGGGTATTGACTTGAATTACCCTTTTGACCCATTTTGTTATCCGGGTTGTTTTGATCTGACTTGCTCACTTATGATATAATCCACGTATATAATTAAGGGTATGTTTTTAGTGTTTCTTCCTTATGCAAGGAGAGCCAACTTGGAAACCGTCATTGGGTGTACGTGAAGGGAATCAAGGGATTTTGTGAGTGTTTTGCTTTTGTAATCTCTCGAATACATAGTGGATTAATCATGTCGCCAGTAGACGTAGGCATCTTGCCGAACTATGTAAACCTTTTGTCTTAATTCTTTCTGTGTTTTTGTTTTATTTTCTATGCTTTGATCTATACACTTTTTTGTTTTGTTTAATCACTTTTTTAACATTAATGTTTTTCTATTTATCGCGCTTCTACACAACGACAGGGATCTCTATTAATGAGCTTTGCGAGCTCTGCTACAATAACACAAGCCCACGGCTATGGAGGGAGATGGTCACACCATCTTTTTTTACCATTATATATGCATGGGATTGGTTTAGAAGGTTAAGATGAATGATGAAAAGAACGCTCTCTATATTTCATTTTTAGTCAAAATGTTTATTTAAACGATTGATTTTGAAAATATTTTTTACAATTATTCAAAATAATGTTTTCTAATAAATGATACGGATAGTTTTCATAAAACCTTTTATAATTTTTGTAAAACTTAAAAAAAAATTAAAATAAATGAAAGATGCAAATAAAACCAAGAGGTGACAGTAACCACTCCCTTAAAATAATTAAGGCAGATAAATTCGATCGGATTCTAAATCAATTCTACTCAACGCCCATGGATTCATGCTTTAGGAATTTCAACGAGAAAGTCCGAAACCGAGGGGCCCACCATGGAAAAGAACATCGCCGATCATATTGCCTTTACTAAAAGTTGTCTTCATACAAGTCGGTTTGCTGACTTGTAACAAGATAGATAGCCGATTAGCCAAGCTTGTATATGAGGAAAACAAGTCAACAAACCGACTTGTAAGAAGAAACTTCTGCCGAGGCAATATGATGGACCACCGAGAGTCCGAGATCTCGTGTCGGCCGTGGGTGGCCCTTCGTAAGTCTGTATTTATACCAAAATAGATAAAGAGGCAAAATGCACATCTGCTCCTCCGATCCCTTTCATTTCGGTGAATATCTGCGCTTTAAGTACAAAGATGTACTGCTTCATAGACCTGAGATATGGCATCCCCCCACTGATATTCCTCATCCTCCTCTTTTTCCGAAATCCTGAGAGCACACCTTGGAATCAAAATGGTGCATTGGAGACTGATCATCATACCATTTTGACTATCCTCTTGTTGCTTATTCTTGCCATGACCATACTATTCTTTCTCTTCACATCCATCAAGCTCCCACTCTGTGTTTCTACCGAGCCAATCCGGTTACACGTCGGAGATTTCTCTTGTGGTGTGGCCATTTTATTGCTAGCCTCATTCATTTTTCCACCACCACTCTTTTGGGTTGCCTACCCCTTAGTCCTATGTATCACTCCTTGGCATGGCTTGCTTTTGAACCTATTTAAGCAACTTCTCTGCTGGCTTTGCCACACCCTACGTGCCATTCCTCCTCTCATTATCATTTGCATCGCCCAACAACATGAAAGCCTAGAACCAGAGCATCCTCGAGCTGAAATTGAGATACTTGATATTGAAGGACAACCCATGCAGGGTCAGTCAAGTTTGGAGAATGACTTTGTTGTAGTCGTTGATGAGCACCTGTAGGAAAAGCACCCATTTTATGCCCAGTGTAATACGCCTTCGTTTGGTCGATCGCGAAGAAAGTAGAGGACCAGAAGAAGAAAAGAAAATTGAGGTCTCATATTTTCTGTTGTTTGGTTTCTTAGAAAACGAAAAACTCAATTTGACCAAATTAATAACTGTTCATGACATTACTGCTGCTAGAGCTGAATATTTGGTTTTTCCGGAGTCCATGCCAAACGGCATAGGATAGAAGATTTCATTCAATAATTTTTTTCGTCGAATTTCAGGGCAACCAAACGGAGACGTAGTGTTTTGTGCTAGTGAAGATCGAATATATTTTGTACTAGTAAAGAATAAACTCCTCTGTTTGTAGCTTGGACATCTCGAGGGAAATGAAAAGGGCATACAACAAAAATGCTTTAGAATTTAGTTTATTTTTTTTAAAGCAAAATTTAGCAATTTTCTTTACTTTCCCTAGCTCGTTCTTTTCTGGTTTCAAATGGAATCTTAGATTTTGGGTCGTAGTTAATCAGTTCTTCGGTTTTGGATATTGTTAATTCCATCATAGAATTTGCTTCATTCCCTAAATTATGTAGACAGAGCAAAATTATTAGTGAAAATTGGGGCTTCCATATATTTTTCTGTTTTTATGCAGGATGATGAACTTCTCATGTCTTACCATATAAAAATAAAGCAAAATTAGAATTCCCATGTTAGATCTAATGAAGTGCTTTATAATCTTATCCATATATATATATATAGATAGATAGATATATGGTGGCAGTAGTGAGAGGAAGATTCAGATTCCCATGTTAGACAAAATCCTTTGTTCAAGTGTGACTCAATTACCAAGCAACTTAAGCGGCCACCTAAAGCCCCAAAAAAATAGAGGGCATTAATTAAGATAGTGGAAAGTATATACTCCCTCCGCTCTTAATTGACAGTCTCCTTTGAAAAAACACGTTTTTTTTGCAAAACCCTATCAAATGTTTTCACATCAACACATATGTTTCAACTTTTCAATTTTACCCTCAAGCGTACAAAGCATTGTAAAAAAAGATAATACCCTTTCAAGGGAATTTTAAAAAATCAAATAAGAAAAATCATTGACTTTTTGAATGTGACATTTATTTTGGAACATCATAAAGAAGAAAGTAAGCCATTTAAATAGGAACAAAGAGAGTATATATATATATATATATATATATATATATATATCTATAGGAAGACGATTAGGTGAGTACGTGTTGATATCACTTATATTAGCCTGCATTGGAGTTGTACCTTGTGCATTAGTAGGTTATGAGATATATTAGACTATTACATGATACAACCCCTTAATGTATGATGCTGATATAAGTTATAAGAGCACGTGTTTACTTGACTGGAACTATACACCTATATATATATATATATATATATATAGAGGAAGACGATTCAGTGAGTATGTGTTGATATCACTTATATTAGCCTGCATTGGAGTTGTACCTCGTGCATTAGTAGGTTGTGAGATATATTAGACTATTACATGATACAACCCCTTAATGTATGATGCTGATATAATTAGTTATAAGAGCACTTGTTTACTTGACTGGAACTGTACACCCAACGAGCATTACATAGTCTCCCTATTTAGAAATATACATATATAAGCATAGGACTCACTTTTTCTCTTTCTTCTTCGTGGCGTTTGAGTAGCAAGAAAAATGAATTTTAAGTAGAAATTTTCATTTTTTATATTGTTATATTGAATATTAAAAAGTCATTTAAAATTTTTGCATTAAGACTTGTATCAAGCCGACCCTACCTCTGTTGACCAAACAAACATATAATCAGCTCAGAAGGACCTCTGGCACTTTCTTGAATTTCATCCTATTATCAAATTTCCTTTTATATGTTAGGAAAATTTTGTTCATGCTCCATTTGATCGATGGAAAATATATTTCATAAAATGAAGAAATTCTTTGATCCCGAGATTTCATTGTTAAATAAATTTTTTTGGTGATTGTCGTATTACAATTTCATTTAAAACCATAATCTTGCAACATCAGTTGAACCTTTTCTTTTTTCTTTTTTTTTTTCCCCCCTAGTGGGGTAATTCGACGTATATATGACTTGCCAATTTAGCCTATTGCTTGAATTTTAACCGTTGAGGTTTACAGAAAACAGTAGTAAATTGATCCTAGAATTAATCTTAGGGCGGTGCTATACGAAAAACTCTTTGCATAGTGCCCCTTCCAGCACCCAACCCATATAAATAAAAAAGAATTTTACTAAAAGAGAGTTTTGGTCCATACATATAGTGTTACATCAAGTGTTGTACATAACATTTCCCAAAAAGAAATAGGATGTTTAATTTGCTGTTTTGCTTACTTAAGGCTTGTTTGGTAGTCCAATTCAAAATTAAATAATTTTAATAACTTTACGTATTGAAGGTACAATCTATCATCTTGAATTAACAAATTAAAGAAAATAATGGTCTGCCATCACAAATAAGAGTGGAATTTCAAAATGTTCGTCCATTCATCCTCTCTATGTAAATGGATTATTGCTTTTGGAATTTTACCGATAAGCTTTATGTTGGACGATGAACTTCCATTAGTTTTTTAATGTATTTTCTGTTTTTATGTTGGATGATGAACTACTTCCCACTTCTAACCATAAAAAGTAAAGAAAGTTTATTAAACCATGTGAGATATATGCTCATAAATATATATTGTTTGGTGGGGGTTGCGAGACAGAGATTCAGATTCTTACAGTTTTAAATCCTCTAGTAGCCAAACAAAGATATAACAAAACGGAGCTGGCAGTATTTTAGATTCTATTGTTAATTTTCCT
Source organism: Liquidambar formosana (assembly GCA_039720395.1). Classification (NCBI taxonomy): domain Eukaryota; kingdom Viridiplantae; phylum Streptophyta; class Magnoliopsida; order Saxifragales; family Altingiaceae; genus Liquidambar; species Liquidambar formosana. The sequence goes on from JBBPBK010000032.1 coordinate 185,171, forward strand.
TTTATATGTTAGAAAAGTTCTTTAATGGTCCATTTGATGCCCAGAATTCTATTTCCTACAAATTGAAAGAAATCCTGGAATTCAGACTCACACAAAAGACCTAACTTATTGGTAGTGAGCCCTTTATGTATTAAGTCACTTTCTTTCTTCTATTTTTTTTCTTTTTTTTCATGTGGAACAAACTTATACGTGAAACTCAACACATATTGCAATTTCATTTGAAACCATTACATGATGCCTCACAACATCAGTAGACACTTATTTGGAAGATAGGGACTCTAGCTTTGCTTTGAGAACAAAGGAATTTTGGCATGGAAGAGCAATTTCAGAAGCCCGCAATGCTAAAACTCAGGTACATATTTGATATCTAAGGTGCAAGTTTATGTTGAAGTGACCAAAAATCTGGTCTGTCACAATGTTCCATCCAAAATTTGGGTTCAAAACATGGTCCGTCATGGTTAATAGCTGTGATCGTGCTAGGCAGGACCCAATTTCTCAGAACAACATGCTCTCAAATCCGTATAGTTGTTCTGATTTGTATTGGATTTCACCACCGTTTTTTATCAATTTTTCCAGGTGATAGAAGTATGTCAATGAATCCGTTATGCCAGTCGGAGACTTGAAGGTCGCTAATAGCACAAAACTTTAGGGCTTGATATTAGTTCAGAACCTTGAGAATCCATGTTCCTCTAATTTATACCTTTTATGGGACAAAGATTATGCAGTTTTGGTACTTTGGTACCAATGAGAAGGTGCTACAATTGACGATCCTATTTAGAGGATGATTTTTGGCGTTAATTGATGTGAAGTAGGTGGGGGTTTTACTTGTACATCAAGAGATTAATCGGTTCGAAGGTATGGATACCCCACAACAGCAACGAATTAAGCAGTACACAACTAGAAATTCAAGGAGTTAAGTCGGTTTTTAAGTAATGTTGATCTTGTAATTTGTTGACTTCAATTTACATTGTTGACACTTAATTAAGTAATGAGGTTTTTCTCTTTAGTTTTCCTTGTAAAATACCGTCTCGCATCGATATGATTAATTAGTGTGATTGTTGTGAGTAGTGGTGAGAGACGGTTGGGGTAGAAGATAGGAGTAGGATACGCTAGGGTTCCAATCTCTCTAATTGTACTTCAAAAAAAATAAATAAAATAAAATAAAATTCGGCTTAACTATATTTTGATGTGTGTGTGTGTGTATATATATTTATACTAGTCTTGATCAGGTGAGCTCATACTCATTTGATTTATATCAGCACTACATATGGGGTTGTATCTCATGCATTGGCCTAATGTATCCCAAAACTCACTAATGCACGAAATATAATCCTAAATGCGGGACTGATACAACTTCTATCAATAGGTGTTTACCTGATTGTTATCCTATATTTATATATGTATATATTTTAATCCTATATTTTTATATGTATATATTTTAAACCTAAAGTGGTTAGTTTAATACATCCTTTTTTATTTAATTAATTATTATTATTTTTTTTTTTTTTGGTCGTATGCAATAGGATTAAGTCATTAACAGAATTAAGTAAATACTCCGTAGAATTTTTAACTGGCTATTTTAATTACACTTCATAATTCATAACAACCCATTCTGCCTCTCCGTGTCCATGGATTCACGCTTTCTAAATTTTAATGGTAACCTGAAAAGCTAGAGGGCCCCACGTGGAAAATAACTTCACCAATCACTCGGAAAACTTTGTACTCGGGGTGCGTTTCGTTGGGGGCATCTGGAATGGGAAAGTGGAATGTGGAGAACATTCCACTGTTTGGCTTGCACAATCCCTGGGAAACATGCATTCCCGCTCACTCACTTTCCCACAATTTGGCCAAATTTGATTCCCAAATTTTTGGTGGGTTTGATTTCCTCCCAAGCGGGAATCCCTTTAAGTATAATTTTAATGCCAATCGTGCCCTTGCCTTTTGTTCAGAACAAACAATCCTTCTTTCCATGTCCCCTCCCTTTCACGACATAATCTATCTTCCTCTCGGAGCCCTAGTTTTGTTACTCATATCTCAGTCTTCCTCTGGTCGCAGCGAAGGAATCGAAGCACGACGAAGAAGCTCGCGAACTCCTTCGACCCTTCTTCACGACTCACTCTACTCTCGCATCTGGTAAGGTATTCTTGCTTCTCTCTTTCAAAATCCGGATTTCTCGGGTTGGGGAATAATCTGATTTTGTAGTTAAATGGCTGTTGGGTGTGTGGTTTCGCGATTTCGTGTTCATCCTATAGATTTCGATGTTGTTATTGTAGCGAAATGGGTTTGGGTGTAGCGTGATGGTTTGGGTATACCCTATAAATCTATATCTGGAAATTTCGACGGGATTATTAAACAAAATGTTAGATATACAATTTTTCCTGTTTAATATATGACACATTTAAGGCAAAAATCATGCCATTTGATTTTATTCATGTGAGTAATTAGTTTACCAGTGGTTTTGCTTCATTTTGCTTGATTTTATTCATGCTAGTATAGTCGTACATTGTGTTCGCAACAACATTAATAGTTTATTACCTACACTACTAAATATGATCCATCTCTTTTCTTTTCTTTTTTGATGAAGTAGACTAAAAATGCTCCTTCTCACTATATATTGTTTGATATTTGTAGATATAAATTTCACAAATAATTAGAAATTATTCAATTTGTATATATGTAATCATATTTATCATAGACCATAATGAAAGGGCATGTGTGTCTACCTGTGGTTGTATGTATGTTTCATTTTTTGTTTTCTTACATGACTAAACCATTTGTATTCATATTAAAAAGTGTTGTGACTATTGAACACTGATGATTCACAGATATGGCTAGACTTACGGTGTCCAAGAAGAAACGATTGATTTCTATGTTGGAAAGTATTCGGTGTCTACTCAATTGTATTAATGTTCTTGAAGTTTTGTTGTACTTACTATTAGAACAACATTATAGAAAATATTATTTGAAGTCTGAGTCCTATTTCACAATAAATGGACGTGAAGCGCACCTTCGCAATATCATATTGCACAATGACATAACATGCATAAGCCAATTGCGTATGAATAGGTCAACTTTTGCCAAGTTGTGTGATTTGCTTCGCACTATTGGCAAGTTAAAGGACACTAAGCACGTAACAGTTGATGAGATGACTGCTATGTTCTTACATATTCTTGCCCACCATGTAAAAAATAGAGTCATAATAAATAAGTTCATGCGGTCTGGTGAAACTATTAGTAGATACTTCAATCTAGTGTTGAATGGAGTCATTCGATTGCAAAGCCATTTGCTTAAACAACCAAAAGCAGTTTCAGAAAACTCCACGGATGGATGATGGAAATGGTTTAAGGTATAAACCCCAAACACATGGTCCAATTCTACACTATTTCATTTTTACGATTAATTTAAATTTTTTTTTTTTTTAATACCATCTGTGTTGTAGAACTGTTTGGGAGCTTTAGATGGAACTTATATTAGTGTGACTGTGCCCGAGGTTGATAAACCTAGGTATCGAACACAGAAAAATGATATTGCAACCAATGTCCTCGGAGTTTGCTCCCAAGACATGCAATTCATTTTTGTGTTGCCTAGTTGGGAAGGATCTGCCACTGATTCGCGAGTATTAAGAGACGCTGTCAATAGGAGACATGGTCTTAAGGTCCCTCGCGGTACGTTACAAATGGTTGTTACTATAATTATCTTGCGTTTTTTGTACATTCATCCATTAAAATCAACGTTACTGTTCTTAGGGTTTTATTATCTTGTTGATGCTGGATACCCCAATGGAGAGGGTTTTCTTGCCCCGTATAGAGGCCAGCGGTATCATCTGAATGATTAGAGGACTGGTCACCAACCTACTACTCCATAAGAATTTTTCAACATGAAACATTCAAGTGCTAGGAATGTTATAGAACGATGCTTTGGTCTGTTGAAGCAAAGGTGGGCCATTTTAAGGAGTCCGTCTTTTTATCCAGTGAAGATACACAATCGGATCATTGTTGCATGTGTTCTTTTGCACAACCACATAACCCGAGAGATGCCGACCGACCCATTTGCTGAATTGCCGTTTACTGAAAATTATACTATACCACATCGTCAATCATTAGAATATGTTGATGTAATTGATTAATGGCAAGATTGGAGGGACACAATGGCAAATGAGATGTTCAATGAATGGAGGGCATCTAGGAATGCATAGTGTGTAGTTGTTTGTTGGATATCATACATTTGTTTATTGGATAATGTTAAAGTTTATTATTGGTTTGTAATAATTTTATAAGATTGTAGACTACTTGAACAATCTTGGTATTATGCTATGTGTTTGTTATTTGTTTAATTCTTAATTGGTTTGTATGTGATTGTTTTTTGGTTAATTGGTAAATTTTAAGTTTGTTATTGGTTTGTAACATTTTCTTGAGAAGGCGCTGACATAGTTTTACTTGTATATATTTCAATTATATTTGCATACGCATTGTATTGTGTTGAATGTACAGGATGGCATCCCTCGATATAGCTTCCACACCCGTTGCTAGAAATCAGAAGCATCAATGGACTCCGACTGAGGATGCTAAACTGGTCGGGTGTCTATATGAGTTGTATACTATGGGTACGTGGAAATGCGACACTGGATTCAAATCCGGATACTTGGTTAAATTAGAGCATATGCTGGAAGCTGCGAAGACACCTGGCTGTGGGTTAAAAGCGTCGCTTCACATTGAATTGCGTGTGAAGACGTTGAAGAAGCAAGCCATGGCTATCGCCGAAATGTTCTCGGTTGGAAGCGGATTCTCTTGGAACGATGTAGATAAGATGGTAGTAGCTGAGAAGGACGTGTTTGATTTGTGGGTTAAGGTAATTATTTGTTAGTAAATATGTATTTATTGCTTTGAATAATTCCAATACGTACATTACTAGATATCAAACACATTTGTGCACATATTTACTAATTGAAACTTTTCAACATGTTGTAGAGTCATCCAACTGCTCATGGGTTGCGAAACAAACCTTTCCCGCACTACGATACTTTATTGGAAATTTTCGGTAAGGATCGTGCGAATGGATTGGGAGCTACTACCCCAGCTGCAGAGGAAGAAGCCATTGAATCCACTGAAGCCACTGCTGCCAATGATGTCGATCAAAGTATTGCATTTGAGGAAGGGCTCGATGGCATTGATTTTTCCAGCACTCAACCCCAACCATCGCCACAAGGGACATCGCAGCAAAAGCCTCGAAAGAGCACAGATGGGTGGATTCGTGGAATGCTTGAAGTATCATCATCTATCAACAAGCTCGTGGATGGTACCATGGTTTATCTTGACAAGACTGGCAATGCCTTGACCGAGGAAAGTAATTCCCACAAGCTGGTCGCTAAGGAGCTTCGAAAGATAGATGGTCTTATTACAGGTCAACTCATGCGAGCTAGTGAACGCATTATTGGTTCTCAATCCTTGACCAATCTCTTCTTATCTGGCACAATTGAGGAGCGAAAGGACATGGTTATGGAGGTGCTTCGTGCAAGAAATTAGTTGGTTTAGTTGGTAGTGTTGTTCCTTGGACTATGGACTTTAATGTTGTTATGGGAGTTTTGGCCTTACAGGCAAAGTTGTTTTTTGTACTTACTTTAGGATAATTATGATGACCCCGGTACCTTGGCATGTTCTTATAGTGAAGGTTGTTTTTTGTACTTAATTTAGGATAATTATGATGACCCCGATACCTTGCGATGATGTTACAGTGAAGGTTATTTTTTGTACTTAATTTCAAATAAATATGATGATGATGGTACCTTGATGTGTTCTTACTATTGTATATGAAATGGGTAGTTATTCAATGATGTGTACATCGGATATATATGGATGATATAATACTGTCTGCACTAATAACTTCACTATGGTCGACTGTAGACCATTATGGTCGACTATATTGTATAATGAATAAGCTCAGTAAAGCTAAATAGCTACTGTCTTCAATATGGTCGACCATACCTATCCATAGTCGACCATATTGAATATTGATTTTTCATCAATTCTATGTCTAGCTACTGCCTTGAAGTTGGTCGACTATATCTATCTGTGGTCGACTATATTGTATAATGAATAAACTCATCAAAGCTAAACAGCTACTGTCTTCAATATGGTTGACCATATTGGTCCATAGTCGACCATATTTTATAAGGATTTTTCTTCATATCTGATAAGCTACTGCCATCATGTTGGTCGACTGTAGACCATTATAGTCAACTAAATCACTCGAATTGGGGTTGTTAGGTTCTGGGATCAATTTAGTCGACTGGATCTTGCAATGGTCGACTAAAGCACTCGAGTTGAGGTTTTTTATGTAAATTTATATTGAATCATGGGTATTTGTATGGTGAGGGTTCGCGGGGTTTTCAACTATACAATTTAAAAAGGGAATCCAAACGGACACTAATGAACTTACAATATGGTTGACTTAAAACCCAAACCCATAGGAAACGTCATCACCACCATTCACTCCACCCCACTTCGCCGGTAAACACAATCGCCTTGTCTTCCCCAACCTCCACTATACAAAACGTCGCATCTCTTCCCAACCTCCACCATCCAAAACGTTGCATCTCTCCCCAACCTCCATCATCACCATTCAGCATTGATGTACACCCCTTCACTCCAAATTTAGTATTGACACTTTGTCACCCTTTAAATATCGATTTAGTGTAACCCTAGCAATTGCATCCATTACTAACTATCGAAGATGAGGACGAGGAGAACAAAGAAACTACTCCAAGCTTCAGTTGACGCCGCAAAGGGAACAAAGGGAAGCAAAGGCACTTCATCGAAATCGGAGAAATCGAAAGGGAAAGGGAAACGCCCAGTGATTGAGGTTGCCGAAAGTGATGATAGTGTATCCGACAATCTACCACCACCACAAGGGGACATATAATCATCCGCACCACCAATTGAGACACAACCTACACAATCAAAGCGATCGAAGAAGCGTCGGAAGAAGGATGCGCACGCAACCCCGGCAAACCGAGATGGTGATTTATGCATTAACGACGCCGTACTTCTCAGGTACAATTCCGACTTCAAGGATCGCACCATTCAGTTGGGAAGGGTTGTGGACTTCAATTTCTTTGCGAGGTATGAGTTTCGGATCCCATCCTTGTTTCGGGCTATCGGATGGTATGACTTTCTCCATCGAAACAACTGTATGTACCCTCGATTGGTTCGCGCTTTTTACGCCGGCTTCAAATTGGAGAAATCTCCCTTACGGTGCACATCATATGTCAAAGGGGTGGCCATTACATTGAATTGTGCCACAATGAACCAACTGTTTGGTTTACCCCAATTTGATATTTTCCAGGAATTCTACACACATCATTGGGTTAAAGGGCACGGTTTCAAAAGGAAGAAGGAATTTAGACAGATTTGTGAGAGACCAAGAGACGTATCCAAGGAGAAACCACCATTGTGCAACCAATTGACTGTTGAGGCTAGGATTATTCATAACATGATCCACTATTGCATATTGCCGCGCATAGGTAGTCGTAACCATGTAAGTTATTTTGATGTTTTCCTTATGTGGTGTATCCTGAATGGTGAAAAACTTGACCTTACGCACCTTATAATTTACCATATGCATGATTGTACGAAGAGGAAGGGTGTACTACCCTATGGCATGTTACTCACCGCAATCTTTGAGTTTTTTGGGGTCCCATTGGATGATGAGACAGATGTGGTTGCGCCAAAGCCGACTGATGTGTATAGTGAGGCAACCTTGAGGCGAATGGGGTTTGAATTGGATGAAGAACAGAACATATGGCTCAGGAATGAAAGTGGGGATGAAGGAGGTGATGAAGAGGCTGAAGCCGAGGAGGAAGATGAGGACAAGGATAATGAAGGTGATGGGCAGCTCACACAGCAGGAGCAGCATACTGATACTCATGCACATGAGGGAGCGACACAGCAGTCAGATTTGAAACAAGTTGTTGAGGCTATGAAGGCATTGGAGAAAGGGGTTATGGAAATCGATTCTCGGTTGGAAAGGTTGGACAGCAGGATTACGAGGTTGGAGAAGTCCATAAACAATGTCAAGGGTGATATGACTTTGCTGGGTTTTTATAAAGGAGAGGTGTACCAAACTGCTAAAGCAATGGATTCATTTTTATGGGGAAGGCAGGGTAGAGCTCCACCACCACCACCACCACCAAGTGGAGATAGCCGGGCATATCAAACTTCTTACCCTCCCATGGTTAGTCGGGAGTATCGCCATCCACCACCTGGAGGGGAAGGACCGTCATCGAGTGGACCGGCAGAGTTTGTTAACCTTGACCAATAGTCCAATTACTTGTGTTCTTGATATGGATAGTAATTTGGGGAGTTTTTTGGGTAGTTTTTTGGGTACTTGTTTGGGTAGTTTTTTGGGTAGTGTGATATGATGACATAGTGATAGTAATTGTGTTCTTGATGTTGACATTGTATTGGTTGGTGATTTTGGTAGATGGTCATGACATAGTCGTGCTTTTGTAATCAGTTTATTTCTATTTATGTTGTTCAAATTGTACACAGTGATGGTACCTTTGTTGCTTAAATTAAATGTAATATGTTTAAACGTACCTTTGTTGCTTAAATTCAAGGTGATTTATCAAAACGTACCTTTCTTGCTTAAATTTAAAGTAATGTGTTTAAACGTACATTTTGTAATGAACTTACATGGACAACTGTTTAGCTAGAATGACAGATACTGTATTCAATATAGTCGTCTATATTCTTATGTAGTCGACTATATTGCATACAGATTAGTGTATCCAGCTACTGTCTTCAATATGGTCGACTATATCTATTTGTGGTCGACTATATGGAAGGCAGGGTAGTGTATTCATCTACTGTCTGGAAATTGGTCGACTACATCTATCTGTGGTCGACTATTTGCATACATTATTGTAATCACACTACTTTCAAAAAGGTCGACTACACCTGGATGTGGTGGACTATATTGATAATGACTGTGATATACCATATTATGTAATGCCTTTAAATTAGTCGATTGAAAGAGATAGAACAATTTAAATGTGGACATCTCAGTAAACACAAAAAAAATAATAAACACTTCTATTTTCCATTGCTAACATTAGAAATTACATACATCGATGATGTGGGTTTCGAGTATGAACAATGTTAACTTAATCAAACCCAAATGTACCAATCCAAAAGAGGTAATTACAATATGTTCAAAATACACTTAAAACACAATACAACAGCATCAAGATTGTCAACACTTGGACAATGATCCTCCACTCCATGGACGTAGGTAAAATGGAATTACATCTCCCATCAACATGCACTATATCTGCAGCAAATGTGGAAGACGCAGCATCATCAGTGATATGCACACCATCCATAGGCTCACACCAAGCGAAGAAATTGCAATCGTGGCTATTATGTTCCTGCAATTGATGAAGAAGGTTAAAAAATGCACGTTATCATAAAGTGAACTATTCTCATACATCAAAACATTGCATAGTACTCACAATGTATCCAGGGCATGAGTAGAATAAGCAAAATTTACTATGTGCCTTGTGCGATATTTTCAAAATAGCTCGGCGTCCACAATCATACAACATTGGTTTTGCTCTCAAATAGTTGGGTGGGGGTGCATTGTTTGTAGACGACATTCGTACTATAGTTGTCGACCTACAATAAACTTAAACAAAGGTATGAACTAGTTACAATGGCATATTACTTAAAAACTCAACTTTCATCAATTTAATATGGTATTCATTGTTTTTGCTTTGGTTTGCTCCTCATTTAACTCACCCAATTATTTGACTGAAATCTTTCAAGGGTGTTTTGTTTTTACAACTTCAAGAAAGAAATAACTCTAATTGCCACTAATTGCTATTGGCATATTTCACAAATATCATTACATCTAGAAGGAAAAAAGGAAAAAATAAAGGTGTAAACTTGATTATAAGTCATTATCCAGCATTGCTTCTGAACACACCCAAAGGCGTAACTAATTGCCACTAATTTGCATAAAACGTAATCTAAACAATAAATCAATTTATGCAAACATTATAGGTAGAGGTTGAGTTCAATGTTATTGACTGGTATTCACTATATCTTGTGTTTATGTGCGTGCATTTGCTTCATTTTCCTCAATTAAGTTTTCAAATTATGCCCAGCTCGTGATTCGTTCTCTTTCTTTACAAAATTCCAAATTGTTTATGCACACAAATATTGTTAATTGTTTCCACAAACATGCGTGTCAGTTAAAACCCATCATTTCAGGGAATGTAAATCTTTTTCATCCAATATACTTTGTTTTACTGTATTTCCAATGCATCATTACCTTCAATCTAGTGTTTTATTACCCTTTCATATTACATTTTTTATAAAATTTATAAAATAAAATACAAATTATTTCGATTGGACACATACCTAGGTAAGTCCAGGCGAAGATAGATGTTGATATTGAATGGCGACGGTGGAAGATGTTCGTTTCTACAGCCAACAGATCGTCGAGGAGCTAGGGGCGTCCACATCGATGTGATAGAATGTCGGATCGTCGGCAAGTTTAAAAACCTGGGATCTCCGATGACATAGATAGTAGTTTACAGCCCAAGCAATCGTCGATGAGAGTGAGAGGGAATCTCAAATCCCTCCTGATCATCGACGACAGTGAGAGGAGCTAGGGTTTGTCTGCTTTGAGAAAGAAAGGGCATGTGTAAGCGTATTGTCAGATCGTCGGCATTTTTGTGGGTATTGTGGGATCGTCGGGAAGTTTGAAAAAGTGGGATCTCCGACCGGATCTTCCAATCGTCGACGAGGGATAGGGATTGAGCAATCGGCAAAGATGGGTTTCTCGTTTTTTTTGGGTAAGGGAAGCTAGGTTTGTCTGTGTTTGAGGAAAGGGCATCTGAGGGTATTGTGGGAATTTTAGCCATATTGGGCATCACTTTCCTAACTTTACCAAACATGAGAGTGGGAATGGTAGAGGGAATATTGCTTTCCATACCTCCAACCAAACGTTGGAATGGGTTTCCATATCTCACATTCCCATTCCTAAGTAATAGCACATTCTCTTGCATCACATTCCCATTCCATGAACCAAACGCACCCTCGTAGAAAAGTTTAATAGAATTCACACAAGCGATATTAAAATGACCCAAGCATTAGACCCAAGCCGCACTAAATGACACAAAGACGCACTTGACTAAATTACACAAAGACACATTAAACCCAAGCCGCACTAAATGACACCAAGCCGCACTTGACTAAATGACGACACAAAGACACATTAAACCCAAGCCGCACCTTGACTAAATGTCATTTAGTGCGGCTTGGGTTTAATGCTTGGGTCAAGTATGTCTATATATACTAAATAAAACTAAATAGATGGAAGGCAAATGCACATCTGCTCTTTCTTTGTTTCTTTTTCGCTAGATCCGCTCTTCTCCTCATTTCAGTCAATTTCTGCTCCACAAGGAAGGATGGACTGCTCCATCGACTTGAGATATGGCATTCCTCCACTGATATACCTCACCCTCTTCTTGTTCCCAAATTCCCAGAGCATCCCTTGGAATCAATTAGGTGCTGCATTGGAGACTGATCATCACACCTCTTTGATGATCCTCATAATGCTTCTTGCCATTGCCATATTATTCGTTCTCTTTACATCCCTCAAGCTCCTTCTCAGTGTTTCCGCCGGGGTCATCCGCTTGCGTACCGGAGATTTCTCTGTTACAGTGTTCATTTCATTGTTAGCCTCCTTCGTTTTCTCACCATCACTCTTCTGGTTTGCCTACGCCTTGATCATTTGTACCTCTCCTTGTCATGGCTTGCTTTGGAACCTATTTAAGGACTTTCTTTGCTGGCTATGCGACACCCTACAAGCCATTCCTACTCTCATAATTATGTGCACCACTCGTCTACAACCAGAGCATCCTGAAGATGAAATTGATGTACTTGATGTAGAAGCACAATTGCCAGTAGTCATTGATGAGCAGTAGCTTCAGGAATGAAGTCCTTTTCATAGTCAGTATAATAAGCCTTTGTCTGGTCGTGAAGAAAACAGAGGACAAGAAGAGGAAAAGCAAATTGAGGTCTTTCATTTTCTGCAGTTTGGTTTCTAAGAAAACAAAAACCAATTAACGGTTCATGGCATAATTGAGCTGAGTATTTCGTTTTCTCGGAGTACAAACTGCAGAAAATATAAGGTTTGAAATTTCTTTTCTTTTCTTTTCGTCCAATTTCAGGGCAGCCAAACGGAGACGTAGTGTTTTAAAGGGCATGTGTGTTTTGTTGTAGTGAAGAATGTATTTTTTACTAGTAAAGAATAAACTCCTCTGTTTGCAACCCGGGTAACTTGAGGGGAAGGAAAGGTCATGTCTTAAGCATTAATTTTTGCGGTTTTCCCTTTCCTCCCCACACGTTCTTTCTTGGATTCAAACAGAGTCCTAGATTTTGGGTTCTGGTGAAAAAATTTGCTTTATCCACAAAATTATGTATAGATAGGGAAATCATTAGTGAATGTACTTCCATTAATTTTTCTTATATATTTTCTGCTCTCATGTTTGTGGATGAACTTCTCAATTTTAAATAAAGAAATATTTCCTTAAATGTGTTTTCTTGTGCTTACCCAAACAAAGATATAATAAGAAGGAGCTGACACTTTCTTGGGTTGCATTGATTCTCAGTCAATTTTCCTTTGATATGTGTCCAAAATTTCGTTAAGGAAAAATCTTATGTGACGATCCGTCATTCCCCTCTAGAATGACGGTCCAATTACAAATTTAGTTTTAAATAGGAAAACCACAAACCAACTTAACAGGTTCTCTTTAAAAAATGATGGGAGAGGCTGTTTTAGTAATTTAAAGGCTCTTAAATTTGTGTTTGATGATTAAGAAACTAGGGAAAAGTGGGGGTTTTGAACGATGATGATGGGGAAGGGTTTGTTTGGCTGGTGAAGTTCGCCCGAAAAGGAACGCGAACCAGGATTTATTTATTTATTTTCCCTAGTAACTCTCCAAAATTCTACCATTAGAATTGTTTTATACTGATTTTAATGGTGTTTATGTATGGGTTTATGAGGGTCTTGAAGATTAATGGCTGGTAGTTGTGTCATGCTAGATGCACCCTTTCTTTAATGCTCCATTTGATTGCCGGAAAATTTATTTCCTTGAACGAAGAAATTCTTTGATTCTAAGATCTTTTCGATAAGTTAAAATGTTTTGATCATAGTCATATTGCAATTTCAGTTGAAACCATTGATCATCTCACGACATCAATTGAAAGTCATTTGCAAATTGCAGGACAAGGACTCCTGCTTTGTTTAGATAGCACAAGATTCTTTGGCAGGGAAAAGCGCAATTTCAAAATCCCAAAAATGCTAATACATAAGTTTGCTATTTGCATTGGATGACTATTGAAATAAGATTAATGTGATAATTGATATATGTACGACTTCTGAAGGATATCTAATCCAAATGTGAAATGAATGAATTTTCTTTTGAAAACAACAAAAAGATTTTATTCTAAGAGGGGAAATTCTATGGTATCCCTTGAAAAAACTTAGGATACCATTCCACATGTGATAACCAGTTATATTTTATGGTAACTTAATCATGCTGTATGATAAGTTAATTGCATTGTGATCAAGTTTATAACAAAATTTGATATTGTGATCAATTACTACATGCGGTGAGAATGAATGTGTGTCTGTGGGTAACAAAGGATGAAGGGGTAGTCTCACCAATCACCATATAGTAAAAAAGGGTAAAAAATAAAAATAAAAATTAAACAACGAATATAATACCCTAGGCTTCTTTGAATTGAAGATGGCTTCTATAATTATGAACCAAAAGCAACCATAAAATAATGGATTGATTGAAGGGGCTTCTATAAATAGCCCATTCGACCCAGCAGCAGGCGGTAGGATCCTACTCGAACCCCTTTCAAACAAGGGTGAGCCCATTTGAACGAATCGGGTTGGCTTCTTATTTTTCAGCCAATAAAACTCTACCTTTCTAGACTTTATTGTTTCCTATATTGGTTTGGACTCTTTAAATCATTATAAATTAGATTGTGTGAACCTATGCGTGAATTCATGCTCGAGATCATTTGTGTATTGTGTATGTGAGTATCTATGTATATAGCAAAAAAAATTCATACTACTGGAGATTGAGAGATGTGAAAAACAGATACTATATATAGAGCGAGAAGTTGAGTGGTTTGTAAAGTAGTATTGATCTTGTAATCTATGGACTTGATGGTATGCTTTTGACCCTTAAAGTTAGGTCCCAAGGTTTTTCGTGGTAGGCTGGTAGCGTTTTCCTTGTAAGAAAATTGTGAATCGACTCAAAAATCTTGCCTTCACTCTATTGTTTGGAATGCCACAAAACAGAATAAAATTCATTTGCAATTCTAGTGTCGTATCAATTTAATTGAATTGCAAATCCAATTAAATTGGTCAAATTTAGCTAGAATTCATTTCATTAAAAGCTTATTTTTATAGAATTCCAAGATTACCCCTTTAATTCAAGTTATATATCAAGAATTTCCCTTGCCCTCTTCTCTTGCACGCCCTCTTTCTCTTGGGTCGTCCATGGTGAGACCAATGGATCTCATCCTCTTTAAAGCTTTTTTTTTTCTTGGGAAATTAGCAATAACCCCTATTAAGGGTCTGCCTTTAGTAAAAAACCCTACTTAAGATTTAGTAATTTAATAATCCCTTTTTTTAAGTTTCTATTTGTGGTAAGGTAAATAGGTGATTTTGTATACCAATTATACCCTTATTTTGACCTTTCCGTATCTCTTGTATATCAGATATGGAAAAATTAGATTTCCATGTTAAGATACACAAGTGTAACCTTTTTTGGAGGGATATCATATCATGGGTGAGGGATTTCGGCTCCATCATGTTTCTCTCTCTTCCAACCAACGCTGATGAAGGGAATTCAAATTTGAATTCCAAAATTTTCTCTCTCCAGGCAATTGCTCGAGATTCAGTTCGGGTTCGAAGGTGTTCCTCGTTTCATCTCTTTCGGTCATTTTCCCAGACTTTTGTTAATTTATCTAGAGTGCAGGTGCGAAATCAGTTGTGAACGTGTTCGTAGTGTTGATTTCGGAAAGAACAACATATTGTATTGAAGGTTGTTCGTGAAATATCGTTGGGGGTGTGTGTGGATTTCAATATACGGATACCGCTGCTGTATATGTAAGTTGTATACATATATTTTTGTTAGTTTTGAGATTTTGTACATGTTTGTATGCATTTGTCATTTGAGCATATATTGGGCTTCATTTTGAGTTGTTTCTTGTATTTATATCACACAAATAGATGAATAGTTCAAAGATTTTTAAGTACGATGAACTGTATTGGAGGTGGTATTTTTCACACGATTTGGTTTGCTAGATTTTTAGATGGAAATAGGTGTACATTAAAAATGAGCTGTAAACAGTATCATGATACTGTCAATGGTTTATTATATGTTTATGCCTTATGAGTAGTAAAGTGGTACTGTTGAGAGAATGTTACATATGCTGTTACGTTTTTGGTACATATGTGTTTGTTTTGTTTAAATTCACACAGTAAATTGATACTGTTTGCATTGTAATTCAGGTTAATATACACATTTGGATAGCAATGGACGAGAACATATGTTTAATGTGTACTTTTGGTGGGAGGACGACTGTTATGCCCGCAAATGCGCACATATCTTTTGATGATATTCAAGGGTTTGTTTTATCAAACACATAATGTAACTCCAGTCAATCTATTCATCCCATTTCCAAGGCTTTAAAAGCGGGTGTTAGCGAAGAAAATTATGAAATTGTACTTCCACCCAACACGAGACGACCAGCGAGGAGGCCAAAGAATAAAAATGATACCTTCCAAAGGAGAGAAGATAAGGCAAATAAAATGTGACAGATGCAGAAGGCTTAGAACTCATAATAAGAAGACATGTCAAGAACCGATATAGCATAATTTTGTGAACGTTTTTATAAGTTTTGGTATTTTTAAATGTTTTGAGTGTGTTCAAGTTTGTTTAATGATGTCCAATTTTATGGACACGGAGTGACATTGTTTACGTTCCTAATACACGTTGGAATATATGATTTTAGATGCGTATATGATGCCAATAAGTATGTGTCAAATGTTACTTCAAACTTACAATAGTATAGTGATATTGTTCGTAATGTAAAATAACAAACAGCACTAATTTAACTTTATCACACAAATTCTACTACCATGTTAATTTTTCATTGGATATATGTGAAAATAATGTTAATTAACTGGAGGTAGTTAATGCTTAAGAGTGCATGGTCTTCGTATTTTCAACTGGCAATGGTAAAATGATACTATTGGAAAATGAATAATGGTAACTATAGTTGGAATACAACTTATTTATGATGCTTTGACATATTTTCTAGTCTTATAATCTTCAATAGGAACCCACCATGTCGATTACTTTGTTGGACATGTGGAAAAATGATGTTCATATTTAATGCATTTACGTTCATGGTCTTGGTATTTTAAGCTATCAACAGTAAAGTGTTACTATTGCAAATGCATTCCAATAACCATTACCACATTACAAGTTATTGTGCTGAATTCACCCGTTGGCAATCTTGTACACATCAGTAATCATATTTTGCGAAAGAAATCTGTACTATCATTCACGAATTTCCTTTTATTATGATTTCATAACATAAAAAATGACATATTAATAATGAAAAATCATCAAACCCATGTTCGATATTCAAATGTAACTATACTTTTGTACAATAAACCAATATTCACTACTTCTTGCCATTCCTCTTTGGTTTCTCTTGCTCCCTTTTGTTTTTGGATACGTAATAGATAGCAGCTTGATTGTGATTGCCTCTTTTGCGTTTGGTGTTGCTGTTTGTCTGGCCAACTTAGCGACCATGCTTGCGATCCATCCCCGATGATTGTGCTTAACCAACCTCTAGATGGTCAATAGGTTAGATCTCATTTGGTTTTTGTTGTTGTCCTTGACTTCTTCTGTTTGCTTATGCTGCCAACATCTGAACTTGTTTATGATTAGCAATAGCAAAGTCAGAATTTGTCAGTTTCAGTGTTGTTTTCTAATGATTAATAACAGCAAACAGTATCAGTTTACTGTTGCATATAATTACACAGTACCATTTTACTGTTGCTAGTAAAAAACAATACAACATTTAATATTAAATACATGGTTCACAACAGTATCAACATACTGTTAGAATGTCTAATGATGTATTGTAGAGGAAAACATTACACATTACCAATAAAACAGTAAGTTTATACTGTTAGACGTGTGTAATATGTAAAACATTTATCATAATTAATCATGATATAGCAACCAACAGTACCAATTTACTATGTTAACAATAGTTTTCCAGCACCACACAACAACAAAGATTAGGAAGGAAATAATAAAAGTGAACAATAAGGTGATGCTATTGAAAGTGTATAATATTGGGAACAAATGTTAACAGGTAATCATAATATATGTGTGAGCGCCGTGCCCTAAACTGTGCGGATCGGGAGTATGCACTAGCCTCGGAGGACTAGCTCGGAGAGGAGTCGCCACCTAGGAAACCCGGGAACCAAACTTGACCCCTTGCAAGGGTCTAACTCGTCATAACCAGAGAGGGTTCGGAGCTAGGGTACGCCGTCGGGAAGGTGTTAGGCACCCGACGTCGCCCAGTCCTTAGACCGGCCCCCACTTTGTGTTTATTAATCATATTTAATATTCCAATTTAATCGAGATTACCCTAAAGGCATGCAACAATTTTATTACACACACAAATGACAGGTCAATACGATACAATAATAAAATAAACAAAATAAATAAGTAAAAATTAGTGAAACGAAACAATAAAACAGGGGAATCAGATCTGGCCTAAATCAACGTGCGTACGCACAACATAGGTGTGCGTACGCGTAGCTTTATGGTGCGTACGCTTGATAGCAAAACGCGTACGCGCCTTGGTGCGTGCGTACGCACCACGGACCTGCAAGACAACCGTTAGCCTTCTCTGCAAAGCAATATTAGCCAAACCCAAATTCATCCGAATATTCTTCTCACAAAATTCCTAACATGCTCTGCACATTATGATACGAAATAAACAAAGGACCAACCCTATCATGCAAATAATATTAACTCTGTCACCCTATATTATGCATTTCAATATCAAAATATTATAATATCTTAACCACATAAGCAATAAAGCATGAGTTTAAGGGAGAGTTTTACCACACGCGATGTTGTGGTTGATTCACGGTTTCCTCAGGTCTATTGCGAATGCCTGTTGTCTATCTCCTTCTCTAAGATCAATAAGCATGGTGAATCCCCAAGTTCCTCTCGATAGGCACAAGATGGACTATCTTTCTCTAAGGTCTTTCTCTTTAGGGTTTTTCCTCTAGGGTTTCTTTCTAGCCTCCAGGGTTCAAGATCCCTTTTCTACACTTTAGGTTGGGTATTTATAGTGAAAATTAGGTTAGAAATACCTTAGGAAAGTTCTTCCCTCGATTTCCAAGTTTATGGAGCTCAAAATAGGCAAAAAAACTTCATTTTTGGGTAAAAAACACAATTGGACAGCACGCTTACGCGCAGTTAGAATACGCGTACGCGCAATCAGATAGCACGTACGCGTGGTCAGACGGTGCGTACGCGAGGTGAACGACCCTTACCCGCGGCGAACGGCGCTTACGCATGGTCATATGGCGCGTACGCGCGATCAACAGCGCTTACGCGCGGTGAATGGCGCTTACGCATGGTCAAATGGCGCGTACGTGCGGTCAGACGGCGCTTACGCGCGATCACCAAATTTTGGCCTTTTCTAGTTATTTTCGCCTCCGAAATTCACCGTGCTTATTTCTCTTGTCGAATATTGATTGACTAAAGCAATAAACTAACATTGACCTCATCATTGGGAACCCGGGACTCAAGATAATAATCGGTACAAAATGGGGTGTCTACAGTTGCCTCTCTTTTGACTGAGTTTGCCTCGCAAATGAAAGTCAAAAGCCTTGAAAAGACAAACCATTTATCCGATTAGTAACTTGAAGTCCACACACACACACACATGCCATAATGCAATGCATCCGATCGCATTGGACGCATCCAATTGCCTACATACTTCATAGAGATCAGACCTAACGTAGTTCAAATGTAATCGATCAAATAAACAAAACTTCATGGGACCTGCCGCAGCAAATCCCTCAAACATTCCAGAACCCCGCAGCAATTCTAGATAGAAAATGTCCGTATAAGATAGTGACTGGCTCCGCAGTATCCCAGTCAAAGCACAAATGATTGCCTAATCAAGGCGACGTGGGATTCCCGCAACAAATCCCAAAGAACTTGGAACGCCGCAGCAATTCTTAGCAAGGAATGTCCTATCAGGACGTGACTGGCCCCACAGCATCCCAGTCAAATTTTTTTGATAGCCAAATCCAGGCAAAATGAGATTCCTGCAGCAAATCTCAGGAAATACTAGAACCCCACAGCAACTCTAGGTAAAAGTGTCCTATCAGGACGTGACTGGCCTCGCAGCATTCCAGTCGAATATTCAAGTGATTGCCCAACTAAGGCAAAATGAGATCCCCGTAGCAATTCTCAAGAATTCATCGCAATTCAGGGAAAAATGTCCTATCAGGGTACTCGGATCCATCAAAAGAATTCATTCCTACTAAAATTGAATCGAGTACTCAGACCCATCAAGGGAAATCAAATAAGGGTACTTGGACCCACCAAGAGAATTCATCACAATTCAAAACCGAATTAGGGTACTTAGACCCGTCAAGGGAATTCATCCCTACTAAAATCCAATTAGGGTACTCGGACCCATCAAAGGAATTTATCCATGCAAAAGTCAAATCAGGGTACTCGAACCCGTCAAGGGAATTCATCCCATTCAAGATCAAATCAGGGTACTCAGACCCAACTAGGGAATTCATCCCAATTAAAGTTGAATCAGGGTGCTCAGACCCATCAAGGGAATTCAGGCTCAAAGGGATAGCAAGGGATTTTTTATTTTTTATTTTTTTTAGGGTAGCAGAAACGATGGCCTCTCTTCATCTTGATTTCCATTATTCACAATCTGGGCATTAGAAGAATAAAGACACAATCTCTGTATCTATTCTCAACATACTTTGATAAGTCCTCGAACTTGTGCAACCAAGCTGTGGGGTCGACTTGCTCTTATGTGGACAAAATAGGAACAATCTGTATTTCTTTAGGATCCTCATCAATGCTTGAGTCAACTAAGACAGTTTCAATTTCGATGGGTTTCACCTTCCTTTCTTGGTCCCCATTAATTATCTTTTCCAGATTAAACGAGTTTTGCATTTATAAAATTCCATTATCAAGAGACACACCAAAAATGAGTGATATCGAATTCATTAGAATGAGGAAACAAAGGATACACCAACAGATTATTAAACCCAACTAATAACCCTAGACTCTAAAGTTACTTCAGACGAAGACTCAATTGGAGTGGGCTTACCATTAGTTTTAACACCTGTTAGGATTTTTGTCTCTCACTCCAAGTCCATATGGTAGTCCTTCCATCGGCAAAGGTAATGAACTTGGTAAGGTTAGCAACAACAGACTCTCTATTCATAGAGAACATTCTAATACCATATTCTCTGTAATACCCGTAATTTTTAAATAGGGTATTAAGGGTTTAATCTATGGTTAACGTAGTTAATCCCTTGATTTTTCGAATGATTACATGCATGGGTAATGCATGTGTATGATATTATGATGTTGGATGTGTTTTGATGCTTGTGTTGGTGCATTGAGTATCTTTCGGGTGCATTTAGCCTTATTTGCAACTTAAGGGTTTAAGTTGCTGAAATTTAGCTAAGTGTTGGGAAAAAATGAATTTTCGTAAATCTTCGTTTTAAAGGATAATTTTTGGCGATAATGGGAGTTTATAATATTATAAGACATTGGTGATTTTATGGGATTTTATTAGCATATTTGGATTGGGTTCCACGCATGTTTGTTTTCGGAAAATTTGTCGGGCGACGGATTTTGTACTAAAACTTAAAATTGAGATTTTGATATATTAGGTATTTGATTTTTTTGATATTTTATTTGGATTCAAATGGGGGGTTATTTGCTTATTTTCATTAAATAACTTAAAGTAAAAGTACTTAAATGTTTTTAATGAAAATAAGGCAGTGGTGTGTACTGTGTGGGTTTATACACATTTGCCTGAGTTACTGGGCATTTTCAGCAAGGGACGATCGATCGTGCCTTGGGGACGATCGATCGTAGGTGTCCTAGAATTGTGATTTTGCTTCTGCTTTTCACGATCGATCGTGCCTTCAGACCACAATCGATCGTGCATCGCGGTTTTTGCAAATTTTTTTGCGTCAAATGACGCAAATGCCCCTCACCCCTTATAAAAACCCATCCCCCATGATTTTTAGACCAGATCTGGTCTTTTTGGGTATAGAGAGAGAGAGAGAGAGGGAGGGAAGGAGAAGAGGGGGCGGAGGCTCGACGGCGGCTCGCCGGAGCACGGTGACCTCGATCCGACGCCGACAATCTCGGATCTAGCGTATTTTGGCCCGATCGACAATCCATGTCCAAACCCATGAAATCCAAACTTAAGCCACCATGAACAAACTCCAAGCTCCACCAAGAGGTTGGAGAAGATGAATCCAACCATAATAATGCATTTCCAAGCATCAAAGAGAGAGAAAAGCCCAAATCCACAGCCATACGCGCGTAGATCGGGCCAAAATATGCTAGATCCGAGCTTGTCGACGGTGGCTCGCCGGAGCACGGTGACCTCGATCCGACGCCGACAAGCTCGGATCTAGCGTATTTTGGCCCGATCTACGCGCGTATGGCTGTGGATTTGGGCTTTTCTCTCTTTGATGCTTGAAAATGCATTATTATGGTTGGATTCATCTTCTCCAACCTCTTGGTGGAGCTTGGAGTTTGTTCATGGTGGCTTAAGTTTGGATTTCATGGGTTTGGACATGGATTGTCATCCTTACCAACCCTTTTTCATTTTAGAGGTATTTTCTCATATTTTAGAGTTAAGGTTTATAATTTCTTTTGGTTTATCATCTCATTCTTACATTTTTGGGTTATTCATGCATATTGGGGAGTTTTGGTGTCGATTTGGAGTTGGGACCTCCATTATCTTCATCAACCAAGTCATTTGGGAGCTAGGGCTTGAGTTGGGAGCTAGGGCTTGAGTTGGGAGCTTGCATTTGCATCCTAGGGCTTGGACTTCATACCCACAACATCAAAGGTTACATTTTTCCACGCATTTGGTTGAGGTAGGTGCAATTTACATAGGTTTAAACTATGGATATGATAATATGGTATATATTATTATATTATTTGGTATTCTTGGGCTTAGAATACGTATATATATATGAATTATGGAATAAATCTTGAAAGGAACCTTGGGTATTTGATAACATAAATTGGAAATTATGTTTATTAATGAGTTGGTTTATTTTATACATTATATGGAATATAATTGTATTGATTTTATGGGTATTTATGATGTTATCATAAATTGGTATAATGATGTGATTATTTTCCCCTATGGTTTAGGTGGTATATTTTGGAAGTGATTTTGGTTAAAAATCATTTTATGGTTTATTACATTGCATGTTGGGCATAATCATGCATTAAATGGACTTAATGAATACTAGGTAAAAGTATTGCATAAAAAGGGGTCATTGGAATTGGACTACTTGCAGTCAATGGGACTTTGCGGTATTTTCCATTCCTTTGGTCCTTGGGTACTTTCCGGTTCCAGGTAGAAACCCTTGTGTTCCTGAATCAGAGGCTACTTTCCGGTTCCAGGTAAGAACCCTTGTGTTGTCCTCTTGGAGGTTGGGTTTAAATTCTCCGTTTCCGCGCGAAGACTCCTGCAGGAGTGGTTAGTAATAAATGGATTTAATGTAAATTGGACATGAGTCACATGCATTGGGCATTATGCATTATTTATTTTAAGTTATGGGTTATAACTTATTTTGGGATTTGTAATATACTTGGTTAGTATATTTTAATTTAAATGATATAATGGGTTTTATTTATATTATTGCTTTAGTTTACTATGTCAAATTGTATCTACTGAGTCGTCGGACTCATACCTATTATTTTAAATGTTTTTCAGTATTACAGGACATGAAGTTATGCGGAGGCACGCTTTCTTGGGATTTATTAATGTATTTTCATAGGATTAATGAATGTATTTCGTTAAATTTTATTCGAGCCACTGGCGAATGTAAATGTAAATTTAATCCGGGTTGTAATTTTAATTACTTATGGTTGTGTGTATGTGGAATGCGAAGCATGGGATGATACCACTTCCATGGATGACAGGAAATTTTTATGTATGAATTTTTATAACAGGTTTTCACGATGGTATGTCCTATCTACGGATGGGTCATGCCGAAAATTTTTAAAATGATTGAGGATTTTAACACGTGTCATCCACGTTTTATCAAAGGATCTATTAAAGAAAAAGCTTGTTTTATTATTATTGATCACGGTTTAATTAATTTGGGTCGTGACATTCTCCATTCAATCTTCAATCCACATTCTATTTTCTTCAAACTCTTCTTCAACATCAAGCCCTTCACTCCATACCCCCTCATCTTCCTCAACTATATCTGTGCGGTAAATGAAATCTTTGTTTATCGCATCCTCGATCCTCATGCCACAATCACAAAGTTGCTCAAAATTCATAATGGGAGAAGTCAACATAAGATTGGAATACACTAGAGTCAAATTCTTTAAAATTATGTTCACTTGATCCTTTTCATTGAGTCGAGTCGTCATTTTGGCAGCTTTGCCCCTCCATTTAGTCAAGAACTCAGAAAATATCTCATTTGGCTTCTGCTTCGTCATCTCAAGATCACGAAGAGTCATTGCCAACATAGTGTTGTATTTATACCGATCTTT
Source organism: Liquidambar formosana (assembly GCA_039720395.1). Classification (NCBI taxonomy): domain Eukaryota; kingdom Viridiplantae; phylum Streptophyta; class Magnoliopsida; order Saxifragales; family Altingiaceae; genus Liquidambar; species Liquidambar formosana. The sequence goes on from JBBPBK010000032.1 coordinate 209,109, forward strand.
AAATTACTTCATTAAGGGTTCCCAAGAGGAAACCAATGCATCATCCAAGGCATAATACCAATTAGATGCATCCCCTTCCAAAGACAATGGGAAGGCAGCTATAGCTTGTGTCTCTGTCAGGCCTTTCATCCTAACGATGCCCATGTACTGGCGGATGTGTTGCTTAGGATTCCCTGTCCCATCGAACTTCTCGGAGTCAGCTATCTTGAATTTAGGCGGTAGCCTTGATAGGGGGTCTGATGACGACCCTCCTGTGAACATAAAGTCATCCAGTCCTTCGGATTTGCGCATCGCAGCATGTATCTTTCTCGCTTACTCCTTCATCTCTTCTTGATCAGCAGCATACTTTCTTTCCCAACTTCCTTTGCCCCGTATATAATCTGCAAAGTCCTCCTTTACCCAAGGATCATTGTCTTCCTCGTGGGGTTTCTCCTTTCTTTCAGTGTTCTCTCGCCCTTTCCCTTTGTCTTTCTTCTCGGGTGGAGGTCTTTTCTCAGAAGACCCTTTTCCCTTAGTTCTTCTCTTTCCTCTTTCCTTTTCCAGATTTTGTATACGGATATCCAGTCCAGCCACTGTTGCATCCAGCCGATTCAGAATTTCCATCATTTTTGCCAAGTCTTCCATCATTTCTTGTCTTCTCAATTTGTTGGTTGTTGGTGAACGAGTCCAAATAAGTCCATGTCCCAATTTCATAATCTTCCATGTCCAACTGAAGTCATTTCTCTACCATCATATGGGCCCTCATCATGTTTACTAATTCTTCAGAGAGTCCACATGCGATAGGCCAACAAAATCTATTATCTTTTAAACTCAAGCCCTTTACAATTCACACACCTCACAAACTCAATTGAACCAAGCCCATTTTTCTTTTTCTTTCTCCTTTTTTTTTTTTTTTTTGGGGGCTTGGATCCATTACACAAACGCTTTACTATCCTTACACTCATAGGGCTTAAGTTCAAAAGATATTAGACTTTTTCCATTACCAAAATTACCTCTCATGATTAATTTCATTTAAATCCACATGACGAGTGGGTCGGTTGGTTCCAGAATAGGCTACGCCATAGTTTAAACCCTTCGTATTAAAACCCAATAATTCGTTTCATCTTTCCAATGGTTCTAGGCCCGTCACACCTTTTTTTTTTTTTTTACCGTTCAAAACCATTTGCAAGATTATTCTTTTAATTGGGCTTTAATTCAAAGGTTATAAACAATATTGGGCCTCGCCCCACACCCGCGACCTAATAGGTCTAAATGCAATAATGTATGTCACACATTCACACAAGGCTTGCAAAGGAATATCCATGGGCTTTCTATGTGAGGTCAGTCAAAAGGGTCTCCTTATATCCTCCTCTTCCAATGGGTTACCCAAGCTAGGATGCTAAACGAGCCATCCGTTAACGTACACACTAGCTTATGACAGGCTAGTGGCACAGGCTGTGGGCTGATGATGTAGGTTACGGATTACCCATGGGAACGAATGGAACCCGGGAATCCTCACCAAACTATCATCGGGGTGTAATCAATGGTCAAGTGTGTGTGTGCAAATTTGGTCCTCCCAATTAAATTAAATTATTAAATATGATTAACAAATACTATGAGATCTAGCTCTCTATCCCCAGTGGAGTCGCCACTGTGAGCGCCGTGCCCTAAATAGTGCGGCTCGGGAGTACGTACTAGCCTCGGAGGACTAGCTCGGAGAGGAGTCGCCACCCAGGAAACCCGGGAACCAAACTTGACCCCTTGCAAGGGTCTAACTCGTCATAACCAGAGAGGGTTCGGAGCTAGGGTATGCCGTCGGGAAGTGTTAGGCACCCGACGTCACCCAGTCCTTAGACCGGCCCCCACTTTGTGTTTATTAATCATATTTAATATTCCAATTTAATCGGGATTACCCTAAAGGCATGCAACAATTTTATTACACACACAAATGACAGGTCAATACGATACAATAATAAAATAAACAAAATAAATAAGTAAAATTAGTGAAACGAAACAATAAAACAGGGGAATCAAATCTGGCCTAAATCAACGTGCGTACGCACAACATAGGTGTGCGTACGCGTATCTTTATGGTGCGTACGCTTGATAGCAAAATGCGTACGCGCCTTGGTGCGTGCGTACGCACCACGGACTTGCAAGACAACCGTTAGCCTTCTCTGCAAAGCAATATTAGCCAAACCCAAATTCATCTGAATGTTCTTCTCACAAAATTCCTAACATGCTCTGCACATTATGATACGAAATAAACAAAGGACCAACCCTATCATGCAAATAATATTAACTCTGTCACCCTATATTATGCATTTCAATATCAAAATATTATAATATCTTAACCACATAAGCAATGAAGCATGAGTTTAAGGGAGAGTTTTACCACACGCGATGTTGTGGTTGATTCACGGTTTCCTCAGGTCTATTGCGAATGCTTGTTGTCTATCTCCTTCTCTAAGATCAATAAGCACGGTGAATCCCCAAGTTCTTCTCGGTAGTGTAATACCCGTAATTTTTAAATAGGGTATTAAGGGTTTAATCTATGGTTAACGTAGTTAATCCCTTGATTTTTCGAATGATTTCATGCATAGGTAATGCATGTGTATGATATTATGATGTTAGATGTGGTTGGATGCTTGTTTTGGTGCATTGAGTATCTTTTGGGTGCGCTTAGCCTCATTTGCAACTTAAGGGTTTAAGCTGCTGAAATTTGGCTAAGTGTTGAGGAAAAAGTGGATTTTCGTAAATCTTCGTTTTAAAAGATAATTTTTGGCGGTAATGGGAGTTAATAATATTATAAGACATTGGTGATTTTATGGGAATTTATTAGCATGTTTGGATTGGGTTCCACGCATGTTTGTTTTAGGAAAATCTGTCGGGCGACGGATTTTGTACTAAAACTTGAAATTTAGATTTTGATATATTAGGTATTTGATTTTTTTGATATTTTATTTGGATTCAAATGGGGGGTTATTTGCTTATTTTCATTAAATAACTTAAAGTAAAAGGAAGAAGAAAAGAATGGAGAAGATTACTTAGGAATGTATTATTATGGTTTTATTTGGGTTTTTCTCTCTCTTTGAGGCTTAGGAATGTATTATTATGGTTGGATTCATATTCTCCAACCTCTTGGTAGAGCTTAGAGCTTGCTCATGGCGATTTTAGCTTGGATTTCGTGGGTGTTGGCATGGATTGTCTTCCTCACCAACTCTTTTGCATTCTTAAAGGTATCTTTTCATATTTTAGAGTTAGGGTTTGTAATTTCCTTTGGTTTACCATCTTATTCTTACATTTATGGGTTTATTCATGCATATTGGGGAATTTTGGTGGTAATTTGGAGTTGGGACCTCCGTTACCAACATCAACCAAGCCATTTGGGAGCTAGGGCTTGGATTGGGAGCGTGCATTTGCATCCTAGGGGTTAGACTTCATACCCACAACATCAAAGGTTATATTTTTCTACGCATTTGGTTGAGGTAGGTGCAATTTACATAGGTTTAAACTATTGACATGATAATATGGTATATATTATCATATTATTTAGTATTCTTGGGCCTAGAATATGTATATAAATGATTTATGGAATAAATCTTGAAGGAAAACTTTGGGTATTTGACAACATAAATTGGAATTATGTTTATTAATAATTTTGGTTAATTGTATACATCCTATGGAATATAGATGTAGGGATTTTACGGTTACTTTCCCTGTTTATTTGATGTTTTCGATTATGATTTTAAGGTTATAATCATAATGAGAAATTATGTTATTACAATTTTGGGTATAATCATGATGTTATTTGATTATGGCTTATATAGCATACTTTGAAGATGATTTTGGTTATAAAATCATTTTATGGTTTATCGCATTGCATGTTGGCATAATCATGCATTAAATGGACTTAATGAATACTGGGTAAAAGTATTGCATTAAAAGGGGTCATTAGAATTGGACTACTTGCAGTCAATGGGACTTTGCGGTGTTTTCCATTCCTTTGGTCCTGGGGTACTTTCCGGTTCTAGGTAGGAACCCTTGTGTTCCCGAATCAGAGGCTACTTTCCGGTTTCAGGTAGGAACCCTTGTGTTGTCCTCTTGGAGGTGGGTTCAAATCCTCCGTTTCCGCGCGAAAACTCCTGCGGGAGTGGTTGGTAATTAATGGATCAATGTAAATTGGACATGAGTCACATGCATCGGGCATTATGCATTATTTATTTTAAGTTATGGGTAATAACTTATTTTGGTATTTGTAATATACTTGGTTAGTATATTTTGCTTTAAATGATATAATTGGTTTTATTTATATCATTACTTTAGTTTACTATGTCAAATTGTATCTACTGAGTCGTCGGACTCACGCCTATTATTTTAAATGTTTTTCAGATAATCCGGGGATTGGCTATGCTATCTTGGGCGGAAGATGCTATTAGTGGAATTCCTTTAAGCTAATTGTTAATGTATTTTCAAGGGAAAGAATATGTATATTGGGGTTTTCTATTGGGTTAATGTAAATGTAAATTTAAATCAGGGTTGTAATTGTAATTATTTATGGTTGTATACGTGGAATGCTATGCATGGGATGATACCACTTACATGAATGACAGGAAATTTTTATGTATAGATTTTTATAACAGGTTTTCATGATGGTATGTCCTATCTACGGATGGGTCATGCCGAAAATTTTTAAAATAATTGAGGTTTTAACAAGTGTCATCCACGTTTTATCAAAGGATTTATTAAAGAAAAAGCTTGTTTTATTATTATTGATCACGGCTTAATTAATTTGGGTCGTGACAGGTAGACACAAGATGGACTATCTTTCTCTAAGGTCTTTCTCTTTAGGGTTTTTCCTCTAGGGTTTCTTTCTAGCCTCCAGGGTTCAAGATCCCTTTTCTACACTTTAGGTTGGGTATTTATAGTGAAAATTAGGTTAGAAATACCTTAGGAAAGTTCTTCCCTTGATTTCCAAGTTTATGGAGCTCAAAATAGGCAAAAAAACTTCATTTTTGGGTAAAAAACGCAATTGGACAGCATGCTTACGCGCAGTTAGAATAAGCGTACGCGCAATCAGATGGCACGTACGCACGGTCAGACAGTGCGTACGCGCGGTGAACGACGCTTACGCGCGGCGAACGGCGCTTACGCATGGTCATATGGCTCGTACGCGCGATCAACAGCGCTTACGCGCGGTGAACGGCGCTTACGCACAGTCAGATGGCGCGTACGCGCGGTCAGACGGCGCTTACGCGCGATCAGCAAATTTTGGCTTTTTCTAGTGATTTTTGCCTCCGAAATTCACCGTGCTTATTTCTCTTGTCGAATATTGATTGACTAAAGCAATAAACTAACATTGACCTCATCATTGGGAACCCGGGACTCAAGATAATAATCGGTACAAAATGGGGTGTCTACAATATGAAACAACAATAGCAAGATTATGTTGAAAGAGTATTTTTCATAACCAAACCGAACCAAAGTTCAGAAAGACACAATACTTAATGTGAAACAGTAAGGTGATGCTGTTTGAAGTGTAAAATATGTCTGGTACAAGTTAGTTTAATATTGGGTCGATTTGTAGAGACCAACAGCACCAATATACAGTTGGATCCCTATTTTTTCAAATCGACACAAGAACGAAGACTAAATGGGGTTTTTGTGCGTGAAAACACTACTTACAAACCCCACAAACAGTGTCATCATTCAATATCACTTTAGGAATCCAACTATTTGCATAACAATTACACCAAATGGAGTTTTAATATGGACCGATTCACTATTGGTTTTTATATAATTTGTAATATTATCGGCAATATTCCATTTAAACAAGAACAAATCAGAAAAAAAAACATGTGGATTTAGCGACATTAATCATACGATTTAAATGTAAACACACACCATTTTACTGTTTATATTATGGATTCAAACAGGGGAAAAAGTTCCTAATAGTTACTTATTTTTTTCAGCATTTTGGTTCTATAGTCGAAATCCCTAGTTCTTCGAAGCTTTTCTTCAGTCCGTGCTCTCTAAATCATCTGGTTTTGTTGGGGGGATGATTGTTTTGTGTAGGAAAAACCCTAGAATGGAATATGGTGTTGTGTATATTGATGGAAACCTATTTTTTTGGAAAGCTTTTTATGTTCCGTACGTTTCTATATTTCCATCGGAAATAATGGAATGTGGGAAGGTGAAGAGCCTCCTTTTTCACCCGGTTCTGTACCATAGCACTGTCGTAAATTAAGAGAAGTTTTAAAAACAGGGGTCTATTAGTCATTTTACTGTCAAATGGGATTTTTACTAAACGTTAGTTTAAGTAGGTTCTATTATCTTAGAACTCTTATACATAGGGGTTTTGGCCAAAATTCCCTTTTTTCTTTAGGTAAGCTTGTACATATATTTATATATTCCAAATAGGGGTAACACAGGAAATACAGCTAATTGAATTTATTTTCAATTTCATTCCAACACCAGAATTGAGTAGAATTTAATTTAGAATTTTCATTCATTTGTCTTATTCCAAATGGATGGCTTGGAATTATAAATCTATTCTATTCAATTGAAATAAATTTGATTATATTTTAGAATTAGTTCCAAACAAAGTGTAAAATAAATAGGAGTTCTATTTGACTACTTTAATTACTTTAGTAAACTGTATAAGATCCATTAACCACCCTCTCTAGATGGATCCATACTTTCAGAATTTTTATGGTAAAGTCAACTCTGTATTGGGATGGGCATACCATTAGACCCAAAGGCAGTGACAAATTAAGTAAATGACTTCTAACATAACAGACAATCATTGCAAGTAATGATAGCAAAATCATGATTACAAAAAAAAATATATTATTGAAGGAGTGGAAAAAAATTCATCTGTATTATTTCAGTGGTTATGATTTAATTGTCATTACTTTTGTCATGTAAGATTTTTCCTTAAGTAAATGGGACTTTTAGTGGGCTATTTTAATTATTCATTCCTTCCTACAAAGATAAACCATTTTTACAATTTTTTTTGCCCCAAAATATTTGTCTACTTTGAAAAGTCAATTCATTAATTTTTTTGAACTTTCCTATACTACCCTTGTCTGTTTCAATAATTATTTTCAACACAAAACCTAATACTGTATAAAAAAAGGTACTTTCAAAAAGTTACAGTTTAAAATGTGACAAGTTAATGCAATAATAACTTTTTTTAAACAGTCTGTTTTGTCAAATTTGGTCTATCTTTACACAATGGATGGAGTATTAATTTGGAAAAGATACCTACCTCATTTTTTTACGTGGTCAGGATCTTCCACAGCATTATGTAGTTCATCCTCTTTGTGCCATGGATTCATACTTGGAATTTTAAGGAAAAAGATCAAAGTCAAGGGGCCCACAATGGGGCGTGGAGACAAACTTCACCATTCACACGGGCATTCGGCAAAGATAGAGTTTTTGAAAGAATTTCGAGGAAATGACTAGCTCAGGCCCCAGGGTATGAGATAATAACCTTATGAGTTACTAGTCATCTGGTGATTCACGTCACCATAAAGAATATATTTTGTGCTAGTAGGAGCATCTCTCATGCTGTGTTAGAAAATATGTTATTGTGGATGCAGAAAATTTTCTTAGAAGAGGTTCCCGCTTTAACGTCCAACTGTACCTTGGAGGATTAGAGAGACACCTTGGGAAACCCAAAAAAAAAAAAAAAGTATGTTATTACTATATTTTAGTAATAGCACACCTTACCGTTACTCTAATAGTGTGCTAAAAAATAGCAATGATTTATCATTAAGTTATATTTGATATACCCTTGAACTAAAATAGCACAAAATTAGTTTAAAAAAAGAAGGAGATGATAGTTGTGCAAAAAATTACTTATTGTATCATTTGCACTGTCGGAGCACATTGTGCCAAATTATAGTATTTGACACTGTAGTATGTGCTAAAATAATAATAACACATATAGTATAGTTCACACCACTGGAGATGATCTAAGGAGTAAAGTAGTAAATTGTTTGTAAATAAGTTAGCGTGAATGAAAGGAAAGGGAAAACAACAAAAATGCTTTTGAAATGAGTTTATTTCTTAAGAAATTTAAGCTGTTTTTTTTCCCTTAATTCTTCACGTTCTTTCTTGGATCCAAATGGTGTCTTAAGTTTTGGGTGCTAGTTACTCGTTCACAAAATTTTCTTTAGACACCAAATTATATGTCTACGTAGCGAAATTATTAGTGAATGTACTTCCACTAATTTTTCTCATATATTTTCTTATTTTTTGTTTCTAGATGATGAGTTGCTGAATATCCTTCTGATTATATCTTTCTTATAGGTACTTATAGAGGGTTGTTCAAATGTAAGATATCTCAGATTATCCCGTAAGATCACGGTTGTCTATGGATGACACACGCGCAAACACGTATCGCTGACGGACGGTTTGTGATCATACGAGACATCTTGCACGTGATTGAAGTTAGATACTTAGGCCTGTTTGGCAATCCTGAAATCTGGTTCGGGTGGGTTCAAAACCAATTTTGCTTGCCTAGTTCATGCCTGGGCTGAACTGTTTTTAATTTTCAGCTTGTTTGGCTGAACTGTTTTTAATTTTCAGCTTGTTTGGCTAAAAATGAGTTCTAAGTGGTTTTATATTTTGATATTGTTTGGTTCACATCTCCAATAAGAAGATCAACACCGACAACAATAAAATCTGGAGCAAAATAAAAAAACATCAAAGGAAATTAAAAACGAAGAAAAAATGATCCCACAAAAAAGATAGTGGAATGGTTTAAAGATTCTTGTCTAAAATGTTATATATATATATATATATTAGGAAGAGGATGAACAACAAGGATAAGAAAATCAGAAGCAAAATCAGAATAGGCAAAGAAGAGATAAAGAAAAAAAGGTTAGTTAGAGAAGGAGATATATGGAGATGTGGCAATGGTGAAACCCTAGATTTGCTTCTTCTTTCTGAAACTCTAGATCTGTTGTTTAGGGTTTTTTTTCTTTATTTTTCTTGAAGCATTTTTTAAATCTTCCAAAATCATGGCTAAGATTGAAGCATTTTTTTTTCTTGAAGCATTTTTTATCTAACTTACCAAACGTTAGGCCTAGCAATTTGGGACGACTTCATCTTCAAAAAAACCGGTTAGTGGCATTGCCAAACGGCCCCTTATATGCGCTTTCTTGCATGTGATAACCAAGCTAGATTCTATTGTTTGAAAAAAAAAAACAAAAAATGAGAAAGATATAATAAAGAAGTGTCACTTTCTTGGATTGCATTCTATGTCAATTTTCCTTTTATATGTTGGAAATTTCGTTAATGCTCCATTTGATTGTTAGGAAATCTACTTCCTACACAGAAGAAATTCTTTGATTCCAAGATCTTAGCAAGGATATTTTATTATATAGTTCAAGAGAAAAAACTTTTAAGAGTAAACTAGAAACTTAAATTTTTTTTAAATAGTAGGCTATCCACAAATATTTCTAATTTTCCATCATATATAACATTTATTAGATATCTAACACATAATTAAAGTTATATATATGTATATATATTAATAATTGATAGATCAATAAATGAGTATGGAAGTTTTTCAATAAACTCGAAGTTTGAACTTGAGATCAATCACTTAAAAAATGAAGCGAATTGAAATAAATGTCATTAGGCTACTATGTCATCAAAATAAGGATTATAAATTATAAATAAGAAAATAAGAAAAGGATCGCACATGACTGCTTATACTCTGAATAATTGGAATAATACTATATCCTATAGTCCTTTGTTCTCAGTTTTTCGGATCAATGCGTTGCAATGCACCTGATTGTGCACGTGTGTGGGACCAACCGTATTTAGTAAAATATGAGAGAGAGGGACTACTAATTGTCTTGATCAATGCAAATATGGTTCACAATTGAGAAATATATAGGCCGTTCAAACATCAAACAAGCCCACTGACATTAGCCGAAGTGGGATTAGCAGTTCGAGCGGGGTCAAGGGAAGCCTAGGCCTCATCACAAGCCCAAAGCCCGAAGGAAAAAATCCGGTCTGAGCCCGAAAAAGCCCCAGCCCTAGTATTCTCAGGCTAGACCTGGGCCTTTAGTTGAAGCCCGAGCCCGGCCTGAAAAGCCCAACATGTGGGTAGCCCGGCCTGAGCCCAGCCCGAAGCCCGGCACTGGCCGGTTATGAGTCCACTTATGAGCATATGACTACTTCTCACTTTTTCGGGAAAGTTTCTTTTGGTGACAATGTACTGAATTAATACTAGTAGAAGGATTTTCTCTGTTATCTTACAACAAATAGATAGTCAATTTAATAACAAGTGACTACTTATGTTCTCTGTTTTGGTATTACAATAAGAAGTGGTCACTAAAAGGTAATTTATTTCACTTTGTTTGCTTTTACAACAGTCAACACTACAATTAAACTACCCTACAATTAAATTATATTCATATTTACTTTTACTTAAACTTATACTCAAAAAACTACTAGTTATATTTTAATAACATTATCAACATTACAACATATTAGTTGAGTTAACTTATTATATGTTTATTTCAAAAAGTTCTTAAATATAAGTTACATTTATATGTATGATTATTGTATATTTGCATTTAATTATTATTTGATTTTGCACTTAATTTTATACCATAGAAGGTTAAGCTCGAAAAGCCCACACCGAAGCCCAAGCCCAGGCCCAAGACTAGGCCCGAAGCCCAAGCCTGGAGCCCATAAAAGCCCAGGCCTACCAAACTGGGCCAGGGCTTTGCATATTCTTTGAAGGCCCGGCCCAATGAACAATACAAACACGAGAGGCCCGGCCCAGCCCAACCCCGAAAAAAGCCCAGGCCCGGCCCAATGCCGAGGCCTAGGGAAGCCTATTCGAATGAGCTGCGCGCAATAGGGAACAGCTATTGCCCCCATTTTGATCAAGTCACCCTTTAGTTTAGGTTTTTAAAATTTTATGCAAAATATAAAAGTTTTTATGAAAACTGATTGTGTTGTCTATTAGAAAACATTATTTTGAACAACTTTATAGAAATTCTTTTTTCTAAAATCTATCGTTTATGTAGATTTTAGAAAAAATTTCATTTGCAAAGTTGTTTAAAATGATGTTTTCAATAGACATCGTAACCGGTTTTTGTAAAAACCTTTTATATTTTTTTATAAAACCTTAAAACACTAAAACATGTGGGATGATCAAGATGGGGGAAATAGCGGGCCGCTGGCAATAACTAATGTTTTGAAAACCAAACCATTTTGATTGGTTGAACGACACATTTAGCAGACTAGTTAATTTAGTCCACCCAAAATAATAATAATAATAATAATAATAATAGAACGAAAGAATCCAACTGGATCAAGTGTGTTAATTGTTGATTCAATGACCTTAGCTATACAATAAAGCAATGGTGAAATTAAAATTTTACTACTAGACAATTGTTTTTCTTGGGATTTTGGGTTGTTTATCTTAATTATTATTATTTATACCATGTCCTTTAATATGGTATGCTCATTGTGATGTATTAGTTATTTTATGTTGTATTAGGAGTTGTGCAGCGTACATCAATCCAATATATTCCGTAACTTATTAATGCACAAGATACAATTCCTAATGTGAGAATTGATATGAGCACGTATTCACCTGATCGTCATCATATATATCTATTACATATTATATTTAAGAGTTATATAGACTGATATCAGCTAATGCTGACATGGCTTCTTAATAAGCCTTCCCTCCAAATTCTTGCATTCTCCTCACTTTTGGGCCCACACCATGATGTCAGCAACTTTTTTTTTTTTGGTACGCACTCTCTTCTCTCTTTCCCTCTTCTTCCTTTTTTTGCCCTTTTCAAATTTCAAACATAAAACCGGATCCGGCGAGATAAGCCTCAGATTCGGCAAGATTAGCCTTCCCAACATTAGGAGAAGGCAGTCCAAGTTGGAGCAGTAGTCGATGGTGGTGATTCTCGCCGGACATGAAGATCTAATCTCCTCCGACCCACCGTCGTCGGTGATCCCTCCGCTGGTGATGAAATGGCGTGGATTCTCTACCATTTGTTCTATGACTCACTTTCTCTCTTATCTGTGAAATGGCGAGGAAGAGGAGAAAGAGAAATGGAGGAAGATGGAAGAGGAGAGGGGAGGAGATGAAGGAAGAGAGAGAGTGACAGAGAGAGTGTGACTGTGGAGAAAGAAAAAAAGAGGAGGAAGAAAGAGTGTGACGGTAGAGAAAAAAAAACAAAAGAGGAGGAAAAATAGGAGGGGAGATAAAGGAAGAGAGAGAGAGAGAGAGAGAGAGAGAGACTGTGGAGAAAGAAAAAAAGAGGAGGAAGAAAGAGTGTGACGGTGGATAAGAAAAAACAAAAGAGGAGAAGAAAGAAAAATAAAAAATAAAAAAAAGAGGCGTCAGCAGAGCAGCACATATCTATCTTTCCCCTATCCTCTTTTTCCTTCTCTTCTCTTCTCTCTCTTTTTTTTTTTTTGTTAGCCTTCCTCTCCCACTTCTTTTCACCTATCCCTTCCTTTCTTTTTTTTTTTCTTTTTTTTCCCCTATACAACTTTCTTTCTCATTCCTCTAATACAAGTTTTTTTTTTTGGGTAAATATCTAATACAAGTTGTCGAAAGAATAATCTTGACTATAGGATTAATATTAAAAAGTTGTTTGGCAAACTTGAAAACTTGACCACTTAAGTTTAACCATTTTTTTTTTTTCACATCGATTGTTAAATCTCTTTTTCCTAATAATCCTGTTTAACTAGACTGAGAGAGAATAATAGCATTTTTGGTACTTATTTAAATACTTTAAATAAAGTTACTGTTTGATTCCCGCGCATCGCGTGGGTCCATTCTAATATATATATATTAGTCCTTTTATTATCAAGTCCACCTGATGCACAATTTTGCCTCAAGTACACTCCAAGACTCTTTTGAGGGGAGGAGATGAAGGAAGAGAGAGAGTGACAGAGAGAGTGTGACTGTGGAGAAAGAAAAAAAGAGGAGGAAGAAAGAGTGTGACGGTAGAGAAAAAAAAACAAAAGAGGAGGAAAAATAGGGGGGGAGATAAAGGAAGAGAGAGAAAGAGAGAGAGAGACTGTGGAGAAAGAAAAAAAGAGGAGGAAGAAAGAATGTGACGGTGGAGAGGAAAAAACAAAAGTGGAGAAGAAAGAAAAATAAAAAATAAAAAAAAGAGGCGTCAGCAGAGCAGCACATATCTATCTTTCCCCTATCCTCTTTTTCCTTCTCTTCTCTTCTCTCTCTCTCTCTTTTTTTTTTTTTTTTTTTGGTAGCCTTCCTCTCCCACTTCTTTTCACCTATCCCTTCCTTTCTTTTTTTTCCTCTGTACAACTTTCTTTCTCATTCCTCTAATACAAGTTTTTTTTTGGGTAAATATCTAATACAAGTTGTCGAAAGAATAATCTTGACTATAGGATTACTATTAAAAAGTTGTTTGGCAAACTTGAAAACTTGACCACTTAAGTTTAACCATTTTTTTTTCACATCGATTGTTAAATCTCTTTTTCCTAATAATCCTGTTTAACTAAATTGAGAGAGAATAATAGCATTTTTGGTACTTATTTAAATACTTTAAATGAAGTTACTGTTTGATTCCCGCGCATCGCGCGAGTCCATTCTAATATATATATATTAGTCCTTTTATTATCAAGTCCACCTGATGCACAATTTTGCCTCAAGTACACTCCAAGACTCTTCTGTGTGACTCGTATTTGGCTAAACTAACCGTTGGATTAAATTTAATTCCTACGTTGATCATGCATGCCAAAAATCAAGTTAATCTAAGATTAAGAGTTTGTTTTTGTTTTTGTTTTTATTTCTCCCAAATGTCTATGAATGACCTATTGTTATTGATTAAAAAATGCATGTTTTGAATTGAATAGAAATCAATCTTAGATTAACTTGATTTTTGGCATAGAACACCTATATAAAAAGACTATCTAATACAACGGTTAAATTCACAGAATACAAATCACTAAATATAAATTTGTGCACCTGATAATAGAAGGATTGCTATATAAGTCTAATCAAGTCAACACATGTTGATATAAATTATAGGGTAAATTGCAGAAAATTCCCTTAGAAATATTGGGAGGAGGGGCGGAGGGGGGAGGTTTAGCATATAGCCCCCCCTTATATTTTAATTTTGTCAAATGTGCCTCCCTTATGTTTTAATTTTTATCAATGTGTCTCACTGTCACTCGTCGTTGATGAAATTTCACGAAAATTAGTCACATGGCTATACACGTGATATTATTAACGGATCTGTATTATTCAAAATCGTCGGAACCCTTGTTGGCTTCATGGCCAATTGGTTGGCCATTGACAATTGGTTTTATTTTCCAATTGAAATAGGGGGCATATTGACAAAATTAAAACATAAGAGGGGTTATCTACTGCCCCCCCTCCCCCCCCCCGGTACTTCGGGGGGGTTTTTTGTAATTTACCCTAAATTATAACAGTACCATGCATTGGGGGTTGTACCCCGTGCATTGACTTAATATTATATTTCATAGCTCACTAATACACGAAGTAGGGGTGCAAAATGGTTCGGGTAGACCCGAGGACCAAACCGTTCCGTGTAATTCGGTCCGGTCCAGTCCGGGCCAAATCAAATTCGGTCCAGTTCCGGTCCAAAATCTTAAGTCCCGAATTACTTCGGTCCGGGCCACGGTTTAGGGGGTTTAGTCCCGGACCGGACCGAATTCCCGAATTCCAAAAAAAAAAAAAAAAAAAAAAAAAAAAATATATATATATATATATATATATATATATATGATTAGATATATAATTATATGTTAATATTAATGTATTATACTCAATAAATAAGTATTATTCAATGAATAATAATTCTTATTCAATAAATTTCTTACCTTTTACCAAAAACAAAACTAAAGCAAAAAACCAAAAACAAAAAAAAAAAAACCAAAAAAAAAAAAAAAAAAAAAACAAACCAAGAACCAGACCGGCCCGAACCGAATTTTTTGATCCGGTCCCGGTCCCGGTCCAAGCCTAAATCGGTCCGGTTCCGGGACAAATTTTGAAGTCCCGAATTAGTTCGATCCGGTCCAGAAACACCTCTGGCCCGGACCGGACCGGACCGATTTGCACCCCTAACACGAAGTACAATCCCCAATATAGGATTGATACAAGTTATATCAGTACATGCCCACCTAATTATCATCCTATATATTATTATATATATTTACCTAAGGTGATTAATTCAATACATCTTTTTTGTTTAATTAATCATTTTTGTGTGTATTCTATAGGATTAAGTCATTAATTGAACTAAGCATATAGGATTTTTAATTAGCTTTTTTAATTACACTTAAGGCCTGTTTGAGTGTCCGATTTGAAATTTAACAATTCAACAAATTCAACATAACATTAAAGGCACAATTTCAATAAAATAATGATGATCATCAATAGAATTATCATAATCACAAATAAGCTAGATTGGAAATTCAAAATTATAGGAATGACTTGAACTTGAACTTTTTAAAATATTCTAATTCAAAGTGATAAATTCTTGTCTTCAATACTGTGTTAAATTGTTGAATTATTTAATTTTAAATAGGACACTCAAATAAGCCCTTATGTTGTGTTTGGGTAACGAATTTGGGGAAAAAACTTGAGATTTTTTAAATGATAAGGTTTACAAAGTACAGAATTTTTAAATGAAAATTTTAAAGTTCTTTACTTGGTTGAACTTTCTAAAAGTTGGAATTTCTAAATGAAATTTTGTAAATTTCTCTTTAAAAAGATAGAATTGGCCAAATTTCATCAATGTAGATGGAATGTTTAAACAAAATTTGACCTTCTCAAATCCCAAGTTATAGATTTAATGAGATTTTTAGAAATTCCAAGTTAAGTAAACCAAACAAAAAATTTGGTTTTAAGAATTTGACAAATTCCATTTTAAAGACAAATTCTATTTAAGAATTCTTTATCCAAACACATAGTTAATCATTTATAAAAGACCCATTCACTCTCTGTGTCTATATGAATTCATGCGTTTCGCATTTCAATGACAAAGATCAAAGTCAAAGTGACCCACTATGACAAAGAACTTCGCTGTTCACTCTGTGTGTCTATATGAAGAGACGGTTTTGAAGGGGTCTTTTCCAAAAGTATGGTCGTTGACCAACTTTATTCGAAAGATATGGCAAAGTAGAACTTAATTCCATTTTTATGGTTAATCGGGGTGGCCCAACACGATTTTGGACTTTCATATACTATTTTTATACGCGCAAATCAACCTGTATAAAAACGGTATTTTAAACCCAAAATCGTGGTGGCCCATCACAATTTTGGGGTCCATATACCATTTTTTATACGCCAACCAAACATCGTATAAAAACGTTATACAAAGCCCAAAATCATGGTGGGCCAACACGATTTTGCATGACAGCTAAAATCATATTGGCCCAACACGATTTTGGGCTCCATATACCCATCAAGCATATACCGTATGTTAACCACAAAAATTAGGTAAAATCGTTCCTGAATGCCACGATTTTGGGCCTCTTCATGCGGGTCCAACCACTAAGTTGGTGGAATTTACCCCCATTTTACCAGCCATCAATGAATGGGTTATGGATTTTTACCAACCATCAATAAAAGCACCCGTTACAAGAGCTTTTTAATTACCTATAGGTGCTTCAGTTCAAATACCCGAGAAGGCTGCTTTCATGCCAAAGGTATAATATAAGATGTTTATTGGAAATGGTTCCATAAGTAAATTGTTGGGAAAGGCAAAGAAGAAAAAAAAAAATAAATCAATTAATGAAAACCACACCAATTATAAAAACATGCAACTATTCACCTACATTGTAACAATACTTCAAATTTCCTTCATATTCCAATTTTTTCCCCAGGCAAGAAAAGGAAAAAAAAAATGAAGAGAATGAAAAAGGAATGATAAAGCAAAGGAAAGGAAGAGAGTACCTTGCCGATAATGGCTTGATCTAGAGTTTGAAATAGAAATTTTTCATCAATATACATAAACTTAACCTACAAAATAACATTTCCAAAAAATTAAATTTCGCATATTAGACAAACAAAAGGTCAATGGTTTACACAAAAACCGGCATGGTCTCGTCTGTAAACAGGACATCCCAAGTTATCGACTTAACGAAAAAAAACCTATACAACTCACATCACTATCCAATCACAACTTCATTACCCATACAAGATTCAGATTTCACAATGAGATACCTAATAAATCACATATCAAAACTCTACTTCATCGTTTTAAACAGAACAAAATCTAATGAAAAATTTGGCATGATCCCGTCTGTTAACAGGACATCCCAAGTTATCGACTTGTCAATAAAACCTATACAACTCAACTTCCAATTTATCAACTAGAAAAATATGAGAAATCTCTAATATCTAAACTTAACAAAGAAATTAAAATATCAAATTAACCAATCATCATCATTAGGGATGGCAACAGGGCAAAGCGGGACCGGTTTTTTAACGCCGGTTGACTTTTTATCCCGTCCTCGCCCCAAAACCGTTCGGGGTATTCCCAAAGCACTAGCCGAAACAGAAGTTAAAAATCAGAAAAATATAGCTCCAGCAAAATAGAAAAAATCCCAAAGAAAAAAAGGTTTAAAACAAATGCAGCTCCAGTAAATCCGTAAAAATCATAAGTCTCCAACCAAATTTCTCGTCAAGAATCTCCAACTTTTAACAATGCGTGTAAAAAACCATGATTTTATACTATATTTTAACTTATGATTTCATAAATTCCCACCAAGGTTTCATTGAGATTGCCCTAATTAAAACGCTTCAAATGCTTAGATTCAAAGAGACCAGAAACAAGATGAGTTGCAAGATATGGAACCGAATATTAACTTTTTATTTTTTCTACTTCTGCATTTCATGGAAAAAATTTAAAAAGTTAAAAACGACAGAAGGGGTAAAGTACCTTTTAACTGCAAATTGAGAAGAGATATATGATGACTCCATTGACATCTTGGCTACCACACCTTAAAATTCCAGCCACTTATCGGCAGAAGTCCATTTTTTCAAAAAGAAAATTTTAAATAATACTCATAATTAATATTTTTCTTTAAAAAGAAAAAAAAGAAAAGATCAAATATCAAGTAAATAATTCTTAGACATAAACTAAATCACTGAAAACAGAGCAGTAAATTTTTTAGTAAACAAAGCAAGCAAAAACAATCTCTCCTGAATATTGATCACTAAGGATGAAAGGTCAGCAACAAGACCAGTATTGTCTACAGGGTGGAGCTGTTCATTGGTCCCAAAATTTGATTCCCATATTAATTTTTTGTGGCATTCAAAATTATGTTATGTTTTAATGACACTTGTGCTGCCAATTTTCCCAGATTCAACTATGACTAATTGCATGATTCCACATTTAAATTAGCAATTTCCAAATACTTTCTTGCTTTCAGAAGCAACAATTTGCATTGATTTTTAAGTCTCACAAGCTAGAAAGTACTTTCAAAATCCCATCCACACAGTACGATAATATTTCTCAAATTTAAGCGTTCTTACAAGGACTTGAGCAAGATAAAAGCAGAAAATAATTTCAAAACACGTCTTTTCCGAAGCCAAATCTCAAAATTTTCCTATATTCTTCATTTGGTTGTTGAGAAAATGCAGGAAAACAAAAGAGAGTATGAATTTGAGCACTTAGATTACAAATAAAAATAAAAAAAGTTCCCCAGCTCGCCTGAGACTTTAGGCGACTAGAAAGCGTAGTTGAGTTGAGTTGAGTTCTATAAAATTCTGCGTATTGGGAAATAAGAATCCCTCTTCTCCCTTTTCCTGAATTTTCTCACCAACCAAACAGATGTTTAATGAATAAACCCTAAAATTCATAATTACGAAACCCTTATCACATTTCACATTTCACATCTCACAAAAAATTCGTCACAAAAACACATCACAACATCACAATCACATTTCACATCTCACAACCCATCGCAGACCAATTTTCTAAAAACAATGAAACAGTTACACAAGCAATCAAGCGTAAATCACAGACGAGACGAAGAGATCCCCTCAACCCAACCATCCCCATACTCCCTCAAAACCCTCAAATACCCCAGATCCCTCCCTAGATCCATCAATTACCTCTTCTTAAGAAACCAAAACATAAAATTACGAAGGAAACCAGTCAAACCCGAATAGCATAGAAAAAATTGCTTCAAAATAAAAAAAGTGCTTTAGTCATTTATTTTGTACATATCATGAAGAAAAAAAAAATGTTTGTGAAAAAATAAAATTAAAAAAAAAAACCCTAGATTGATGAGAGAGGTGTTACCTGTTACCGTTCACAATGGGGGACCTCGGATGGTGTCGACGACGGAAAGAGATCGTCTGTGAATCCTGACAATGGTGGATCTAAGCCGACGGAAGCAGAACATCCACCGATGGTGGAGCTTTGGTGTCGGCGGCGGATGGCAGATCCTCGGCGTCAACGGCGGATGATGAAGAGTCAACTTCAACGGCGTGGTCGAGTAGTTCAGTACGACGTTAGTGGCGTGGTCTCCGACTACGGCCTCGTGCGACGAGAGAGATGGAAAGAAAGCGAGAGGGAGAGAGAGAGAGTGAGTGAGAGAGTGACTGGTAGGGGGTACGAGGCCAACTGCAAAAAAAGGGCATTTTATCGAAAATCATGGTAGGTTAACACGATTTTTGTGTTCCTTTACCATTTTTATACGGGTTTGGACAGTTGTATTCGAAGGCCAAAATCGTTTTGTGCCAATATGATTTTGGTGTTTTTATACTATTTTTATACGAGTTTGGTTGATAGTATAAAAATGATATATGAAACTCAAAATCGTAGTAGGTGACCACAATTTTGCTTAAATCGTGTTCCATTATCACAATTTACTATATAATTGGAATTAAGTTTTATTTTACTATATCTATTGAAATAAATTGGTCAACGACCATAAAATAGGAAATGGCCCGTTTTAAAGAAATGAGAGGTCTGAAGTTTTTGAGACCAACTTTATAAAGTTACGAGAGGTTTGAAGTTTTAGTGGAACAACTTGTTTCTGTTTTATAATTTATAAAGTTGTTTCTAAAATTTCAAACCTCTAGTAACTTTATAAAAATACTTGTTTCTACTTTATAATTTGTCTGCTTTATAATTCATAAAGTTGTTTCTAAAACTTCAAACTTGTCATAACTTTATAAAGATACTTGATCCTGCTTTATAATTTATAAAGTTGGTTTCTATACTTCAAACCTCTCATTTCTTCGAAACCCCTGTCAAATTATTTTATATTGTGGGGCCCTCACTAAGTCCGCATATACTATATATGCACATCTCCTCTTCCTTTTCTTTGTGGTTTTTTGCTAGATCCGCTCTTCCTTCTCATTCGATCCGGTAATCATCTGCTCATCTTTTAACTACGAAGAAGGATGCACTGCTCCATAGACATGAGATACCTTATCCTTCCACTAATATGCCACATCCTCTTCTTCTTCCGAAATGCCGAGTCCATGCCTTGGAATCAAGATGCTGCGTTCGAGAATGATCATCACCCCACTTTGGTGATGCTCATATTGCTTCTTTCCATTGCCATATTATTCTTTCTCTTTACATCCATCAAGCTCCCTCTCAGTGTTTAATTTCACCGAGCTAATCTGCTTGCGGCATTCATTTTCCCACCACCACTCTTCTGGTTTGCCTATGCCTTAATCATTTGTACCTCTCCTTGGTATGGCTTGCTTTGGAACCTATTTAAGCACTTTCTTTGCTGGCTATGCGACATCCTTCAAGCCATTCCTACTCTCATTATTATTTGCACCACTCGACAACGTGAAATCCCAGAACCAGAACATCCTCGATCAAGTTGTAATTGATGTACCAGATGTACGTTGAAGGACAACCTGCCATGCAAAGATGAGGCAAGTTTGGAAAATGAATATGTAGTAGATGTAGTCATTGATAAGCAGCTTCAGGAATGACGTCTATTTTTTAGTTAGTATAATAAGTGTTTGTTTGGTTGTGAAGAAAACAGAGGAGCCTAAGAGGAAAAGGAAAATGGGGTCTTTCATTTTCTGCTGTTTGGTTTCTAAGAAAACGAAAAACTCAACCCAACCAAATAAGTGAAATAACTGTTCTTGGCTTAATTGAGCTGAGTATTTCGTTTCCAGGCCAGGAGTCCAAACAGCAGAAAATATAAGGTTTTAAACTACTTTTTCTTTCTTTTTGTCCAATTTCAGGGCAACCAAATGGAGACGTACGTAGTGTTTTGAAGGGCCCGCATGTGTGATATGTTCTAGCAGTGAAGAATATATTTTGTACTAGTAGAGAAAGAACTCCTCTGTTTGTCCACCAATATATGTATACACAGCGAAATCAATTAATAGTGAATAGACTTTCATTAATTTATCTCATATATTTTCTGTTTTTCTGTTTCCTGGATGAGGTATTTCTCACTTCTTACCATTTGAAAATAAACAAAAATTAGTATTCTATTATTCTATGTGAGATACTTGAATATAAATAATATTGTTTGGTGGGGGTGGCGAGAGGAAGATTCAGAATCTCATGTCCGTTAAAAACCTAAAATCCTGTGGTTACCAAACAGAGATATACTCCAATAAGGACCTGGCACGTACTTTTCTTGGATTGCATTCTGTGTCAATTTTCCTTTTATGTTGGAAGATTTCGTTAATGCCCTGATTGGTTGCCGGGAAATTTATTTCCTACAACGAAATTCTTTGATCCTGACATCCCATTGATAAACCAAAAACTAGGTGATTGTCACATTGCAATTTCCATTATCTCATAGCATTAATAGACAGTCCAATTGCAAGATAGGGACTCTCGCTTTGCTATAGTAACAAAGGATTCTTGGCATGGAAGTGAAATTTCAATAGCCCGCAATGCTAAAACGTAAGTAATTTTATGAAATCTAAAGAGCAAGTTGTTGTTTATCTGACAACAAAAATCAGGTTTGGCCACAATGTTCTGTCCGAAATTTGGGTTCATAGCATGCCTTGACGTGATTAATAGACATGAGCATACAAGGCTGGACCCAATTTCAAATTTGTACAATTGATTCAGTTTGGTAGTGACTTTCACCATCGTTTATGTCGATTTTCCCTGTGATGGAAGCATGCTAATTACTCTGTTTCCTCAATTATCGTTAACAAAATTTTGGGAAACTATGAAAATGATAATCAAAAGATTCTATGATATGATCCATGATATGCCCCATTCATTATCTCACGAGACCTTCAATATGTAGAATCACGGTGTTGGGTTCGTCTTGATCAACCCTAAGTACATGCTTGCTTTTAAGCATCTTAATTTCCCAAACACACTTGTCAATTATTTTTATTTTTTTTGTTTTATTTTTTTAATTTTTAATTTTTAATTTTTGTACGGAGTAATTTTTTTTTGTTGGAACAATGGAGGTTGGAAGATGGTAGTTGGTAGTTTATAAAAAATGGTGGGAATTGAGGTTGTGGCAAAAAATAACATAATATGTCATTTGCACCATTGGAACACCCTGTGCTAAATTATAGCATTTGACATTGTAGCATGTGTTAAAATAGTAATAGCATCTGTACTTTAGCTCATATCACTGGAGACGCTATTAGAATACCTCCTCCCTAGTGCTTCTTTTTTTCTTTCCATTTCCTTTTTTTTTTTTTTTTTTTTTTTTTTTTTTTTTTTTTTTTTTTTTTGTGTGTGCGTATATATGTGTCTGGGCTTTACAAATCACAAGCCCTTTACAAGAAGGGCTTGGATCCTCTCCAGTCCATTTTTCTCCATTTCCGTCTAGTTTGTGGTTGTAAGAAACCTAGCAAAATCCAACACCACAGATGATGCCACGTCATCCAAACAGTTCTTCCTTGACGTTTACTCTTTTCATAGTAACGGCACTTTTTCGCTTCACGTTGATAGCTACAAAGGTAAGGATGTTAATAGGGAAAAATAAAAGATTTTCAGGGTTTTTCCTTCCTCAACTGATCCTTGATTCTTCTCATTTTGAATCTTTGTTCATGCATGCAGCTACTATTCTTCTGTCGATTAATGTTCTGTATTCCAGCAATGATTAGTTATGAAAAATAGCTCTTCTCTTTGCACTTATATTTTATGATTTCCATGTTTTTAAGTTTGTTTTTAGGAATCCATTTGAATGGATTTTTTTTTTCTTCTATGTTATCTCTTAGTCAGGAATTTGGATTGATTTCCTGGGAAGTGAATGGTATTCTAGTGGGACTGTTTGAACCATTAGATGTTATTCTGGTAGTTTTTCCTGCGCATTGAGAGTGCTTGATCAAATGTCCGAACCAAATTGACTCCTCATGGATTTCTAAAATTGAAGGGTATGACGCACAACTAAGATTAGTTTCCTACTGAAATAAGTATAGGGAAAAATTATGAGAAGAATCAATAAACGAAATCAATCGGTTAAAGAAGGAAGGAAGGAAAGCGACTGAAATTTCGGCAAGATTTCGACGGGATCAATCCAAAAATCATGTTTCTTCCATTAATATTGACGTCTTCCATCACTGTTAACGTTAATGATTGTAGTTGTAGTGTTAAGTGTGAACTTGAAGATGGGGAGGTGCTTGGATGATGTGGCGTAATGTGGGTTGTTGGATTTTGTTAGGTCGCTAAGAACCACAAACTAGACAAAAATGGAGGAGAGTGGACTGGAGAGGATCTCATCCCTTAAAAAAGGTTAACACACCAGTTGGTTTTTTCATTGTGCTACTTTCTTCTGTTTTTTGTTTTTAAATTGGACCAATTTTTTTTCTTTACATTAAGCTCAAATTACCCAATACCACTCTTTTTTAAATTGATCCTCTACCTTTTTCTTTTTTTTTCCTTAGAATATTTTTACTCTTAAATATCAAGTAGTTGAAGTGGATGAATAGTAGTTGGAAATAAGGGAATTAATATGGAATAATGATAGTTGGAAAAAGGGAAAAATGGATGAGTTACAAAATAACTTTTGCCACATTGGACCAACTACTCTATGTCAGAGAGCTATTTTTACTGTAGAGAGTTATTTTACACTTTTTGGACTAAAAATAGCTTTTGGCCCACCAAAGTAGCTCTCTCCCATTGGAGATGCTCTTCCGGTGCGTTTGGTTTTCATGTTGGCCGGGAATTCCATATCTGGGAATAGCTTATTACTCGAGAATGAGAATGTTATTAACATTCGCCATTCCTATGTTGGGTCAGCTGGGAATGGATAATAGGATTTCTTTAAACATTCCCAATAACTTGTTTGGTTGGTTGAAGGAACATGATTCTTATAGTATGAAATTCTAATACTACCCTAAATAATAAACAAGAGAAATGCACATCCATGTTCTCTATGTTCTACACTCTCTTGTTTTTTTATTTCACACTATTTAGCCAATTGAAGAAGGTAAGTCTTGCAAGTTCTGATTTCACATTGTTTGGTAAGTCTCTTTTTTCTACTAATTAGTTCAGTTTTTTTTTTTTTGGAAAACATATAAACACAATTTTTTTCAATGGAAAATAACAAAATAGTAGGTCGAAATAAAAGTAATCCTTAAAAGATGGGTAAAACTCTCATATTTCTTTCAAAGTGGCAATAATGAATTTTTATTCCAAAAAGAGGAGGTTTATGGTCAAATGTCCATTATACCATTTTAGTAAAACATTTTCTTTTTTTACCCTACCCAAATCCTATCAGATTGTTCTCTTCTGTCCTTATTAAATAAAACTTAACTAATATTTGTCCTACGTGTTGAGAAAGAGAAAAAAAAAAAGTGATTCTCTCTCTCTCTCTCTCTCTCTCTCTCTCTATATATATATATATATATATATATTGTCCTTGCTTATTGAAAAGCATGATTTAAATTTAATTACATACCCAGCCACTGGGAAAAATAAAAAATAAATAAATAAACTTTTCAAATCCAAATGTGTAGATTATTAATCTTGTTGAAAAAAAATATATATATACATATATATATATGATTGGCTTTTTTTGAATTATGTTTTGAGACTTTTAAATTAGGAGAGAAGAGATGGGTTTAATGTGAGAAAAGTATTCAGGTGGAATAAAAAAATTAAAAATAAAGAGGGTAAAGTGGTTATTATAAAATGGCATAGGATAGATCCTTTCTTTTTGGGATTAAAGAAAAAAAAATTCAACTAGCATGGCACCAAACATGGTCGTCTTATTATAAGTACTAATTTTCTGTGGCAACATCTAATCTCTCCATACGTAGCATTATTAGTTTATTACTAATTTTAGCATTACCCAAGGCAACATCTAACCCCTCCATACACATAACACTTCTGTTTGGGTCATCAGCTTCATCCTTCAGCACCAAATCTATCTACAATGCATCAACTTTGTTATAAATTCCAAAACACCATGATATAATCCAGAACTAAATGACCATACAAATTGCGTTCACTTATAAGACACAAGTACACGCACATGATCGTGTGTGTGCACACACACATGAGGACAGAAAAGCCTGTGTGGCACAAAATTCTCATCGGGCCTATGTATTGCAAGTTTCGGAATACAATATGCTGAGTTAGCTATTTGAAACTGCGCCTTATGCTATACCTTGAAGAATCATCAACTACAACTGCAAGTAGCTCTAGTCACAAATTTACAACATATGAAAAAAGATGGTAAATGGGTTAATCATTCAAATAACTATATCAATATGCTTTGTGATTTTTTTTCGAAAAGAAGGAACATATAATGTCGGTTTACAAGTGGGAAGACCACTGGAAATGACATTCCACATTCTAGATTATGAAACTACACCTTTAGTACAGGTGCCTTTAGTGAGAAAATACTCATGAACAACATTTAAAGTCGAATGAAAAAAGAAAAAAAATCTCGCGGAGGCAATACAATTAAACAAATACCCAGCAAGACTCAACATCGAGTAACCTTTCCTACTAGAAAAAATGACGTGGCATGTCATACGATTGCCATATGTCCTGAGTTTTAAAGAAAGAGACATGCTGCTTGTGACTACCGTAAAGCCAGGTATCTCATTTTTTCTTTAGGACCAAAATACCTCCACTCTCCACTCAATTTACATTTATTTATCCAAAAAAAAGAAAAAAAAAACAGGCGAACATGTCTAGAGTCTCTGCTTGTCTAGTCTTCTCTCCATTCAATCCATTCCATTTTTCACTACTTGCAATTGGATTCCCACATATATATCTCTCTCCCCAAACCTTATTAAAATTTTTTAAAAAAATATATATATATAAAAGAAAGAAGAAAGAAACAATTCTCAACCGTGAGCCATCTCCCACGGTCAAATATAGGTTTATTGTGTGGATTCAGAGAGATCAAAGGAAGAGAAGGGAACTATGGCTTTATTTCATTTGTGAGTCATCTTCTACTATTATTATTAAAATTCTTTTATTATTGCTCAGAATGTGTTGGATTGAGGTGACATGCATCAGTCTTGTTGGTAAATTGCCCTACAGAGAACAGAGATTGCTTTTTATCATTGTTTTTTCACTCCGTTGTTGGGGTCCTCAAGATTGTAATGATTTTGGGTATTTACATTCTTTTTTCTCTCCATTAATTGGGTTCTCCATTTTGGGTATATAAATGTGACTTGAGCAAACCACTGAAGGTTGGCTCTTGCAAGTTGGGTTTTGAAGCCATGTGCCCATGTACTCTAGAAGCAACGAGCAAATAATTACAGATTGGTCCGGCAACAAGCAAATAATTACAGTTAGTAAGTAGTCATTGTCATTCTTAGTTGAGTTAGTAGTCATTTACTAGGCAATTTATAGTCATTCTATTTAACTGTAATTATCTATTTATATCCAGATCAATTTGTAATTCCCTTTATTATGGTTGGCCAACACATATATCCATTACCCACATCTCATTCCAGAAATGCTAGTTAGTCCCATATTTTGCCCTACAAATCTTGTTTTATTATGTGGATTTAGTTTTGTTTCAATTTTTAGGATTTAACCATGTCAGTGGGTCCCATAACTTTATTCCTCTATTATCTCGGTAAGACAAAATTTGTAGGGCAAAATGTGGGCTAACTAGCATTTCCCATCTCCTAATTGTCTAACAAACCAAATTGGCCCCACTCACAAGTGAGTCTTCCATGTAACTGTGACACATGGGAGTGAAGCAAAGAGAGAATGTGGGATGAAAAAGTATTTTGATAATCCCATTTTGCTCAATTCTTATTGGCTTGCGATAATATTGTATCACAGTTACATATAAGTTTTTCTCCCCACTCACATAAATCAAACTAGCTTTAGAACCCATGCGACGCATGGATTTATTTATAAAAAATAATATTATTAACAAATTAAAATTTTGACATAATACTTATTTTCTAAAATAGTAAAATGTATTTGTTAATATAATATGTCAACTAAATTTAAAAGATATAGATAAAAATAAATTAAATAGTTCAATCAAAATAATCTTTGGTGTGATGTTAGCATAATGTATCACACACAATTTAATTATACTCCTAAAAAAGACTAATTATTTTGAAAAATAATAAATTTAATGTTGTAAGCTTGTAAAAAATGAAGGAACTGACACATTATGATATTTGATAGAAAAAGATTAAGATTTTCTAAGCTTAGTCCATCCCATGATCATGGTTTTAACATGTTGGTATATACCAAAGCAAGTATAGTCGTTAAAGGTGTCTTGTAATCTGACGGTGCAAGTTGTAAAATGCATTACAACAATGAATCTTAGCATTCTATGGGGGTTTTGAGTGGGTTTCACAGAGAGTGAAAAACCAAGAGGAAAAAATATCAAAAATTTGTTTGAGATTAGAGGATAAAAAGATGAGAAAAAGGTCTAGATTGAGAAAAAGAATAAGAGAAAAAGGCAGAAGGTGAAGAAAATAAGAGAAAGCATAAATCTTTTCAACCTTTTGTAATTAAACATATAGAAGAATTTTGATTAAAATATATATAGATATATATATATTTTTTTTCCATGTCGAAGGCAAATCGGGAGAATCTGAAGATTCCAGTGTATCGCATTTTCTTTTTTAATCATCATTTCCTCTATTTGTCTATCTTTTTAATTGTGACTACTTATAGTTTTATACGTTCAATTTTTAGGAGGGGAAATGAATAGGCATAAAGAAAACGGAGAAATATAGTACGATCTATTAAGTTTGGGTTGAACATGAGGTCTTTCATTTTCTGCTGTTTGGTTTCTAAGAAAACAAAAACCAATTAACTGTTCATGGCATAATTGAGCTGAGAATTTTGTTTTCTCGGAGTCCAAACTGCAGAAAATATAAGGTTTGAAATTTCTTTTCTTTTCTTTTCGCCCAATTTCAGGGCAGCCAAATGGAGATGTAGTGTTTTAAAGGGCATGTGTGTTTTGTTGTAGTGAAGAATGTAATTTTTACTAGTAAAGAAAAAACTCCTCTGTTTGTAACTCGGGTAACTTGAGAGCAAGGAAAGGTCATGTGTTAGTCTCCTGCTGGTTTTTTTTTTTTTTTTGTTGTGTCAGTTTAGCTCTTGGCAGCTGTGTTTGTTGTTTTGTTTCTTTGTTTTTTTTATGATATTCGCAGCAAAAAAAAAAAAGGTCATGTCTTAAGCATTAATTTTTGCTGTTTTCCATTTCCTCCCCACACGTTCTTTCCTGGATCCAAACAGAGTCCTAGTTTTTGGGTTCTAGTGACAAAATTTGCTTTATCCAAAAAATTATGTACGCATAGGGAAATCATTAGTGAATGTACTTCCATTAATTTTTCTTATATATTTTCTGCTCTCATGTTTGTGGATGATGAACTTCTCAATTCTAAATAAAGAAATATTTCCTTACAGGACTTTTATGTGCTTTCCCGTGCGGGCTCGGATCCTCTCCAGTTTGCTCCTCTCCATTTCCCTCCAGTATGCGGCTCACAATTCGCCACATTGTCTAAAGCCAATCCAACGGCTTATAATGATCATGTCATCATTTCCACTACATGTGCTCTGTTATCTTCTCAAAAGGGTAACAGTTACTATGACAGGATAATATACTCTTTGGCGGCAATCAAACTCCATGGATGGGAACCAAAGGTGCATTTGTGAATTGCCATGACATTTATTCTTTCTCCTTTTCAATCGAACATCATATTTTATACTTATTTTTCAGAAATTTTTTCAAAAAGTTGGATTTAGAAAGTTATGGAGACTCCCTTAAGATTCACCCTGTGGAATCAAACAGGACAAAATCTGTGTTAATATTTTTCTTTCTTTCTTCTGTAAAAATTCGGACAATTTGGTTGTGGTAATACACAATAGATCCCACCCCAATCTCCTGTTTCTCCCTCTGCCCATTGCTGAAGCAAATCATGTGCCAACGACATCAATCGTTTGCTAACAAATTGCATTTATAATCCAAATTCCATTGGCAAAGGGATTGCAACAATGCTCTGAAGAGGTCTGTAGCAGAGGTTATTAGAGCATAGAATCCATGGAGATACAAAGATTAGGAGTTTAAAAACATGGGTTATGCCCAAATTTTGAATTTGTAAGATGACAATGGCATCCATTCCAATAAATCAATTCCATTTTGTGTCTTCCTTATTGCGTTGCCGTTACAGTGATGGAACGGTAGTGCTGGTAAGCTAAGAATGTGAAAATGAGTCTGCAAAGTGACTAGGCCCATCAAGAACCCTTAGATTTGGGTGAGCTGTTAATAGCCGTCAACTGGACCCAACTGGAGGCTAGCGGACTGGAGGGGATCTGATCCCTTCTTGTGCTTACCTAAACAAAGATATAATAAGAAGGAGCTGACACTTTCTCGGATTGCATTGATTCTCAGTCAATTTTCCTTTGATATGTGTCCAAAATTTCGTTAAGGAAAAATCTTATGTGAAGGTCCATCATTCCCCTCTAGAATGACGGTCCAATCACAAATTTAGTTTTAAATTAGGAAAACCACAAACCAACTTAACAGGTTCTCTTTGAAAAATGATTGGAAAGGTTGTTTTAGTAATTTAAAGGCTCCTAATTTAGGTTTGTGTTTGATTATTAAAAGACTATGGAAAAAAGAGGGGGTTTTGAACGATGATGATGGGGAAGGGTTTGTTTGGCTGGCGAAGTTCGCCCAAGAAGGAACACGAACCAAGATTGATTTTTATTTTTATTATTTTTATTTCGTTCTCATTCTATGTATGTGTGGTTGGCGAGTTCACCGGAGAACAAAAACTAGATTTATTTATTTATTTTCCCTAGTAACTCTCCGAAATTCTACCATAGAAATTGTTTTATACTGATTTTAATAGTGTTTATTTATGGGTTTATGAGGGTCTTGAAGGTTAACGGCTGATAGTTCTGTCATGCTAGATACACCCTTTTGTTAATGCTCCATTGATTGCCGAAAAATTTATTTCCTTGAACGAAAAAGTTCTCTACTTTTGAGATCTTATTGATAAGCTAAAATGTTTTGGTCATTGTCATATTGCAATTTCAATTGAAACCATTGATCATCTCATGACATCAATTGAAAGTCATTTGCAAATTGATGGACAAGGACTCTTGCTTTGTTAAGATAGCACAAGATTCTCTGGCAGGGAAAAGCACAATTACAAAATCCCAAAAATGCTAGTACATAAGTTTCCTATTTGCATCGGATGACTATTGAAATAAGATTAATGTGATAATTGATATATGCTTGACTTCTGAAGGATATCTAATCCAAATGCGAAATGAATGAATTTTCTTTTGAAAACAACAAAAATATTTTATTCTAAGAGGGGAAATTCTATGGTATCCCAAAAAAAAATTAGGATTCCATTCCACATGTGATAATCAATCATATGTTATGGTAACTTGATCATGCTGTATGATAAGTTAATTGCATTGTGATTAAGTTTATAACAAAATTTGATATTGTGATCAATTACTACATGCGGTGAGATTGAATGTGTGTCTGTGGGTAACAAAGGATGAAGGGGTAGTCTCACCAATCACCATATAGTAAAAAACGGTAAAAGAAAATAAACAACGAATATAATACCCCAGGCTTCTTTGAATTGAATGTACTTCCATTAATTTTTCTTGTATATTTTCTGCTTTCATGTTTGTGGAAGATGAACTTCTCAATTCTAAATAAAGAAATATTTCCTTACAGATAATGTGGTTTCTTGAGCTTACCCAAACAAAGATATAATAAGGAGCTAGCGCTTTCTTGGATTGCATTAATTCTCTGTCAATTTTCCTTTGATATGTTGCAAAATTTCGTTAATGCTCCATTTGATAGACGGAAAATTTATTTCCTTGAACGAAGAAATTCTTTGATTTTGAGATCTTATTAATAAGCTAAAATGTTTTGGTCATTGTCATATTGCAATTTCAATTGAAACCATCATCTCACAACATCAATTGAAAGTCATTTGCAAATTGCAATACAGGGACTCTTGCTTTGCTAAAATCGCACAAGATTCTTTGGCAGAGAAGCACAATTTCAAAATCCCAAAAATGCTAAAACATATATTCCTATTTGGAAATGAAGGGCGAGTTTCGTTTAACTGATAAAAAATAAGGTTCGGTCACAATGTTCCTTCCCAGGCTCAAAACATGGCCTACAAAGCAGGACCAAATTTCTCACACTAAAATGGTCTCAAATCTGTGTAGTTGGTTGATTCTGTTCCAAATTTCTCACGCTAAAATGATCCCATGTCTTTATCCCTTAAATACATATAATAGGAGCAAGCTTTTTTTTATCTCCTTTTTCATTTGATTTTGATCTCTAGAAGGTGGGTCCCATTATCTTTGCATTTGCATTAAAAACCTTCTTTCTTTCTTTTTTCAATTCTTGTACATATACGGAGTATATGTGGAGGTGGGTCCCATTATCTTCGTATTTACATCAACATCCTATATAATGCCACGAACTCAAATTTTGATCAGCGGATCCAAACATCTAGATGTTGCAACATGGTGAAAACATTTTTCTACTTCCTATTCCATTGGATATTCATATCTGCAAAGGGGTGTGCATTTGCATCATCAACCTAGATGTTTCATTTGTCTCACTTGATTTATCTAATTTTTTTATTTCATTTCTTATACAATCTGATTTTGATCATTAAGAAGGTGGGTTTCATTATCTTTCATTTTTATAAACATTTAGAGGCTGTTTGGCAAACCCAAAAACTTGGTTGGCTAAAGGTACATCTAACTAATTTTAATTTCATACTGTTTAATTTAGGTGTAATTTTTTTGAAAAATATATAGTATAAAATATAAACACAAATTTTTTTCAAATTTGGTGAATTGATTTATTTAAAAATTAAACAACAGTAATGAATTGAACTCAATTTAATCTAATTTTTAAAATTATCAAACAGGCCCTAAAGATGTTACTAAGAAGCCAAGCGCATCACACGTTTTGGTCCTTAGCAAGGTGGGTCCCTTTAGTATTGCATTTGCCTCAACATCCTGAATGTTGATACATTAGTCAAAACATTTATTATCTATTAAACCATTATTGGATTTTGGATTTTGATCTCCGCTAAGGTGGTCCCATTATTTGCATTTTCATCAGCAACCTAAATGTTGCATTTGCATAATAATTTATTTATTTTTTTCAATCTCTCATACCGTGACAGTTCTATCAATTGGAAGGTGGGTCCACTCAACTTTTTTTAATTTTCTCTTCTTGGACAATCATGTTTTGATCAAAAGCAAAGTGGGTCCTTTAGTATTGCATTTGCCTCAACCACTTCGCATGTGGCAACAAAGTCAAAACTCAACATTATCTTTGCATTTGCATCAAAACACTTTTTCACTCCTTATGCCATCAGATTTTGTTCATGGGAAGGTGGGTCCCATAATCTTTGCATTTGCATCAACCACCTAAATGTTGCTTTTTTAAAAAAAAATTTTAAATTTTAAATTTTTATTAGTTTTTACCTAAATGTTGCCTTCGCATTAAAACATTTTTATTTTTTTCCACTTCTAATACTATTAGATAGAGTTTGGATTCTCTCTTGTATATAGGTATGTTATGTTTGAATCTTTAAGATTATTTTAAAGTCATTGGATGTATCATAATTTTAAAAATCAAAATACATTGAAGTAAAAACAGAGGATTTAAACTCGATTGAGCTTTACATCCATATATTCAAAATTTGATGACTAGGTAAATGGGTCCCATTATCTTTGCACTCAATTAACATCTTACGTTTTTGGACAGACTCAACTTTTCCTATTTGTAATACTTCCATTATTATAATCATCAAGAAGGTAGGTCTCTTGGGAATCCCATTAACACGGGAATGGAACTTACCGGAAAGGGGCAATACCAAATATGGCATGAGAATCGGGAGTGAAACCCCTTTTACAAGAGTCAAACCCTCCAACCAAACACTTCTTGAGTATGTTTGCAATTGCATCAACATACTGGATGTTAATCAAATCAAAATTATTTGTTTTGTTTTGTTTTTTGTTTTTTATTTTATTTTATTTTTATTTTTTTATTTGGTTTTTCTTGGTTCCAATCATGTAAGAACATGTTTACTTAAGTTGTATAAGTGCTATGCATTGGTCCCATGTATCTCGTAACCAATCAATTCATAGGATACAAACCCCAATACGGATTGCTAATATAACTTATATTAACATGTTTCTATCTTATATATATATATATATAAAGTTTTGATCATATGTGGGATATCCTAGATATCCCATTCGATCACAGTTGTCAGTGATTAGCCGAAATACTTCGGGATATCCCACACATGATCAGCCCTCTATATATAAATCTAAAGTGGTTAATTTAATACATCCCTTCTTTATTGTGAGCTGAATTGAATTGTGACATTTATAAGTCACCAAGACTAGACTTTCTTTTTTATTTTTCTATTATTTGTATTTATTTTTCTTAATAATATTAGATATGGGCACACGTGCGTTGCACATGAATATTATTTAAATAAAAAAATTTATAAATTCTATATATATATATATTGAACATGAAAATATAATTATTTGTTACTTTTGTGTTAATTTAACTTATTAGAATAAACGCTCAACACAATAAGTCAAAATTCCTTCAATTGTTAGGAGTTATGGAAAGAATAAGAAGTTAGCTAGAACACATGCATAGTAGTAGAGGCTGTATAGAATTTATGAAGTGAACATAAATTGTGTTATCTTTTTTCCTTCTTTTTTGTTAGAAAATAAACATTTTTAATTGGTTAAATATAAAACATTCTTAATTGGTTAAATATGGGAAGCAAATAAATATTTAAAATTTAAAATAAGGATGTAATGGTCAATCAAAAGTGTTTCTAAAGTATAAACTTTTATAGCTAGGTATTATAGATATAATATAATTTAATATGTGATACAAGAGCATCTTTGAGGGAGGTAGCAAAAAAAAAAAAAGTAACAAATCTGTCTTTTGCTACCTTACGTGGGCTGTGGCAATTTGCTACTTTAATTTGAGATGTACATTCCAAAAGGAAGTAGCAAACATATTTATTTTATTTTTATTTTCTATATTTTATATTTTTGATGTTTTTAAATATTATTTAATTTATTTTTTTAATAAGTGAAATTGATCTCTCATAATATAGTTTTTCTTACTTTTTCTATAAAAAAATTCTCAATTTTATTTTTATATGGTATCATCATCTACATGTTTTTTTTTTGTTCACTTAGAGATTGAAAAGAGAGTGGAGATCGAGATTTTCATTTTATTTTTTTCCTCATTTCATTTATTTTTTTTCCTTTTTCTTTTTCCCCCTCCCTTCCCATCAACAACCAAATTCAAGCAAAATAATAATAATAATTATCATATACATGTATAACCCATTCCAACAATTTCCACGTTACAATCAAAACACATTCAAGGGTTTTCCTAGTCTACCCAAAATCCTCGAAAACAACTATCCCCAACCACAAACAAATTCAGCATTATATGAATTCTCACCAAATTTCAAGAAATACATAATAAAAGTATAAAACACTCATGCAATAGTCCCTTGAGATCCGGTATCATCTCCATGTATCGTCTCCATAATGTGGATATATGGTTTGTGACTGCGCTGGAAAGTAGGTGTGCCTCTAACAAGCCATTCTCGTTTGCTAGAGAATGAGAGGAAGAGGGAGATACGAAGTCAATGTGTTTTAGTATTATATATATAGTATTAAATGGAGTATTTGATTTAGGGTTCCTTTGAATTCCTATTTGTGTTTTATATATTAAGGTATGTGTTCTAGAATATATTAAGATATGTGTTTTAGAATTATAATTTCCATATTGCTATATTTCTATATATGCAGAAGGGTGGGTAGTTGTGTATTTAAAAATTAAAATAAGGGTATATTAGTCAATCAAAAGTTTTTCTTACATTCATTTTTTTATAGGTGGTATAGAATAGATATAGATATAGATGTAGAACTTTGATGCACATGATAGTGAGAGTCTAGGGTGCCAACATAGTTGGGATGTTAGACTTCTCTTTGATGCTTAAGCCCTTTTATTTATTTAAAAAAATTAATACATCCCTATTTCCTTTTTTTTTTTTTTTTTTTGAATATTAATCATCTTTGTTTGTATGTGATAGGACTAAGTCATTAACCAAATTAGGTAAATAGGATTTTTAATTGGCTATTTCAATTACACTTTAGTAATTCAAATCCTCTCTGTGTCTATGGATTCATGCTTTCGGAATTTTAATGATTGATGTAAGCTAGGGGGCCACAATGGAAAATAACTTCGTCATTCACTCGGCCAACTTATAAAGTTTTTGAGGATCCTGAAAATGACACTGTGTGTCACAAATTGCATTTAATTGGCATTTTGCATTTCCATTTCATTTGTAATGAACGTCAATTCTAAAAAAAAGAAAATTTCGTAACAGTACTTATGTGCTTTCTTGTGTTTACCCAAACAAAGACAGAATAATAAGATCGAGATGGCACTTCCTTGGATAGCATTAATTCTCTGTCAATTACCATTTGATTGTCGGAAAATTTATTTCCTTGAAAGAAGAAATTCTTTGATCCTGAGATCTCATTGATAAATTAAAATGTTCGGCCATTGTTAGATTGCAATTTCAGTTGAAACCATCATGTCACAAGATCAATTGAAAGTCATTTACAAATTGCAAGACCGGGACCCTTGCTTTGCTAAAACAGCATAGGGTTCTTTGGCAGGGAAGCGCAATTTCAAAATCCCAAAAATACTAAAACATAAGTTCCTATTTGGAAACAAAGGGCAAGTTTCTGTTTAACTGACGAAAAGTAAGGTTTGGTCACAATGTTCCATCCCAAATTTGGGTTCAAAACATGGCCTTCAAAGTAGGACCAAATTTCTCACATTAAAATGGTCCAATATCGGTGTAGTTGATTCTGTTTCGTATTTACTCCCACCAATGTTTAGAACAAATTTCCATGTGGTAAGGGGGGCAGCCTCAGCCTAGTCATGGACTGAACGATTGACCATAGAGCGACTCTGTTCAATAAATGGGACACATTAGTCGTTCGCTCTCAGGTTAGGAAGTAAGGATTGGAGAAGCACAATCACTAATTCTTAATATCTACATTCTTAAGAGCAAATAGTCAGAAAAAGGCAAGGCAAGGCAAGGGGTAAGGGTACATTCACAAATTTATCTATTATTTTTTGCTAATGGTAAGATGGGGAAGGGTGACTGACAAAGTGACACGCACCTTATATTCCAAAAGTCTAAACAACTTTTAGAGGCACAAAATCTGTTTATATACTAATCCTAATACCTGTACCTACATTCACAATTATGCTATTTAAAAATGTAGTTTTTAATGCTCCCAATAATCTTTATTGTTTAGTTGGCCGATCCATAACTTAGCTAGCTGTCGAAATTCAGTTATAAATTTGAGATTTTTTATTTAAAAAAAATTGTGGCCTTTTGCATTGCATGACTAATGAAATTTGATTAATGTGATAATTGGTATATGGATGACTTCAGAAGGATATCTAATCCAAATGCGGATCGAATGTATATATATGGATGATGATCAGGTAAGCGCGCACATGCTAATTAACACCTGCATTGAGAGTTGTACCTTATCTATTAGTAGGATATGAGATACATTAGACCAATGCAAGGGGTACAACCCCCAATGCAT
This sequence comes from Liquidambar formosana, assembly GCA_039720395.1. Taxonomy (NCBI): domain Eukaryota; kingdom Viridiplantae; phylum Streptophyta; class Magnoliopsida; order Saxifragales; family Altingiaceae; genus Liquidambar; species Liquidambar formosana. The sequence goes on from JBBPBK010000032.1 coordinate 246,188, forward strand.
AGTACTGATATAAATTATATCAACACGTGCTGATATAACTTATATCAACACGTGCTGATGGAAACATAATTGATATATATATATATATATGCAAAGGTGATCCCATCAGCACGCGCTGATGTAGAGCTATATCAACACGTGCTGATCTGGCCGTTAATTCTCTTATCTGCTCATCCAACGGCTGATAAGTTAAGGACCCGGTAACCGCATACGGAAATGGGTCGACCTAACACGCATACCAGATTTGAGAGGAAAAATAGAATGGGCGGCAATTTCTTTGCCAAAACTAGCTCGCATCCAGCCCTCTTCTACCTCTGGCGATTTGGGAAACCCATCTTCCACAGTTGGTTTGGCAAGTGTTCTTCTTCTCCAAATCACTCCATTGTTGGTATTTGGGAGCAGGAGCGGCCGTTGCAAGTGTACGGGTCGCTGACCATCGTCCTTCGCCTTTACGATTGAAACTAGATCTCCTCCTCATTCTCAACCCGCCTCTGTCGTGCGATCAGCGGAAGCCCTAGCTTTCTCATCCTCCACAATCCAGCCTCCGAAGCCAGCATTTTCTGACGAAGCCTCCGGCGAGGACCACACAGCAGCGGGGAGGAGAGGTATGGAGCCTTCCTATAGGATGATGATCAGATAAGCACGTGTTGATATAACTTATATCAATACCCGCATTGGGAGTTGTATATTGTGCATTAGAAGAGTATGGGTTATACCTCTTGCGTTGGTCCTGATATAACTTATATCAACACGTGTTAATGGGAACATAACCGTGTATATATATATATATATATATATATATATATTTATATATATATATATATATATATACACACAAATTCTTCGTCGTGCATGAGTCTATACAAAAAAGTTAAAACTAATATTGTTATAGATGTAATATAGGAACAATTAATTTTAAAATCCATAAATATCCTTATTTTAAGTTCATTGGTGGTAGGTACTGTTAAGCTACTTTTTATTTTTATTTAATTTTTTTTCAATCCTATGAGGTGACTACCATAAGGTGCAATCATTGCCTTATCATGAGTTTTTTTTTTAAATTTACATTGTTAATTGTTGTGTACGTACAAGTCTATAAGCGATCCCCTTCACAAAAATTCATTCCAAAATACAATAAGATAATTTAAACGCACCCCCGATCAAAGTTCACTCATCTGTGGATATGGTCATGGGAGATAGAGAATAAATCTTTGACCCCAAAATTTGTAGGACGAGTACGTATCAAATGTACGTAGAGCTCCCTATTGAATGGATTGAAGTATGCAATGTGATATCCGATGTGTGTGGTATAATAATAGTACGAAGAAAGAAAGAAAGAAAGAAAGAAAGAGCTCAGTAGAAGCACTTAACGCGGAAGATGAGCTCATCGATCATAACGTTTTCCGTTTTCACATGAGATACTAGGAGGGCATTACACATGTATGGGGTACCTCATGAGGCAACAGGTTGGTAATTTCCAGTACTCTAACTTTATCACTAAGAAAATGCTATTGATTTCGAAATTTTTTTTAATGATGTGGTTATAGATTTGTCATGCATATTATAAAAAAAAAAAAAAAAAAAAAAAGCCTTTGTTTATGCATGTGATCGTTTGTGTGGCTATTGTCACGTCATTAAGGAAAAAGACTAAAGAAATTTTGGATTGAATATACATAGTACTACTCTTATCATTATGATTAGCGCGCATTAGCATCCAATGGTTATGTAAAATCTAAACCATGATATCTAAGGGCTTGAAACTTAAGAGAGTGCATGCAACGAAATTTCTCTTTGATATAACGACTAAAGAGTTCCTCTAATGGTTAGAAATCACAGTTCAAGCAACATGGTCACTCTAACCATAGGGCCGAAACTCATTAACACTTGATGATAATGAGTAACCATGTAAAGTTTCGATTATTGTCTATAACACGAGAAAAACTTGTATATAACTATGAGACGGCTAACGTGGTATATATCATAAGTCAATGGAAGTGGAATCCTATTTTATTCCATTCTTATTGACTCGTGATACCACATAATCATGTAACTTACTCTTGTAACACTTGATGGCATGGTGAGACTCGCGGTTAGAGTGTCTATTACAATTCACGACATGGTTGGTTCCACTCGATGTGATGACCCATGGTTAGAGTGCCCATAAAACTTGACAACCAACCATGTATGTTTGATGCATGGTTAGAGTGCCTAACCATAGGACGGAAATTCATTAATGCTTGACAACTAACTAACCACACATGGTTAATTAGACGAATGTATCAGGGGGAAAATTCTTCCACTCTAACCATGGGATCGAAATTCATAACCATTAGCCGACAGAACCATAGTTAGACAAACTAACCATTTGTCTAACCATGGCACCGAAGTTCATCAACTTGACGACTGACTCATTTGAGAACTAACAGAATCATGGTTAGACAAATTTGTCTAACCATGACACCGAACCATGGTTAGACAAATCATGGCACCGAAGTTCGTCAACTTGATGACTGACTCATTTGAGAACTAACCGACCAACGCCCTCTATATATACACACTATAGACAAAGAGCCAGAGAGGCAAAAAATCTTATCTGCTCTTCGTTTTCAATTATATAAATTTATGGTCTTCAAAAATACAGAGAAGGATGTATTGCTCCATGGACTTGAGATATGGCATCCCTCCAATGGTATGCCTCATCCTCTTCTTGTTCCAACATCCCAAAAGCACGCCTAGCAATCAAGATGATGCCTTGGAGACTGATCATCACACCACTTTGATGATGCCCATATTGCTGCTTGCCATTGCCATATTACTCTTCCTCGATCTTCCTCTTCACGTCCATCAAGCTCCCTCTCATTGTTTCCACCGGGCCAATCCGCTTGCGTGCCGGAGATTTCAATTTGATCCGTTTACACTCGGTGTAAAACTTTTTATTCTTACATCCCTCAATATCTTTTTGTGGGAATAATATTTCGCCAATCCAACCGTTAGATTAGGTTCTCTATATATGCACGCGTGCCAAATTTCAAGTAAATCCAATATCGGGAAGTGTTTGATTTTTAAACTCACATGTTTTTATATAAATAAAACTATAATTTGGGCACTTTACGAATGACATAACTCATAGTATCCGATTTACTTGAATTTTGTTATGCATGACATGCATGAATAGAGAACCTAATCTAACAATTGGATTTGCGAAATATTATTCTTATAAAAAAAGATTAAGAGATGTAAAAATAAAAAGTTTTACACCGAATATCAACGGATCCCTCTCCTTCATGTATGTATGCAGAGGATGAAGTCATTAACCAAATTAAACAAAAAAATATTTTTAATGGCCTATTTTAATTACCCTCGGTTACTTTATAGAAACCCATTCATGCTTTCGGAATTTTAATAACAGACTGAATCCAGGACCCACGATGGAAAATCTTGGCCATTTACTCGGTAAAATTTGAGCTTTTGCATACTATAGAAAATGACGAGGGTTATGAAAATGATCATTAGAAAAAGTAGCGTGCCACGCTGTACCCACTGGACCCACGATGGAAAATACCTGGGCCATTCACTCGGTAAAATTTGAGCTTTTGAAGACTATAGAAAACGACAAGGGTTATGAAAATGATTGTTAGAAAAAGTAGGGTGCCACGCTGTCCCCATATATATATATATATATATATATATATATATATAGGATGATGATCAGGTAAGCACGTGCTAATATAATTTATATCAAAACTTGCATTGAGAGTTATACCTTGTGCATTAATGGGATGTGAGGTGCATTGAATCAATGTAAGGGGTACAACCCCCAATGCATAGTGCTGATGTAACTTATATCAACACGTGCTGATGGGATCATCTCTCGATATATATATATATATATATACACACACCAAAATAGATACAGGCCAAATGCATAGCTGCTCTTCCTCTTCTGTGTGTTTTTTGCTAGATCCGCTCTTCCTTCTCGTTCTGGTAAATATTTACTGATCTTTTAAATACAAAGAAGGATGCACTGCTTCATAGAATTGAGATATTGCATTCTTCCCCTGATATACCTCATCCTTCTCCTGTTCCGAAATTCCGAAAGCATGCCTTGGAATCAAGATGGTGCATTAGGGACTAATGATCATCCCACTTCGATGATTCCCATATTGCTTCTTGCCACTGCCTGGTTATTCTTGCTCTTCACATCCATCAAGCTCCCTCTCAGTGTTTCCGCCTAGCCAATCCGCTTGCGCGCAGGAGATTTCTCTGTTGCAGTGGCCATTTCATTGCTAGCCTCGTTCATTTTCCCACCACCACTCTTCTGGTTTGTTTACGCCTTAATCATTTGTACCTCTCCTTGGTATGGCTTGCTTTTGAACCTATTTAAGGACTTTCTTTGCTGCTTATGCCACATCCTGCAAGCCATTGCTACTCTCATAATTATTTGCACCACTCGACGACATGAAACTTTACAACCAGAACATCCTCGAGTTGAAATTGGTGTTGAAGGGCAACCTGCCATGCAAGATCATCCAAGTTTGGAAAATGACTTCGTACTAGTCATTGATGAGCAGCTTCAGGAGTGACGTCCATTTCTTAGTTTGTATAATAAGCCTTTGTTTGGTCGTGAAGAAAACAAAGGAACAGAAGAGGAAAAGGAAATTAAGGTCTTGCGACTGGTTGGTTTCTAAGTAAACAAAAAACTCAACTCAACCAAATAACTGATCTTGCCGTAATTGAGCTGGGTATTCGTTTTCCAGGAGCCTAATCAGCAGAATATACAAGATTTTATATCTCTTTTCTTTTCTTTTCGTCTAATTTCAGGGCAACCAAATAGAGATGTAGTGTTTTGAGGGTGTTTTGTTCTATTTTGTACTGGTAACAAATAAACTCCTCTGTTTGTAAGTTGGATAACTCGAGGGATAGAAAGGGAAAACAGCAAAAATGTTTTAGAGATGAGTTCATTTTGAGGAAATTTTAGCATTTTCCTTTCGTACCCACGTTCTTTCTTAGATCCAAACGGATTCCTAGGTTTTGGGTTTTTATGTATTCAATCTTTCTATTATGGATATTTTTAATTCAGTCACAGAATTTGCCTTGGCCACTAAATTATGTATACATAGTGAAATCATGAGTGAATATAGATCCATTAATTTTTTATTTTGTTTTTATGTTTGTGGATGATTATCTCATTGAAAATCAGTGATAGATGCCTTCAATATTAATGCTAAACACATTATAATTGCTTAATTTTCATGTGGACGACCAAACAAGTCCTTAATTCATGACAATGGAATCCTGTGAGATTTTGGAATTTTTTTTTTCCCTTTTAGTTATCAATTTGGTGCTGGTAGTGGTGTGGGGTTTGGGTGGAGTTGAGATTCTGCAAATAGTTCAGCGATATTTTGTGAGAATGCAAGGGTATTTTTCCCTTGCAGTATTTTCCCTTGCAATTTTTTTTTGCATCCTTGCGTTCTTTTGCCACAATGACATCTTTTTCTTTGGTGGGCCCTTGCAATATTCAACGTCTTTTGTAGTACTTTTCTCTTGCAATATTTTGCGTTTGCTTACAGAAGTCTTCCCTTCCAATAGTTTTTTTGCATCCTTGCATTCGTTTGCCACAACGACATCTTTTTCCTTGGTGGGCCCTTACAATATTCAACTTTCCTTGCAATATTTTTTGTATGCCAAACATCTTGCAGTATTTTCCCTTGCAATAGTTTTTTGCATCCTTGCATTCTTTTGCCACGACGACATCTTTTTCCTTGTGGACCTTTAATTGCAATATTCAACATCTTTCATTATTTTTCCCTCAAAATATTTTTTTACATCTTGCAGTGTTTTTCCCTTGTATGCTGAACATCTTGCAGTATTTTTCCTTTGCGATAATTTTGTGCATCCTTGCATTCTTTTGCCACAATGATATTGTTTTTTTGCCTGGTGGGTCCTTCTCTTTGCCCGATTCCCTCCCTATAAATAATCTAAATACATCAAGGCAAAATAGACACGTCTACTCCTTTTCATTTGCTTAATGCCTGCTTTTCTAAGTAGAGAAGAGAAGGATATCTACCAATCCTTCATTCAAAAAAGTAGAGAGAAGGATGAACTGTTCCATAGACTTGAGATATGGCGCCCCTCCACTTATAAGTCTCCTCCTCCTCCTGTCTTCGAATCGAGGTGGTCTATTGGAGACTGATCATCATTCCACTTTGATGATGATCCTATTGCTTCTTGCCATTGCCGTATTATTCTTCCTCTTCACATCCATCAAGCTCCCTCTTAATGTTTCTAACCAGCCAATCCGCTTACGCGCCGGAGATTTCTCTGGTGCAGTGACCATTTTATTGATAGCCTCATTCATTTTCCCACCACCACTCTTCTGGGTTGCCTACCCCTTAATCATATGCCTCTATCCTTGGTATGGCTTGCTTTTGAACCTATTTAAGCACTTTCTCTGTTGGCTGTACCACACCCTCCAAGCCATTCCTACTCTCATTATCTCTTGCATCAGCCACCAACATGAAATCCCAGAGCCAGAACCTCCTCAAGTTGAGATTGATGTACTTGACGTTGAAGGACAAACGGCCATGCAGGATCAGCCTAGTTTGGAGGTTGGCTTTATTGTAGTCAATGTTGATGAGCAGCTTCAGTAATCACTAGTGATGCCCATCAATCCACATATCTTATGCATAGTATAATAAGCGTTGTTTGTCTTGTTTGTTTTGAAGGGCATGTGTGTTATGTGTTATGTTCCAGTGAAAGAATATATTTTGTAGTAGTGTAGTACTAGTAACCTCGTACTACTAGTAACCTCTGTTGGTAACTTTGAATGTATTTTGGAAAAGGGAAGGGCAAAATAGGAAAAATGCTTTAAAAAATGAGTTCATTTAAAGCAAATTTTTGCATTTTCCTTTCCTCCCCATGTTCTCTTTTAGATCCAAATAAATTTGATCCAAACGGAATCTTAGGCTTTGGGTTCTAATTATTCAAATCTTTCGGTTTCGGATAGTGTTCATATCATCACTGAATTTGCTTTATCTACATAGCAAAATCATTTGTGACTTATCCCAAAAAAAGAAAAAAGACAAAAAGAAAAAATCATTGGTGAAAATAGGGGTAGGGGCTTCCATTTGGGCTTTTTTTCTTTAATTTCAATTTAGGGGCCTCTATTGGCACTCAATGGTTTGATGAAAAATATAAAAAGTTTTCATAAAAATCAATCGGTATTCATTAGAAAATATCATTTTGCATAATTTTGCAAAAGAATTTTTTTCCCAAAATTTGTCGTTTAAGTGGATTTTTTGGTTATTTATAGTCTTTATTTTATAAATGACTAAAAAATCTACTTAAACAATAGATTTTAAAAAAACTTTTTTTACATAATTGTTTAAAATAATCTTTTCTAGTAAACTAAGTGGTTAGTTTTCATGAAAACCTTTTATATTTTTTATAAAACCTTAAAATGTGAAATAAATAGGGGATGAAAAGCAAGTCTTGGGGTGCCAATACAAGTCCTCTTACAATTTTTCATTGCTCTATTTGATTGCCGGAAAATCTATTTTATACGGCAAAGAAATTCTTCAGTGGCGAGATCTCACAGATGAACCAACCTTACACTTTTTGTGAGATATGGTTTAATTGAAGTCATTCATAAGGTTGGGTCACAAAGTTCCATCCAAAACTTGGGTTCAAAACATGGCTAGACGTGGCCTATTGGTTGAGCGGCTCAACTTGAGCCTTCAAGGCAAGACCCAGTTTTTCACGCTAAAATGGCCTCAAATCCATATAATTGATCGATTATGCTTTGTATTAACTTTCACCTCTGTTTATATCAATTTTCCACGTAATAGATACATGAACCGTACCTATCCCCAAACGTCATTAACAATCCATCTGTAACACGCTTTTAATAAACATAAGAACAATTATGTTCTAGTCATATCATTAGGGAAAAAATTAAAAAACAAAAAAAGACTAATAGCAATACTATTCAAGAAAAATGATAACCCTCATCCATGCTATTTTCACAATTTTGAACTCTTTTTTTTTTTTGCCCCCAAGAAAGATATTAAGACCTTGGCCTGACTAATCGTCTGAGCATAAGTAAAGCCACCACCCACTCTAAATTAATTAACATTCAAGACAAACTTGGATGGTGGATAATCCAAGGGATAAGAAATCAAACCTAAAATCTTTTGTTTCTCAAAGGCACGCAGAAGTCTTACTGTCCTCGGAAACCATTGCCCATCCCTTTCATTGTTCCACAATTTGAAGTAAATAATGCAATCCCACGTCAATTCACAAATAATAGTGGAACCTGAAAATATAAGCATTTCATAGATTTTTAAAATTGAACCTATAATATTTGGACTATGGTGATGACTCCAACCTTTTTAACTAGCTAATAATTAATATGTTCCTGCAATTTTATGTAAATCACACTAATTGTTTAATTTTCTTTTGGACAACCAAACAGATCCTTAATTTATATAGTAAAAACATTTGTTGACGTGGCAAAGCAATCTTACGCCGTTTGGGATCTTTTTCCTTCTATTTATCAATTTTAGCGCTGGTAGTGATGGGGGTTTAGGCAATTAGGTGGAGTTGAGATTCTGCAAATAGTCCAGCGATTATCCACAAAACTCAGGATGAATACCATTTGAGGGTAATTGAACCAAACAGAATAACACTGGGGGTTTCTTTCGCTCGTTGAAAAGGCTGGAAATCTCAGGCTTAATTTGAGAATTTATTTCGCACAGACAAATCAAATGAGTCAACCAAAAAACCTATCTATTTCATCCGCGTCATCTCTATGTACCTTAGCACAGGTGTAATCTAATGAGATTATCTCAAAAATTACAGAGGCGAAAAAAAAAAACCAAAAAAAAAAAAAAAACACATCTTGTCAATATCTTCTCCCCTCAACCCCTTCCTATCCCCACCTACTATAGCATTATCTCAATAAGCCTTAGCACATGTATAATCTGATGAGATTATGTTCTCGTGTCCCAAAAATTACACAGGCCAAAAAATTATTAAATTAATATCCCCCTCCCCCCCCCTCTTCCATTTTTTTTTTCCTTTTTCTTTCCTCCTATCCATATTTATATATTATGTACGTATATAAGTAGCGGGAACTCTCTAGTCGCTTACAATTGCTCAACATGGTCAGTAATGGCATCCGGGCAAGATTGGGCATGTAGAAGCTCTAAACGGGTGAAAGGTGGAGCAAATTGCAATATGTAGTCTTCATCTGAAACCACAACGCAAAAAAGATAAGTTTGGTGTGCATGCATTTCACAGCATACAAAATGTACCTGCCAATAGTTCTTCATTTTCACTCTCTGCGTAATATCTGTGGTTCTTAGTCTCTCCGTGCGCACAAGCCGGCCAGCATCATCCCTGCACCAAGGACAAGAAACCATAACCAATCTGGATAAGTTTGGGGTAAAGAAGATACCCATTGACAACCTACAGTGGTATACAACTACACCAAATGCACGGGAGAGAGAGAGAGAGTGGGTGGACTAATTGGAACACCTTCTAATTCTCTAATTGATTATAACTCACTTATATCAATTAGGGCTTTTACTAACCATGAGTAACACCTAGCATGGCTCATGGTGTGGTCCTAAATGAGGTGAAATAAAATCATACAAAGAACCCTTCAGTTACAGTTAAGGTTACAATTACATCTTTCTATCATACACAATGTCTCTAATTGAACTAATAGGACATGGAAGTCTGCCAATTCCCTAGTTCAATTCTTTTATAATCATTTACAAATATCAATTCATTGATGCACTATGAAAACTCCTTTTCCTAGTCATCCTACCATGGCCATGGATTTTCATGAGTTATATTAGTAAATGTTATGTGAGCTAGATATTCTCTCTCTTTTACTGGAAATGATAGATTCCTTATTGATCACTCATATACCTTCATACATGAAGCAATAGGGCTAATGAACACCCTTATAGATCCCATTGGAATATACAGTCAGTGCTATCAAACTCCTAAGGCTCTATGCATAAGACAACCATGGTGTCTCAGGTCTAAGGATTACTTGTACCACTGCAACTATGAGAAACTGATTGATAGGCAAGTAAAACTCCATTCAGTTTATCTCAAAATACTTTAGTCACATTCAGTGTACCTATTCATATTAAAAAGGCACCCACATGTTGGATTTAGTGTCTTCTACACAAATAACTTGAGACTAGCTATCCTCGTATAGAGCAAATCTAACATGTGCTAGTCTTATGGTTCATTATTGTCCATTATAGTGAACCTTCAACTAGGAATGATTTAGGAGTTAATTACAGAGATATATATACAGTCTTATAATTACAACTCTTTGTGATTTGATATTCTCAACTTTAACTCCATGGACATATCATGCAAATATAAAGAATATAATAAACATGATAGATCCAAAGGTATGGGGTTTAAAGTAACTTTGGATAATTAATAGGTTTTCTTATCCTTCTCCAATATAACCCATTACGTAAGTCATTCCTTTCCCCCTTACAATTTGATCCAAAGGTAGTGATATTCAAGTTTAAAAAATTAAAGGGGAGAAAATAACTGTCTTATGATCGAAGTGTTCATATCATAGCCTCCCAATATAAAATGTTGAAAATTGGATGCAGTAGTACACAGAACTTGCCTAAATCCAATGACAATATGAGGGACACCTGCTAGGAATGATTGGATCTGTGAGAAATATAATCGAAATGTTAATGCTGCTACTCAAAATGGGAAGAAAAAAAATCCATCTATGAGATAAATTTCAATTCACATAACAAACCTTTTCACATTTGTCCTATACTCCTATTAATAGAAAATAAAAGATGATTAAATAAGATGAGAATTCTGAACCAACAAGAAAAACCAGAACGAATAACATCAATTCAAACTTACTAATGGTAATAATAATAAGGGGGAATTTTAGATTCATCGGGCTATGGGAAAAAAATTACAGTTGAGTGCAAAATGCTACTAATTTCCTAGTAAACGATACTAACTTAACAAACAATGACTACCAACTGAAATTATTTTCCTATAGGCCGACCTATCTAAAATTTCCCCTGATAATAATAATAATAAAGATCCTCTATGCATCCTAATGGTGACTCCATTTTGATACACATGAAGAGAGGGGCACTTGGATTACTCTGAGCAAAATTCGCTTTATAGACTAAATTATATTTTCTGTTTTTATGTTTCTCGCATGATGAATTTCTCAGCTATTGCCCTTTAAAAATAAAGAAAAATTTAGAATTCTATTAAATCATGTGGGACATACGCCTATAAAAGTATATATTGTTTGGTGGGGGTGGCGGGAGTGAGATTCAGAATCTCATGCGAGTTAAAAATTCTGTGGTAACCAAACAAACTTATAATAAGGAGCTGGCACTTTCTTTGATTGCATTTTATTTCTATTTGATACAGTGAATGCTAAAAAACAATTGTGTTTATTGAAACCATTATATGTCTCACAACATCAATAGGCAGGTATTTGCAAGACAGGGACACAAGCTTCGCTGTTACAAGAGATCTTTGGCAGGAGAGGGCAATTTCAAATACTCAAGGATTTTTATTTTTATTTTTATTTTTTAATTGTTTTGTTGAAGATAAATTAAAATGGCCCAAATGCTATAAAAAATAAATAAATAAATAAAAAATCTGAAATCCAAATGGCAAGTTTTTGTTTTAGCGACAAAATCAGGTTTGGTCGTAATGTTCCATCCCAAATTTGGGTTTAAAAATATGGCTAGACGTGGCCAATAGCTATGAGGCTACAAGGCTCAGGCTAAAATGATGTCAAATTCGTGAACTTACAAGAGTCTTCAAAAGCTGGATCAGACTAAGTTTGGTTTTTAAATATACCAAGTCACTGTGGTTTGAAAAAAATTGTGTTTATTCATTATTTTCAGAATAAAATTGAACTGATTGACAGGGGAAAAAAAATTACTATACAGTGCAAAATTAAAACTGGCTAGACTTATTCTCAGTTGGCTAGGTTTTCAGGTTTGCCAAATAATTCCTAAACATAAGCACTCACACATATCTATACGGAGTTGAAATTAAGACCTTAGTAGACTTGATGACATTATTGGGTCGGGACATGCCACTAGGCTCAAAGATAGGCTATTTTTTAATGACTTTCACCATTGTTTATATCAATATTCCATGTGATAAAAACATGTCTATCCCCACCATGATTAACAAAATTTGGTGATGATTTAGGAAAGAAAAAGAGAAAATGCTATTCATCCCAAAAAATTTTCCTTATTATTATTATAATTTTTTTATGATATGGTTACCCATGTGCCGTGTATTTAAAAAACATATAAATAACTATTTGTTGATGTGGCAGTTGTCACATCATTATAGAAAAAAGATTGGGAAAAAAATAGAGATCAATAGTAGTATTCTTTAGGAAAAGGAAAATAATATTCATCTATACATTTTTTCCTTATTTATTTTCCAAATGAAACAAAATGATGTTAGGGGGGTTGATTTAAGCTTTATGCAGGGAGAAAAACTTGTATGTAACGTGATACACATCATTCATATAACAAACTAATAAAAATAGAGATAAGTAAGAATGTCATACCAACATTTCCACTTACCTCTATTTTTATTGGCTTGTAATATAGATGACGTGCTGTGATTGTTACACAAATTCTTCACTTAAGCAGGATGGAAGACTGCCGCAAAGGGCCCAGCATGGAGAAAGATGTCTTTGGGCTTAAATCCATCCGTTCTGCTGAAGCCTAAACCCACCCACCTAAATGGATTCAAGCTGTAGTAGAATAAAAGACCAAAGCGGGGGTCCACCATGGAGTAAGAATCCTCCCTGCCAATAATTGTAAGAAGGCCTCTATTGGCACTCAAAAACTTATTTTTCATCCCCCACTTATTTTATACTTTAAAATTTTATGAAAAATATATAAAATTTTCATAAAAATTGATCGCGTTGTCTATTAGAAAACATCATTTTGAATAACTTTTTAGAAAAAAGTTTTTTCAAAATCTATCGTTTAAGTAGACTTTTTAGTCATTTATGAAGCGAATACTATAAATGACAAAAAAGTATGCTTAAACGATGGATTTTGGAAAAATTCTCTTCTAAAAGGTTGTTCAAAATGACGTTTTCTAATAGAATATGTGATTAGTTTTTATGAAAACTTTCTTTTTTTTTCATAAGATCCTAAAATGTAAGATAAGTGGGGGAAGAAGAGCAAGTCTTTGGGTGTCAATAGAGACCTCCTAATTGTAACTCATTAGAGCTGAGAAAAACATACCGATCGTAACATGGTCCAAAAGGTCATAATCATCCAAATAATAGGAGCAATTGGAATGATTTATCCCTTTTCTTTTTTATTAATATATATATATATATATAGCTTTTTGATCAACGCATTGCAGTGCACGTGATTGTGCGCATTTATGAGACTGATCATGTAACAAATATGAAAGGGCAAGTTCACTACCTTATGAAAAATAGGTAGAATTATGATAAGTTAGGAATTCGAACCTCTCCGATTGTACCCAAAAAAATAAAAAAGCCCCGAATATAAAGCTACTTTGATTTGAAGATGCAGGGGGAATTTTAGACTGGTCGGACTACAGGAAAATAATTATAGTTCAATACAAACTAATATTAAACTTCCTAGTAAATGATTACTAACTTAACTAAGAATGATGACTAACTGTAAATATTTTCCTTTAGCTGGACCAACCTAAAATTCTCCCTTGACTTAAAATAAACCATAAATATGTTATTGGGGAAAATGTAAGTCAGGGGAGCCCATTCGAATGACCATTAGACAATAAACAATCTGATTGAACCAATGTTTTGAAAACCAACCAAATTCCGATGGTTGAAGACTTGACGTACCTCACACACTCAACAAACCTAATTGGTTCCATCCACCCGAAAAAGTTACAAAATCAAAAAATTCAACTAGATCAAGTGGTTTAACAATTGACTCATTGACCTACCTGGATCAATTGGGTAATAAAGCAATGATAAAATTGAAATTTCTCTATTAGAAAATCCTATTTTCTTAGGACTTTATGTTGTTCATTTTAATTATTTCCCCTTATTATTATATTGTTTCCCATAATTATGATGCATTAATTATTAGTTTGTTCTCCTAAAGTTCATATCTTTTTTCTCGGGAAACAAACAGAAAATAAGGGTTTTGAGAGAGAATTTGGTACGCTACCTAAGAAGACGGCGACGTCGCGGGAGAGGAGGTTGAGGAGGATGGGCTTGCGTTGGGAGGGGTTCATGGTGGTGGGTTGGAGCGCCTTAGGGAAGTATAGGTCTTCGATAACTAATAGTCTCTCTGATATATTTTCCATTGCTTTGCTGTTCATGCCCTTTCCCTTTCCCTTCGTCTCCTGCATCTTTATCTCTCTCGGTTTTGAGACCGGCTCCAATCGCCGAGAGAGGGTGGGGGCATTATAAATAGGGGGAATTATAGCTTGTTCCGGTTACGAGAAAATAATTACAGTTAGTAAGTAGTCATTCTTAGTTGAGTTAGTAGTCATTTACTAAAATATTTGTAGTCATTCTATTGAACTGTAATTATCTATCGTTTACTAAAATAATTACAGCTTGTTCCGGTTACGAGAAAATAATTACAGTTACTTTTTTGTTCACCATTACATCATTTTTTTATGCAAATATTGATTTACTTTCACTTTTTTTTCTTCCCAATCATTTTATTTTATTTTTCTTCCCATTTTATTTTATTATTTTATCTCTGGACATCTACGGATGAAATATCTCTTAATCCCAAATCAACTTAATTTTTGTCATATATCGTCCACACGAAAAGTTATTTAATCCGATAATAACTTTCACAAAAAATGAGATATAAATAGAGTTTTGGAATATCACTTTATACAAAATTATGTGAGGTTAATCTTAGAGGGAAGGATGGGACTGACTGTTTGGAAGATATGAAACACATGCCCCATCTACATGATTAGGAAGAGGAAAGCTACTCTTTTAGTTTTTTGCCCACAAGCTGCCAAATATAAGACCAATAGTTGCCACTACAACCTCACGCTGTATTGTCTACGTGCAAAATCACTCCCCAACCCCATAAAAAAAAATCTAAAAAGAAACTGTGATATTAAATTACTCGTATTTTTTTCACACCACTAAAAGACACATATAACCTGACTTTAACGTGTAGCAAGGAAAACCCAACAAGCAACCCTATTTTCTCTTACTCTACTACAACTTTTTCAAACTCCGCGTTTTCCTCTCTAAAATCAACACACATCTCTTCTCTAAAAATAATTATAATGAATAATATAAAATCTTATTTCAATTAATTATAAATAAAATAAATTAAGAATACTTGATAAAAGGGAAAAAAAAATAAAGATAAAGATAAATATTAGGAAGTCATCAGAGTTTAAGTCTCTTAGAATAAGATAAAAATGCGAGGAAAAATTTAATACAAAAATAATTATACTGAATAATACTTCGTATAAAAATGAGAGGAAAAATTTAATACAAGAATAATTATACAGAATAATTTAATACGAGTTTAGATCATTTGTCCCTACCCATGGTACCCCAGTCAAGTGATGCCACGTACAAGGCACTTATAAGATAACATAGCATCGTCAAATTACCATTTCAATTTATTAAAGTGAAAATTGGTAATTAATCTATAATTATATAAAGGGGAGGGATCCATTTACATCCGGTGTAAAACATTTTACTCTTACATCGTTTAATATCTTTTTGTGGGAATAATATTTCGCCAATCCAATCGTTGGATTAGGTTTTCTATTCATGCACATCATGCTTGCCGAATTTCAAATAAATAAGATATTAGGAGCTATGTGATTCGTAAAGTGCCCCAAATTATAGTTTTATTTATATTAAAAAATGTGAGTTTATAGATCAAATACTTCCCAATATCGGATTTGCTTGAAATTCGGCACGCATGATGTGCATGAATAGAGAATATAATCCAATGGTTGAATTGTCGAAAAATTATTCCTGCAAAAAGATACTGAGGGGTGTAAGAGTAAAAAAATTTTACAGCAGGTGTCAACAGAACCCTCCCCTTATATAAAATATTAGCAATTAGTTAAGCAGGTACTCCATCCGTTCCTAATTAACTATCCCCTTTGAAAAAACACATTTTTTTAGGAGACCCTATTAAGTGCTTTTACATCAACACATGTTTCAACCTTCCAATTTTACCTTACAAGGGTACAAAACATTGTAAAAAGAGAGAGTACCTATTCAAGGGTATTTTAGGAAATCAAATAAGAAAAATCATTAATTTTTTAGATGTGACAATTATTTTGGAATATCCCAAAAAAAAAAAAGTAGGCCACTTAAAAAGAAAGGAGGGAGTATATATATATATATATATATATATATATAAAGATGAATGTGAGAAAAACTTTTGATTGACTAATATACCCTTATTTTAATTTTTAAATACACAAGTACCCTTCTGCATGTATATGAAATATAGCAATATAAAACACATACCTTAATAAGAATTCTAAGAAAACTATAATTCATATAATAATTAAATATAACCAAACCCAAATAAAAATTTTAAGGAAACAGAAACTATAATTCATAAAACCCTAACCATGTTAACATATAAATACAAATAGAAACACATTATAAAAATCATAAAACCCTAACACAGGAAAGAACTACTGCTTCCTTCTTCTGTCTCTTCTATGTGCCTTCATTGCTTCTCCTTTTTTCTGATGCTTTGTCTGGTATGTAGTTTTCAATAAATTTGACCCATATATACAAATCATGTTTAAACATTTAAATCTCTGCCTGCATAAACATTTAAATCTCTGCCTGCATTGCATGATCGGACTTTTAAATCTCTATTTGAATTACAAGGAAGAAAAAGAAAAGAATCAAAGACAAATCAGTTGAATGAAAATAAAAAAACGCATGCTTGAACAAAAACAAATGAAAGCTCAGATTAAGAGGCCCAAAAAAAAAAAAAAAACACTTGAATTGCATAAGTAAAGTTTTGAATAGCACATATAATCTTTGATTGTTTTCTAAGAATTCGCATATCAGAAAAAACTTGAATTGCATTATTGAACTTTTAAATTGCTGCTGTTGCATAATTTTCATATTTTGTTAAGAATTCATATATAATCTCTGAGTTTTGAAAATAATCAAGTCAAATTACCAAGAAAAATAAGAGAATCAAAGGCGATTCAATTGAAGGAAAACTAAAAAAGAAGCAGGCTTGAACAAAAACAAAACAAACCCCCCGCCCCCCTTAAAAAAAAAAAAAAAAAAAAAAAAAACCCCATCAATGAATGCACAAGAAAAAAAGAAAATAAAAAGGGAAGGTTTAATGAATCACCAAAAAAAGTTCCTATCGAATCGTGAGGTTCATAAAACTTTGCAATATCTACCTGCAAACCCAAAATACCAAACTAAACAAAACAAAACCAAAAAGAACAAAAAGAAAAGAAAATAACTTAAATCACAACCCCACAAAAAAAAAAAAAAAAAAAGAAAAAGAAAAAAAAAAGAGAAGAAGTTCAAAATCATTTTAAAAAAAAGAAAATGTACAAGCCCAAAAAAAAAAAAAATCACAAGCAATGATCCACCATGTATCGACGAAGAAAAAAAAAAAAAAAAAAAATATATATATATATATATATATATATCGAAATCAAATCAAAGTTATTTTATTTTATTTTAAATAATGGTAATTTGATAAAAATGTACAGGACATACTTTAGATAAAAACTCATAAATTAATAACATCTATTGGTGTAACATTGATCGGTGGCGATTAAGAACCATAGATCTTGCAATTGTCAACCCAAAAACCATCAAGGAAACTAACCGACGAGGATCCAAACCATGTTGACAGTTAATATTTAATAAGTTGATAAACACACTTTATTTGACATTATATTTGGAGGCGATTATCAAAAAGTCATTTTCTCATCACAGCCATCCAGATTCAAATAGATAGCAACTGTCAAAAAAATTTAACATCATGGAGTAAAGTCATGATGCCAACTTGCCAAGGCAATACATAAAAACAAGTACTCCCTTCGTTCCAATAAGGCACACCAAATTTTTAACTTTTTTTGTTTCAAAATATTTGGCCACTTTAAAAAATCAAATCATATTTTTTTAAAATTTCTTATACCTTTCATTATTTTAATATTTACTTTCAACACAAAACCCAATACAAAAAAGATAAGAGTATTTTTGGAAAGATGGAACTTAATCAATGACAAGTCAATATAATGATTACATTTTCTTAAACTCCGTGTTTTGTCAAACGTAGCCTGTCTTTACGGGACGGAGAGAGTATTATTTTTTAATGAAAAATCAATGGTCCTTGAGTTTATTAATCTGTCGCTTTAAGGTTTGTAGAAGTCTTTGGTTTCAGACCCTACGTTGTGTTCTCCTATCATTTCCCAACTAAAAAAAAAAAATCATCAAAAACTAATTTACTCATAAATAAAATGAGAACATCCTGATCCCATAAATATCTGATTTTTAAAAGAAAAAAAAATCCTAAACATGCACATATTAGGAATATTATTATTTTAATCAAAGACAAATAGAAGTTTTGGATTTGCGTAAGTCTTGGTTTCGATCCTGCATGGAGTATCTGTTTTCTCATATGTTTTTCCAATACATATATATCAAAGACTACTTTACTCATTAATAAAATGAGAACCTTTCAATCCTATAAATACTACATTTTTTAAAGGTGGTAGTATAGGCCTTATTAGGAACTTGAGTTAGCTTTTGTGGCATGTAGATGAGAGGTGTAGATTGTAGTACATCATAAAAAAAAATAAAAAAAAAAGATGGCATGTCTGTAGGGTTTGCAAAGCTGCACAAGTTTTGGTTTTGATTTTTGTAAGACTAATATACTAATAATTTGCTATTAAATCTTTCAACTATGGCGTAAATATGTTTTTATTGGAGAAAGAGACAAAGAGTGAAAGAGAAAGCCTTTTGTTTCGGCATTGAAAGTTTTACAAAACCTTTAGAGAACCTATGTATAATGAAGTTTCAAAGATAATTTTAAGCACTATGATTTGGGAAAGATAATGAAAAAAAGAAAATAGTAATTATATCAAAAGAAGTAAAGGATTGAGTGATCAAAATGCTTTCATCTTATGCAAAGGCATGATAAAATCATTAAATTTAAAAAATTATCATCATTATTGAAAAAAATAATTTAACTAAAAAAAAATTCACGTGCAATGCACGTGTGCACCAACTAATATATATATATATTTATATAGGATGACGATTAGGTGAGTACATGTTAATATCACTTATATTAGCCTGCATTGGAGTTATATCTCGTGCATTAATAGGTTATGAGATATATTAGGCTATTACATGATACAACCCTTTAATATATGATATTGATATGATATAAGTTATAAGAGCACGTGTTTACTTAACCAGAACTGTACACCCGAGGAGCATTATATATACACATATATAAGCATAGGACCCACTTTTTCTCTTTCTTCCTCGTGGCGTCTGAGTAGGAAGAAAAATGAATTTTAAGTGGAAATTTTCATTTTTTATATTATTATATTGAATATTAAAAAGTCATTTAAATTTTTGCTTTAAGACTCCTATCAAGCCGACCCTACCTCTGTTGACCGAACAAACATATAATCTGCTCAGGACCTGGCACTTTCTTGAATTTCATCCTACTATCAAATTTCCTTTTATATGATAGGAAAATTTCGTTCATGCTCCATTTGATCGATGGAAAATATATTTCATAAAATGAAGAAATTCTTTGATCCCGAGATTTCACTGAGAAATAATTTTTTTATGGTGATTGTCGTATTACAATTTCATTTAAAACCATAATGTCACAACCTCAGTAGAACCTTTTCTTTTTTTTTTTTTTTGCCCCCTAGTGGGGTTATCCAACGTATATATGACTTGCCAATTTAGCCTATTGCTTGAATTTTAACTGTTGAGGTTTACACAAAACAGTAGTACATTGATCGTAGAATTAATCTTAGGGCGGTGCTATACAAAGAACCCTTTGTATAGTACTCATTGCAGCACCCAACCCATATAAGTAAAAAAGAATTCTACTAAAAGAGATTTTAGGTCCATACACATAGTGTTACATAAGGTGCTGTACATAACATTTCCCTAAAAGAAATAAGATGTTTAATTTGCTGTTTTGCTTACTTAGGACCTGTTTGGTAGGCCAATTCAAAATTAAATAATTTAAAAAACTTTATGTATTGAAGGTACAATCCATCATCTTAAATTAACAAATTTAAGAAAATAATAGTCATCATCACAAATAAGAGTGGAATTTTAAAATGGTCATCCATTCATCCTCTCTATGTAAATGGATTCTTGCTTTTGGAATTTTACCAATAAACTTTATGTTGGATGATGAACTTCCCACCTCTAACCATAAAAAATAAAGAAAATTTATTAAACCATGTGAGATATATGCTCATAAATATATATTGTTTGGTGGGGGTGGCGAGAGGGAGATTCAGATTGTTACAATTTTAAATCCTCTAGTAGCCAAACAAAGATATAACAAAAGGAGCTGGCACTTTCTTAGATTCTACAGTCAATTTTCCTTTTATATGTTACAAAAGTTCTTTAATGGTCCATTTGATGCCCAGAATTCTATTTCCTACAAAATGAAAGAAATCATGGAATTTATACTCACACAAAAAACCTAAGCTTATTGGTGGTGAGCCCTTTGTATATTAAGTCACCTTTTTTTTTTTTTTTTTATGTGAAACAAACTCAATGTACATTGTTGACACTTAATTATGTAATGTGGTTTTTCTCTTTAGTTTTCCTTGTGACATTCCGTCTCGCATTGATATGATTAATTAGTGTGATTGTTGCGAGTAGTGGTGAGGGAGGGTTGGGGTAGAGGATAGGCTAGGGTTCCAATCTCTCCAATTGTACTTCAAAAAAAATATATATATCAAATTCGGCTTAACTATATATTGATATATGTGTGTGTGTGTGTGTATTAGTCTTGATCAGGTGAGCTCGTGCTCATCTAATTTATATCAACACTGTGTATTAGGGGTTGTACCCCATGCATTGGCTTAATGTATCCCAAAACTCACTAATGCACAAAACATAATCCTAAATGTGGGACTGTATAACTTCTATCAACATGTGTTTATCTGATTGTTATCCTATATTTATATATGTATATATCTTAATCCTATATTTTTATACGTACATATCTTAAACCTAAAGTGGTTAGTTTAATACATCTTATTTATTTATTTATTTATTTAATCTCTTTTTTTTTTTTTTTTGGTATGCAATAGGATTAAGTCATTAACAGAATTAAGTAAATACTCCCTAGAATTTTTAATTGGCTATTTTAATTACACTTCGGAATTCATAACAACCCATTCTGCCTCTCCGTGTCTATGGATTCTTTATACTCGTAGAAGAGTTTAATAGAATTCACGCATTCTAAACTTTAACTTTAATGATAGCTGGAAAAGCCAGAGGGCCCCACGTGGAAAATAACTTCGCCAATCACTTGGAAAACTTTATACTCGTCGAAGAGTTTAATAGAATTCACAGCAGCCAGCAGGGATATAAAAATGATTATTGACTCGCATGTATGCGATATAAAATGAGTATTGACATTGAGTATTGACATTGACTCGCATTATTGACTCGCACTTATACATCATATGATGTATGGGAGTCAATAATGCCCACATTGGGTCATTTTCGTATCCCTGGTCATATGGTGGGCCCATCGTTTTGGGAGGCCCCGTCTATATATACTAACCATAACTAAATAGATGGAAGGGAATGCACATCTGCTTTCTTTGTTTCTTTTTCGCTAGATCCGCTCTTCTCCTCATTTCAGATGGACTGCTCCATCGACTTGAGATATGGCATTCCTCCACTGATATACCTCATCCTCCTCTTGTTCCCAGATTCCCAGAGCATCCCTTGGAATCAATTAGGTGCTGCATTGGAGACTAATCCTCACACCACTTTGATGATGCTCATATTGCTTCTTGCCATTGCCATATTATTCGTTCTCTTTACATCCATCAAGCTCCTTCTCAGCGTTTCCGCCGGGGCCATTCGCTTGCGTGCCGGAGATTTCTCTGTTACAGTGTTCATTTCATTGTTAGCCTCGTTCATTTTCTCACCATCAGTCTTCTGGTTTGCCTACGCCTTGATCATTTGTACCTCTCCTTGGCATGGCTTGCTTTGGAACCTAAATAAGCACTTTCTTTGCTGGCTATGCGACACCCTACAAGCCATTCCTACTCTCATAATTATGTGCATCCCTCGTCTACAACCAGAACATCCTGAAGCTGAACTTGATGTACTTGATGTAGAAGCACAATTGCCAGTAGTAGTCATTGATGGGCAGCAGCTTCAGGAATGAAGTCCTTTTCATAGTCAGTACAATAAGCCTTTGTTTGGTCGTGAAGAAAACAGAGGACAAGAAGAGGAAAAGGAAATTGAGGTCTTTCATTTTCTGCTGTTTGGTTTCTAAGAAAACAAAAACCAATTTACTGTTCATGGCATAATTGAGCTGAGTATTTCGTTTTCTCGGAGTCCAAACTGCAGAAAATATAAGGTATGAAATTTCTTTTCTTTTCTTTTCTTTTCGTCCAATTTCAGGGCAGCCAAATGGAGATGTGGTGTTTTAAAGGGCATGTGTGTTTTGTGGTAGTGAAGAATGTAATTTTTACTAGTAAAGAATAAACTCCTCTGTTTCTGGATCCAAACAGAGTCCTAGATTTTGGGTTCTGGTGACAAAATTTGCTTTATCCAAAAAATTATGTATACATAAGGAAATCAGTAGTGAATGTACTTCCATTAATTTTTCTTATATATTTTCTACTCTCATGTTTGTGGATGAACTTCTTAATTTTAAATAAAGAAATATTTCCTTACAGGTCTTAATGTGCTTTCTTGTGCTTACCCAAACAAAGATATAATAAGGAGCTGACATTTTCTTGGATTGCATTGATTCTTAGTCAATTTTCGTTTGATATGTGTCCAAAATTTCGTTAAGGAAAAATCTTATGTGACGGTCGGTCATTCCCCTCTAGAATGAAGGTCCAATCACAAATTTAGTTTTAAAATAGGAAAACCGCAAACCAACTTAACAGGTTCTCTTTAAAAAATAATGGGAAAGGCTGTTTTAGTAATTTTAAGGCGGTTAAATTTAGGTTTGTTTTTGATTATTAAGAAACTATGGGAAAAAGAGGGGGTTTTGAATGATGATGATGGGGAAGGGTTTGTTTGGCTGGTGAAGTAAGCCCGAGAAGGAACACGAAGCAGGATTGATTTTTATTTTTATTTTTTTGTTCTCATTCTATGTATGTGTGATTGGCGAGTTCACCGGAGAACAAAAACCAAATTTATTTATTTATTTTCCCTAGTAACTCTCCAAAATTCTACCATTAAAATTGTTTTATACTGATTTTAATGGTGTTTATGTATGGCTTTATGAGGGTCTTGAAGATTAATGGCTGATAGTTTTGTCATGCTAGATGTTCTTCAAGGCTGATAGTTCTGTCATGCTAGATGCACCTTTTCGTTAATGCTCCATTGATTGCTGGAAAATTTATTTCCTTGAACGAAAAATTCTCTGATTTTGAGATCTTATTGAAAAGCTAAAATGTTTTGGTCATTGTCATATTGCAATTTCAGTTGAAACCATCGATCATCTCATGACATCAATTGAAAGTCATTTGCAAATTGTTGGACAGGGACTTTTGCTTTGCCAAGATAGCACAAGATTCTTTGGCAGGAAAAAGCACAATTACAAAATCCCAAAAATGCTAATACATAAGTTTCCTATTTGCATCGGATGACTATTGAAATAAGATTAATTTGATAATTGATATATGCATGACTTCTGAGGGATATCTAATCCAAATGCGAAACGAATGAATTTTCTTTTGAAAACAACAAAAATATTTTATTCTAAGAGGGGAAATTCTATGGTATCCCTTGAAAAAATTAGGATACCATTCCACATGTGATAACCAATTATATTTTATGGTAACTTGATCATGCTGTATGATAAGTTAATTGCATTGTGATCAAGTTTATAACAAAATTTGATATTGTGATCAATCACTACATGCGGTGAGATTGAATGTGTGTCTGTGGGTAACAAAGGATGAAGGGGTAGTCTCACCAATCACCATATAGTAAAAAATGGTAAAAGAAAATAAACAACGAATATAATACCCTAGGCTTCTTTGAATTGAATGTACTTCCATTAATTTTTCTTATATATTTTCTGCTTTAATGTTTGTGGAAGATGAACTTCTCAATTCTAAATAAAGAAATATTTCCTTACAGGACTTAATGTGGTTTCTTGTGCTTACCCAAACAAAGATATAAATAGGAGCTAGCACTTTCTTGGATTGCATTGATTCTCTGTCAATTTTCCTTTGATATGTCGCAAAATTTCGTTAATGCTCCATTTGATAGCCGGAAAATTTATTTCCTTGAACGAAGAAATTCTATGATTCTGAGATCTTATTGAAAAGCTAAAATGTTTTGGTCATTGTCATGTTGCAATTTCAGTTGAAACCATCATCTCACAACATCAATTGAAAGTCATTTGCAAATTGCAAGATAGGGACTCTTGCTTTGCTAAAATGGCACAAGATTCTTTGGCAGGGAAGCACAATTTCAAAATCCCAAAAATGCTAAAGCATAAGTTCCTATTTGGAAATGAAGGGCAAGTTTTGTTTAACTGAAAAAAAAAAAGGTTTGGTGACACTGTTCCTTCCCAACTTCGGGTTCAAAACATGGCTTACAAAGTAGGACCAAATTTCTCTCACTAAAATGGTCTCAAATCCGTGTAGTTGGTTGATTTTGTTCCATATTGAATTTCTCCCACGAATGTTTATATCAAATTTCCATGTAGTAAATGGTGCATCCTCATCTTGGTTACGGATTAACCATAAAACCTTGTTTAGTAAGTGGGATGTACTAGTTGTTCGCTTTCAAGTTGGGCTATAATCATAGGAGAAAAGGTGATCACTCATTTTTAATTTCAACATTCTTAAGAAGGATATCTAATCCAACTCCGGATCAAATGAATTTTTTTTTTTTTTTTAAAAACAATGAAAATATTGTATTTTAAGAGGAGAAATCCTATGGTCTCCTGAAAAAATTGGGGTACTATCACATATGTGATAACCAATTACATTTTATGATAAATTAATTACATTTGGAGATAAAATGAATGGCATTGTGGTTAAGTTCACCACAAAATATGATATTCTGATCAATTACTACATGCCGTGGGAAGTGAGAGAGAGAGAGAACAGGGGAGCTTTTAGGAATAGCATTATTTTTTGTGATGGGCCATGATTTATGTTACACGTGGAAGGTGCAGATGCTCCGAGAGTGCAATCCATTTAACAACTATGATAGTATAGTACGACGTCCATTCAATCAAAAGACTCAAAACAAAGACAATTAATGGACTAATTTACTCCGAAATTCTCAAAACCATAGGTGACTTTCACAGTGCATAGAAGTAGACAAATACTCTGAACTCTTAAATAGAACATCGTGTTCCCTCTGACTATTCGATGCTATATAACATAACAGAAAGAGAAATGTCAGTTAATCTTATACTTTATCTTAGTATGAGAAAATAATAAGGTAAAATTATAGGATCTACTGATATAGTTAAACCTTAAAAATTGAAATAATCCTTTTTCTCTCATAGTAGGACAAAGTGTAAGATAAAATGTAGAGCTAACTAGCATTTCCCTAACAGAAATAGACCAATAGAGCATAACATACAATAAGGGTTTGATCACTATAAGGGTGGGTCCCATTAATATTGCAATATCTACCTCAACATCCTGGATGTTTCAAGATAGTTGAAACATTTTGCTCTCTTATTCCCAATAGCCCCCATGTTGCATGCATTTGCATCGGAATTTATTTATTTATTTGTTTTCCATTTTCTTATATCTATTATATCTTGGTCACGAGGAAAGTAGGTCCTATTATCGTTGAATTTACATGATCATCCCAGCTAGGTGTCGGAAACCCAACTTTTTTTCAACTCTCCTCTTGTACTATCAGGTTTTGATCACTAGGAAGGTTGGTTCCATTAATATTTTATTTTATTTTATTTTTATAAGCATTAATATTGCATTTGCCTCAACATATATCCTAGATGTTTTTTAAAATATTTACTCCCTTCATTCCTATTTAAGTGGTTTACTTTATTTTTTTGGGATATTCTAAAATAATTGTCACATTCAAAAAGTCAGCGATTTTTCTTATTTGATTTCCTAAGATACCCTTGAAAGGGTATTCTCTCTTTTAACAATGTTTTGTACATTTGAAGGTAAAATTAGAAAGTTGAAACATATGTGATGATGTGAAAGCATTTGATAGAATTTCTTAAAAATACGTATTTTTTCAAAGAAAACAATCAATTAGAAACGAAGGGAGTATTTATTTTTGGTTAAAGTGAACTATTTCAACATCCTAGATGTTGCACCATAGTCAAGGCATTTTCTTATCGCCTACTCCATTGTAGTTTGATACTAGCTTCGAATCCCGTGCAATGCACGGATTAATTTATTAAAAAAAAAAATTATTAGCAAATTAGAATTTTAACAGAATACTTATTCTCTAAAATAGTAAAATGTTTTTATTAATATAATATGTCAATTAAATTTAAAAGATATCTTTGATGTTCAATCAAAATTATTTTTGGTGTGATGTTAGCGTAATGTATCACGCAAAATTTAATTATACTCTCGGAAAAGATAAATTATTTTGAAAAACAATTAATTTAATGGTAGAAACTTGTAAAAAATGAAGGAACTAACACGTTATGATATTTGGTGGGAAAATATTAAAATTCTCTATAGCTTAACCCATCTCACAATCATGGTTTTGACATGTTAGTATATAGCAAAGCAAGTATAGCCGTTGAAAGTATCTCGAAATCCAACAGTGCAGATTTTAGAATGCATGACAATGATGAATCTTAGCCTTTCATGGGGTTTTTAGTGGGTTTCATAAAGAGTGAAAAATCATGGGGAAAAATATTAAAAATTTGTTTGAGATTAGAGTATAAAAAGCATAAAAAAAAATCTAGACTGAGAAAGAGAATAGGAGAAAAAGTCAGAGGGAGAAGAAAATAAGAGAAAGTATAAATCTTTTCAACTTTATGTAATTAACCATATGGAAGAATTTTGATTAAAATAGATTTTTTACCTTTTTGTTTTTTTTTTTTTTTTGGGTGTCAGAAGCAAATTGGGAGAATTTGAAAATTTCGGCGGATCGCGTTTTCTTTTTTAATCCTCATTTCCTTTATTTGTCTCTCTTTTTAATTATGATTATTTATAATTTTATATGTTCAATTTTTAGAAGGGAAAATGAATAGGCATAAAGAAAACAAAAAAATATAGTACAGTCTATTAAGTTTGGGTTGAACATTGTATAGTATGGGTTTTTTAATCCTCACACATAAAAACAAAGAGATATGCAGTGAATACTAAACATCAACTTACCTCTACCGCATGAGAAAGAGCAAGTAACATCAAAAAAAAAAAAAAAAAAAAGGTGAGAAATTTATCTTTTGGGGAATTTATCTTTTGGTGACCATTTGCCATCTTAATACCAAAGAAAGAAAGTTAATAGTCCTTTTGAAGCACCTATCAAGTTAATTTGTGGTAAGTTGACAAACAATATCCTTTGTTTGGTATTAAGTTGGAAAGTGATGACTAAAAATAGTTTTCTCAAAAGTTACTAAAAGCAACTTTTTTTCAAAATTATATTTTAGTGACTACTTCCAAAATTAATATGAAACAATGGAAGTTAGTTGTCATTTTAGCACACATTTGTAGTCAATTTGTAGCAACTTGATAGAAAATTTCCTTTTTTGGTATTAGAGTAGAAAACGGCTACTAAAAAGTAATTTTACCAAAAAGGCAATTCCATCCCTGTTCCATGTGAAAGGAAAAAAAAGAAAAAAAAGTAGAAAAAATCCTCATTTTGACACTTGGCACACAAAGGGGTGCCAATCCTCCCTTTTAGATATGTATAATAGATACGGCAAGGTATCCCATTTATCTTTGCATTTCGTCAAAACTTTTGTTTGGTTCTTTGATTTTTTTTTTAAAATTTTTTTTTCCTGTTTTTTGTTCTTGTGGTCCCATTATCTTTGCATTTGAATCAACTTCGTAGGTGTTGCAATGGACTCAACTTTTTCTCATTTCTTGCTCCATCAAGTGTTGATCAAGTGGGAAGGTAGGTCCCACTAATAGATTGTATTTGCCTTAACATGCTGGATGTTTGATCACTGGCAAGGTGTGTCCTATACTCCTATCACCCATGCGTTTGCCTTAAAACCTTTGTTTATTTCTTATACAATCAGATTTTGATCTTTAATGAGGTAGGTGTCATTGCCGTCTTTACATTTGAATCAACATATATTTTAGGTGTTGCAACCGAACTCACCCTTTTCTTTCCAAGGACGGGTTTCTATGGTACTCACAAAAATATAAAATATAAAAAATATAAAAAAATAAAAGAATAATTATAATAATGGAGTATCAAGCCCAAAAACGTTAATCATTTTTATTTTTGAATAATTATTCACATTTTTCATCAATCAATTATCTCAAATGTGAATAAATTTTTGATTATCACAAATGAAATTATCACAAATATGACTAAATTCTCATAAAATCTGATCTATTACTATTTACAGAGTAGCCTTTTTATTTATTTATTTACCATGGAATTTCCACAAACTCTATACCCCAAAGGTTTTCGTTAGGAACGTGGGTCCCATGATCCCATCAATATTGCATTAATAGGATAAAGTGTGTGACAAAGTGTCCCATTATCTTTGCATTTGCATCAAAAACCTTCTTTCTTTCTTTTTTTGTTTTTTCAATTCTTGTACATATACGGAGTATATGTGGAGGTGGGTCCCATTATCTTCGTATTTACATCAACATCCTATATAATGCCACAAACTCAAATTTTGATGAGCGGATCCAAACATCCAGATGTTGCAACATAGTGAAAACATTTTTCTACTTCCTATTCCATTGGATATTGATATCTGCAAAGGGGTGTGCATTTGCATCATCAACCTAGATGATTCATTTGTATCAATTTATTTATCTAACTATTTATTTCATTTCTTATACCATCTGATTTTGATCATTAAGAAGGTGGGTTTCATTATCTTTCTTTTTTATCAACATTTAAGAGTTGTTTGGCAAACCTAAAAACTTGGTTAGCTAAAAGTAAATCTGACTAATTTTAATTTCATACTGTTTAGTAAATCTTTTTTTCCAGTTAATTAATTTAGGTGTAATTTTTTGAAAAATATATAGTATAAAATGTAAACACAATTTTTTTTTTTCAAATTAACCGTGAATTGATTTATTTAAAAATTAGACAATAGTTATGAATTGAACTCAATTTAATATAATTTTTAAAATTTTCAAACAGGTCCTAGAAACGTTACTATGAAGCCAAGCACATCACACGTTTTGGTCCTTAGAAAGGTGGGTCCCTTTAGTATTGCATTTGCCTCAACATCCAGGATGTTGATACATTAGTAAAAACATTTATTATCTCTGGTGAGGTGGTCCCATTATTTGCATTTGCATCAGCAACCTAAATGTTGCATTTGCATGATAATTTATTTATTTTTTCAATTTCTCATACCGTGACGTTCTATCAATTGGAAGGTGGGTCCACTCAACCTTTTTTCTTCTCTCTTCTTTGAGTCTCATGTTTTGATTAAAAGCAAAGTGGGTACTCTAGTATTGCATTTGCCTCAGCCACTTCGCATGTTGCAACAAAGTCAAAACTCAACATCAACTTTGCATTTGCATCAAAACACTTTTTCACTCCTTATGCCATCAGATTTTGTTCATGGGAAGGTGCATCCCATAATCTCTGCATTTGCATCAACCACCTGAATGTTGCTTTTCTTTTTTTTTCTTTTTTCTTTTTTTTTGGTTTTTACCTAAATGTTGCCTTCGCATTAAAACATTTTTCTTTTTTTCCACTTCTAATACTATTAGATAGAGTTTGGATTCTCTTTGTATATATATAGGTATGTTTGAATCTTTAAGATTATTTTAAAGTCATTGGATGCATCATAATTTTAAAAATCAAAACACATTGAAGTGAAAACAGAGGACTTAAACTCAATTGAGCTTAGGCACATTTAGACAATCAAAATTTGATGATTAGGTAAGTGGTCCCATTATCTTTGCACTCAATCAACATCCTACATTTTTGGACAGACTCAACTTTTCCTATTTGTAATACTCCCATTATTATAATCATCAAGAAGGTAGGTCTCCTAGGAATCCTATTAACACGGGAATGGAACTTACCGGGAAAGGGGCGATACCAAACATGGGAATCGGGAATGAAACCCTTTTCTAGAAATCAAACCCTCCAACCAAACACTGCCTCAGTATGTTTGCAATTGCATCAACATACTGGATGTTAACCAAGTCAAAACTATTTGTTTTGTTTTGTTTTTGTTTTTGTTGTTATTTTTTTATTTGGTTTTTCATGGTTCCAATCATGTAAGAACATGCTTACTTAAGTTGATACTCGGGGATATCCCACACATGATCAGCCCTCGTGGTTAATTTAATACATCCCTTCTTTGTTGGGTGAGTTGAATTGTGACATTTATAAGTCACCAAGACCAAACTTTCTTTTTTATTTTTTCTATTATTTGTATTCCTTTTTCTTTCTTTAATAATATCTAAAGCTTTGATGCACATGACAGTGAGGGTCTAGGGTGCCAATATAGTTGGGATGTTAGACTTCTCTTTAATGTTCAAGCTCTTTTATTTATTTATTTTTAAAAAAATTAATACATCCCTTTTTCCTTTTTTTTTTTTTTTTTATAATAAATATTAATCATCTTTGTTTGTATGTAATAGGACTAAGTCATTAACTGAATTAGGTAAATAGGATTTTTAATTGGCTATTTCAATTACACTTTAGTAATTCATATCCTCTTTGTGTCTATGGATTCATGCTTTCGGAATTTTAATGATTGATGGAAGCTAGGGGGCCACAATGGAAAATAACTTCATCATTCACTCGGCCAACTTATAAAGTTTTTAAAGAACCTGAAAATGACATTGTGTGTCACAAAATGCATTGAATTGGCATTTTGCATTTCCATTTCATTTGTAATTGGATATGCAAAATGCCAATTGATGCAAATGCAAAATGCCAAATTGAATTGGCATTGAATTGGCATTTTGGTGAATTCAACTGGCATTTTTGTGACACACAATGTCATTTCACTTCCTACGCCCTTTGGCTTTGGGAGGCCCCGTAAGTCCCCATAAATATGCAAGTTGATGATAGTCAAAATGAACATCTGCTTTTTCTTTGTTTCTTTTTTGCTACATCCGTTTTTCGGTTCTTTTCCCTAGATGGTAAGATTTTTAAACTTTATTCCCACTTTTGTGTAATTTTGAACTTAATTCCCAGACAGCGATAAATCGTGATTGCTAACCACGATTTTATTATAACCACAATTTTAATAAAATCGTGATCAGCAACCACAATTTTAATAAAATCGTGATTAGCAACCACAATTTTAGGTTGGGTATACAAATCCGTCTATTTAACGCTCGTATTAGTATAAAAAATTTATACGCAAAAATCGTGGGTGCTAAGCACGATTTTGGATTAAAATCGTGATTACGAGATGCGATTATGATGGTTATATGAAAAAGTAAAAAATAAAATATAAAAGACTGGGAAAAAATTTTAGAAGTAAAATCGTGGTTGCTAACCATGACTTTAATATATCGTGGTTGGCAACCACGATTTCAGCAAGAATCATGGTTAGCAACCACGACTTTCTTTTGTTCACATTCACACTACACTTCACGGCACATGGCTTGGCATTGTTTGACTTTAATCCAATTACTAGTCATTCGTAGTTAAGTTAGTAGTCATTTAATTTAAGTTTGAATTGTTCACATCCAACTACTAGTCATTCATAGTTAAGTTAGTAGTCACTAAGATGTTAATGGCTGTTTGTATTGAACTGACGTCTTACTTGTAGTTGGACCTATATGTGCGATTCTTATTTATAAGATATATATATATGGTCAATTCTATGGTACCCTAACAAAAAAATTCTATGGGAGCCATATTTTTCTGTTTGAATTTTTTTGCAGAATAAGTGGGGAACACGCATTACACCAATGGTTCAGTGGCCTGACAAATCATTTTCACTGGGTATTGCATAGCAACACATTTAACTCTAGTAATTATATATCATCTAATAAAACAGCAATAAATCTAAAACCAACAAAAGGCTTGAAAAGAGGATGGCTCACAAATAAATCAATTATTTCCACAAGAACTAAATTGCAACAATGACCCAATTGTTGATAATGAGCATTAACTACACGGACTATCAGGTTAGGAATGAAGAAATATAAT
Source organism: Liquidambar formosana (assembly GCA_039720395.1). Taxonomy (NCBI): domain Eukaryota; kingdom Viridiplantae; phylum Streptophyta; class Magnoliopsida; order Saxifragales; family Altingiaceae; genus Liquidambar; species Liquidambar formosana. The sequence continues at coordinate 278,733 of JBBPBK010000032.1, forward strand.
TTGTGATTAAGCCTGGCAATTGGGCGGGTTGGGTGGGTTTGGGTTGAGGCATAAATGGGTTGGGTCATTAATGGGTTATGTGATTTGTGCCATTAATGGGTTGGGTTATGCCCAACCCAATTACTGTGCACACCCAAAACCAACCTGCAACCGACCCAATTATGACCTGACCCAAATGCAAACCCGATCCACATTATGACCCGACCTGGTTTTTTTTTTTTTTTTTTTTTTTTTTTTTTTTTTTTTTTCCCGCTCGCTCTCTCTCTCTCTCTCTCTCTCCAGAATTAAACTCGATTCAAATATAACTACTAGGTGCTGAAACTGACCTTAAGTTGACATTTATGTTGCTCAAACATGTTAATATCTAATTGCATTTTCTTTAATTGCACATTTCCAAAAAAGAAAAAAAAAATCATGGTAACTAAGGAATTTTTTTTTTTTTTTTGCCCCTCTCTCTCCTCCCAAAACACCATCATCAAAGTGTTAACTAAGCGTTTTTTTTTTTTTTTTATAAGATAATGATTTATATTACAACTAATCAAAAGGGCTTAACCCTCGTACGTAAGACATATACAAGTGAAAAGCTTGGCCACCCTCAAACACAATCAAGGGACCAATGAAAGAGGGGAACATGAAACCCCCAAACCTAACTATAATTTAAGAGAATCAATAAAAGTCAGAAAAGAAAATTTACAGCCACTGTTAAGACTACAAAACCACCAAAAAGGTATTTAATCAAAATGGACTTAAGCTCCACCACATTCCTCTCCACCCCTTCAAAAGTTCTCAAATTACGTTATTTTCAAATTGGAATTTATAGCCAACTAGTTGAAACTAATTGCAACCAAAAAATAAAAAAATCAGGAGCATCCTTGAATGTCAACTTGCTTTTTCAGATAGAAGGGAAACGAGCTGTGCACGAGCGCATTCAAAATCTCTTCAACTTTTTGAAATGCTGCCTTCATGCCCTTAGCTGAATCAGTTAAAACAAGCTCAGATCCAAAGTGTCAACCAGATGGTTTAGTTTGCCAATCAATAATAGAAACTTGAACAAACTTCAAGTAAAACAGCAGGCAAATGTGAGATTTAAACTCCATTATGGTGCAAATGCCACCTAATATCAGCCTAGGCTATCTGCTGGAGTAAAGAAATATAAGTGTGACCCAGGCATTATCCAAGACAATTGGTGTGAAAACACAATTGGTGAGATTTAGGAAATATCCAACTAGTGGAGTAAATTGTAAGTGACCCATGCATATATTAAATAAAGATGTCCAAATGGGTTTTTCCAGCATCTACATTTCCCAAATTCATAGAATCACCACCAGAATTCCTTAAATTTTAAAGCATTTCAACTTCACTTTCATAACTCAACTCAACAAGCCTTATCCAAACAATAAGGGCGCCTATAGAATTCATTCTTCAACAGTCTACTCTCTCCAAGAAAAATAAGAAAAAAAAGAAGGAACCAAGATTTTGGTACATTTGATATCATCCAATCAAGACTCTGAAAAAACACACAAAACGACTTTAAAAAAGGGAACAGTATAACGAAATTGCTGGCGATAATCTACTGAGAACAGTATAACGAAAGATAACCAATCAAGCAAGAACAATAACATTACAAGGTAGATAAAAGCCTGCAATTCAAATAGTTGGCTCAGAATACACATGGATATTGAAAACTCAATATGGATTTTCACCAAATAGCTGGTAGGCATATAATAAATTTAAAATCACTTGCACATGCCACCATCAAATCACATCAAAATTTCAAATTCCACCCACTCAATCAAATTAAAATAACCCAGAACCTCAATCAAACTAAGAAATCCACACATCAAGATATTTTGATTTAATAGGTGGGTTTTTCACCAAAGCCAAACTGGGTTTTACGAAACCCCAACGCCCAGTAGCAAACCAAAATAATCAAGAACCCTAAAATCAAACAAAAGGGAAATCCTAAAATCAAACAATAGAGTAAAAATTTGTGCTTGAAAGTAAAAAAAAAGAATAAGAAGAGAAGAGACACCATACCTGAGCTGACATCACCTAGATGTCGATTGACTTACAAATCAAGCCACGAACCGAAACATCACCGCCCAACAGCAATTTGAACCCATGTTTGGCTACTACGAAAACTATGGAAAAGGAAAAAAGAAAAGTTTTGAATCTCACTTTTAATATCGTTGAGTTCTAATCAAAATGGTTGGATTGGGTTCAGTTCGAATGAGGTTTGTGTTCTCTTAGACCCAAGATAATGGAAAATTATTAGTTTCTTTATGCTCCGTACACTTTTCTCAGCAACCAAACGGGGATAAGATAGAGCAAAAAAAGGAGGGAAAATGAAGACAAAAAAATTGCAACTACTGACTTGAGAATCCATCGAGAAGCTCACCCTCGAAAGGATTTTGGTTTTCCCGGTTGAAGACTGAGAGGAAGGAACAAAGGCTTGATTGCAGATGGGAGGGGTATGGGTCTGACTTGTATGGGGAAAAATGAGGAAGCAGAGAAGGAGAAGATAAGAGAAAACAAAAGGACAGAGAGAAAGAGCAGGTTTGACCTAAGGGGACGGATAAAAAGGAAAGAAAGGGAGAAGAGGCATGGCTAGAGAGAGAGAGAATATGACAGAAAGGGGTGTGGGTTTCTGATGGGAGAGGGTGAGAGTTGGAAAGGGGTATAGGTAGTTGGGATGAAAAAAAAAATCGCTTTTCAGAACCATGATTTTGGGTTAAAATTGTGGCTACCAAACATGATTTTGCCGTATATAAATTTTTATACCAATACGATCGACAAAATGGGGAGTCGTATACCCAAGCTAAAATCATGGCTAGCAACCATGATTTTAATAAAATTGTGGTTGTTAATCACGATTTATCGTTGTCTGGGAATTAAGTTCAAAATTACATAGTAGTCGGAATAAATTTTAAAAATCTTACCATTTAGGGAAATGAACCTTCGTTTTTCTCTCTCATTTCGGTAAATATTTGCTCTACAAAGAAGGCTCTTTTCCTTAAATAGTAATTTTTAAAAAATTTATTCCTACTATTGTGTGATTTTCAACTTTATTCCTAGACAACGATAAATCGTGGTTGCTAACCACGATTTTATTAAAATCGTGCATAGCAGCCACGATTTTAGGTTAGGTATAAGAATCCGTCATTTGTCGTCCGTACTTGTATAAATTTTATATACACAGAAATCGTGGCTAGCAACCACGATTCTATGTTAAAAACCCATCCCTCTTATAACTTAAAAAGAGCAGCACTTTTCATTAAAAAAAAAAAACAAAAACAAAAACAGAGGAGTGCTTTCAGTCCACTTCTCGCGATTTAGGGCAGAGATACCCACATCCGGTGTCGATCCTCGTCCTTCGTTGGTGTCAATCATCGTCCGCCGCCGGCGTCCTTCATCGTCCTCCGCCGGCGTCGATCCTGGTCCTCCGTCGGCGTCGATCAGCTTCCTCATTGTTTGTCATCCGTAGCACCCATTATCTCTCTCGCATTTAGAGCAGTGAGCACTATCAACTGAAAAGAATCAGGCTTCTCCTCCTCGTTTCTTTCTCAGATCTGCGTTCATGACTGTTGGAGAAGAACTAGGGCTTGTGTGCTTTCCCCTTAATCGCATGACCATAGATTTTCTTGGTGATGTATTCGTTTTCTTCTTCACTTTACTGTTCTCTGTGGCATGATTTTTGCCTATTTTATTTTGGATTGATCGATTAGATGCTTCATTTTCTTCTCTATTTTAGTTATTTGTAAATTATATATATATATATCTTGGTGTTTTAAAATTATTATTTTGTGCAGACATTATATGTAAATTTATATTTCTGTTTTGTTTGATTTTAGGGATTTTTTTTTAATGCCCATTTGTTTGCTGTCCAAGTACGGTCCCTATCCTCTTCTTCGTCTTCTTTGTCTTACAGATTTCTCTTTTATTTGATTTTTGGGTCTTTTATTCTAACCGATTTCTCTTCAATTTAATTTTAGGATCTTTGTTTTAGCTTACTTTTTGGGGTTTTGGTTGGATAAAGAGCTTTGTGATCAAAGCTTGGATGTCTGATAGCGATGGTCCGCTCTATGCAGGTTTGTGCTTCTCTTTCTTTTCGAGTTGAATTTGAAGTTGAAGTTATTTTATGTGTTTGGTTGCTGAGACAATATGGTAGAAGAAGATACATTAATTTTTGAATGATAGAGCTTTTTCTCTTAAGAGTTTTCCTCAAGTGATAGATAGGGTTTATGAGATTGGTTCAGTAATTAAATTTTAGAATTTTCAAGTGCTTGTGTGGTTAGGTGTTTTTAAGACTTGATAATGGAGGTTTGCATTCATTATGTAATTTGTTATTTGTGATTCTTACTTATAATTTGGTGATTTAACGCAAGCAATTGATATATATAAGCAAGGCTATGTTATTGATATATACAATTTATATATATAAGATTTCTCTGGTGCATGGCTTTCTGTTCGTTTCTTTTGTTCTAGTCTATTATTCAGCTGCCTTTTGTTTTCCCTTTTTGCATTTGAAAGCTTGTGTTTTGAGACGATCTTCATCTGGGGCCCTCTGTGGACTGTTAAAAATTCCAATGACTTTCTTAGTGCTTTGATCAGATCATTAGGATTTTCAGCCGTTCTAATTTTGGTTTGTGGCCAATGCATAGGCTGACCAATGACTCTCTCTCTCTCTCTCTGGTTTGTAAGCTTGGACAATAGAAACCCTTTTTTTTTTTTTTTTTGGTTATGTTTAGTATTTTGTTTTTCCACATATATGAAATCTAGGGCTTGGGGGTGGTAATATGATGTAAGATGAATTGTTGGGTTTGAAATCTTAGGGTTTCATCAATTCTTACTAGACAGTGGGTAATCCCCTCTCCCTTGCATTGTTCTCCACTGTCTGGATAATATTATCTAAATCTGGTGTATTTTTCTACTTGTTCGGATACATTTTGATATGTATTAAAATAAGAAAATGGAAATGGTCCAGAATTTGAACAATTCTCCCCCATTCGATTTTCCCCCATGTATTAGGTTTCCTTCTCATGTTTATTCAGATAATTTTTCGAAATGTATTAAGGTATTATCTTACAATTTCGAATGATGTGCACCAGACAATGGGTAATTCTTATAAATTGTATGAAATGGTTGTTTGAACCCCTTTCAAGATGTAGCACTTTTTCCCTGAACTGCATTGCCTTATATTCTTCAGTATTTGTAATAGAATTCTTCTTTTATAATTGTTGAAACTCTTGGCCTAGCTTCCGTCATGTCTGGATTCTATATAGTATATACAACTCGTATGAATAAATACTTTCTTGTTCAATTATTCCAACCAGATTCCAAAATATAATCCCACTAATCTACTTATATAATAGGTGGTTTTCCCCAGCTTCAGAGAGCATTATCTATCCTCTGTGCTGTTTGAATCCGTGAAGTGGGAGGCAGAGAGTATGACTTTTGAGCCCCGAAGTGTTTCATTGGCTTCAAAAAGGTGCTATATGTCTTCCATGCTGTTTTGTCTGAAACATGAGGCAGAAATTATGGTTTTCAAGTTGCAATGCTATTTCGGTTTTAGTGCTTTTGCTTCTTCATGGTTTTCTTAATAAAGCTGTATAAAGAATAATATGGAAAGCACTCCCGATGTCTTGTATTGGGAAAAAGGTTGTGTAATTACCCAGAAAGAAAAACCATTGTGTTCTGCATTTTCTTTGAAACTTTTAGTGTATCAGTGGCAGTGATACATTGCAAGAACTCAAATTGGTGACTGAATTGAATTTTGTTGATACCCATTTGTTGATAATAAGCTGGGGGTGTCAGGGGTAGGGGATAGCTTTTATCGTTTGACACACAAAAAGGAAAAAAGGAAAAAAAATATGGACCAAATTGAATTTGGAAAAAACTTGACCGGAAATTTTTTGGCCATATGGACACTTGCTCCCCATTTAAACATTCACCATCTGTCATATTTTTGGGCTTCTAATAAATGATGCACTTTATACCTAAAAAATATTCGTACAGGTGGAATAATTAATGCAATGGTTTAAGTTCTAATGATCATATAAGAATCGCACATATAGGTCCAACTACAAGTAAGAAGTCAATTCAATACAAATGGCTATTAACATCTTAGTAAATGACTACTAACTTAACTACAAATGACTAGTAGTGGGATGTGAACAATTCAAACTTAAATGAAATGACTACTAACTTAACTACGAATGACTAGTAATTGGATTAAAGTCAAACAGTGCCAGACCATGTAGTGTGAAGTGTGAATCAGTGAATGTGAACAGGAGAAAGTCGGGGTTGCTAACCACGATTCTTGCTGAAATTGTGGTTGCCAACCACGATTTATAAAAGTCGTGGTTGGCAACCACGATTTTACTTCTAAAATTTTTTCCAACTTTTTTTTTTAAACATATAACCATCATAATCGCATCTCGTAACCACGATTTTAATCCAAAATCGTGGTTAGCACCCACGATTTTAGCGTATAAAATTTTTTATATTGATACGAGCATTAAAAAGATGGATTTGTATACCCAACCTAAAATCGTGGTTAGTAACCACGATTTATCGCTGTCTGAGAATAAAGTTCAAAATTACACAAAACTCGAAATAAAGTTTAAAAATCTTACCATTTAGGGAAAAGAGCTCTACAAAGAAGGATGGACTTTTCCATCGAGTTGAGATATGCCATTCTTCTACTGATATACCTCGTCCTTCTCTTGTTCCGAAATTCCAAGAGCCTGCCTTGGAATTTAGGTGCTGCATTGGAGGCTGGTCATCATACCACTTTGATGATTCCCATATTGCTTCTGGCCATTGCAATATTATTTGTTCTCTTCACATCCATCAAGCTCCCTCTCAGTGTTTCCACTGAACCCATCCGCTTGCGTGCCGGAGATTTCTCTGTTCCGGTAGCCATTTCATTGTTAGCCTCATCTATTTTCCCACCACCACTCTTCTGGTTTGTCTACGCCTTAATCATATGTATCTCTCCTTGGTATGGCTTGCTTTGGAACCTATTTAAGTAGTTTCTTTGCTGGCAATGCCACACCCAACAAGCCATTCCTACTCTCATAATTATTTGCACCACTCGACAACATGAAACTCTACAACCAGAACATCCTCGAGTTGAACTTGGTGTCCTTAATATAGAAGGACAACTTGCCATGCAAGATCAGTCAAGTTTGCAAAATGATTTTGTTGTAGTCATTGATGAGAAGCTTCAGGAATGACGTCCTTTTTATAGTTAGTATAATAAGCCTTTGTTTGGTCGTGAAGAAAACAAAGGAACAGAAGAGGAAAAGGAAATTGGGGTCTTTCATTTTCTGAAGGGCATGTGTGTTTTGTTGTAGTGAAGAATATATTTTGCACTAGTAAAGAATTAATTCCTCTGTTGTAGTGAAGAATATATTGGGGTCATTTCTTAAGCATTTTTGCTGTTTTCCCTTTCCTTCCCACACGTTCTTTCTTGGATCCAAACAGAGTTTTAGGTTTCGGGTTCTAGTGACAAAATTTGCTTTATCCACTAAATTATGTATACATAGGGAAATCAGTAGTGAATGTAGTTCCATTAATTTTCTTATATATTTTCCGCTTTCATGTTTCAGGATGATGAACTTCTCAATTCTAAAAAAAAAGAAAATTTCCTAACAGTACTAACGTGCTTTCTTGTGTTTACCCAAACAAAGACAGAATAATAAGATGGAGCTGGCACTTTCTTGGATAACATTAATTCTCTGTCAATTACCATTTGATTGCTGGAAAATTTATTTTCTTGAAAGAAGAAATTCTTTGATCTTGAGATCTCATTGATAAACTAAAATGTTCGGCCATTGTCAGATTGCACTTTCAGTTGAAACCGTCATGTCACAGGATCAATTGAAAGTCATTTGCAAATTGCAAGACAGGGACTCTTGCTTTGCCAAAACACCACAGCGTTCTTTGGCAGGGAAGCGCAATTTCAAAATCCCAAAAATGCTAAAACATAAGTTCCTATTTGGAAACGAAGGGCAAGTTTTTGTTTAACCGACAAAAATTAAGGTTTGGTCACAATGTTTCATCCCGAATTTGGGTTCAAAACATGGCCTTCAAAGCACGACCAAATTTCTCACACTAAAATGGTCTAATATCGGTGTAGTTGATTCTTTTTCGTATTTACTGCAACTAATGTTTAGAACGTATTTCCATGTGGTAAGGGGGGCAGCCTCAGCCTGGTTATGGACTGAACGATTGACCATAGAGCGACTCTATTCAATAAATGGGACACATTAGTTGTACGCTTTCAGGTCAGGCAGTAAGGATTGGAGAAGCACAATCGCTAATTCTTAATATCTACATTCTTTAAGAGCAAAGAGCCAGAAAAAGGCAAGGCAAGGGGTAAGGGTACATTCACAAATTTATTTATTATTTTTTGCTAATGTTAAGATGGGGAAAGATGACTGACAGAGTGACAGGCACCTTATATCCCAAAAGCCTAAACAACTTTTAGAGGCACAAAATCTGTTTATATACTAATCCTAATACCTGTACCTACATTCGCAATTATGCTATTTAAAAATGTAGTTTTTAATGCTCTCAATAATCTTTATTGTTTAGTTGGCCGATCCATAACTTAGCTAGCCGTCGAAATTCAGTTATAAATTTGAGATTTTTTATTTATAAAAATTGTGGCTTTTTGCATTGCATGACTAATGAAATTTAATTAATGTGATAATTGGTATATGCATGACTTCAGAAGGATATCTAATCTAAATGTGGATCGAATGTATATAAATGGATGATGATTAGGTAAGTGCGCACGTACTGATATAACTTATATCAACACCTGCATTGGGAGTTGTACCTTATCTATTAGTAGGATATGAGGTATATTGGATCAATGCAAGGAGTACAACCCCCAATGCATAGTGCTAATATAACTTATATCAACACGTGCTGATGGAAACATAATCGGTATATTTATGGGATGATGATCAGGTAAACACTTGTTGATATAATTTATATCAATACCCGCATTGGGAGTTGTATCTTGTGCATTAGAGAGATATGGGTTGTACCTCTTGCATTGATCCTAACATAATTTATGTCAACATGTGTTGTTGGGAACATAACCTTGTATATATATATATATATAAAATATATATATATACACACAAATTCTACATCGTGGATGAGTCCATACAAAAAATTTAAAGCTAATATTGTCATAGATGTAATATAGAAACAATTTTAAAATCCATAAATATCCTTATTTTAAGTTCATTCGTGGTAGGTACTGTTAAGCCACTTTTTATTTTTATTTTATATTTTTTCAATCCTGTGAGGTGACTACCATGAGGTGCAATCATTGCCTTATCATGAGTTTTTTCTTTAAATTTAGATTGTTAATTGTTGTGTACCTACAAGTCTATAAACGATCCCTTCACAAAAATTCGTTCCAAAATACAATAAGATAATTTAAACGTATGCTCCTGTCCTTCAACCAAACCAATTCTCTCTAAGGGTTTTCTCTTATTGAGGGGTTTTTCTTGAGCCACCGCCAAGGGTCTCTTTTTCGTCAGCCCTGGCCGTTGGCTAGGGGCTTCCTCTTCTCTATGGCTTCCACTTCTGCGCCTACAGTCTGCTGCCTTTGGGGCTTTTTAGGTTTCCCAGGTAATGATGATACAAGTATTCCTCTCCAAAATCTCGATGAGAATGCCTCTAATCTTATTAAGGATGTTGCAAAGAAATCTTTCGCTGGAGTTCTTAAGCAACACATCGTTAATGAGCCCATCAGTCAAATTCCTATTCCTAGAAAGGTAGGGAACATAGTTACCGTAAAGATCAGTGAGAGTCCATATCGATCGAAGCTTGCGGAAAGCAAAACTAATGTTCTTGGTCGTATTCTTCTTCCAAAGGGCAGTAAGCCCTTGTCTTTCTTGGATCTTAAAGCCAAACTTGAGTCACTGTGGAAAATGGTGGGGGAGTGGCGGATGGTTCCTATTGGGAGAAGGTATTTTGATATCTATTTCTATCATCTTGAGGATATGAAAAAGGTTTGGGCAGGCGAAAACTGGAATCTCAATCCGAGGATTATGAGAATTTCTCACTGGATAGTAGATTTTAATCCCAATAATCAAGCCCAGATGCATTCTCAAGTCTGGATACGCATTTATGGTTTAGCGCAAGAGTATTGGCATCGCCAAAATCTCTTGGAAATTTCCAGGGGAGTTGGTATTCCTCTGCAAATTGATAAAGCTACTTTGAATCAGGTGTATGGGCATTATGCCCGAATTCTTGTTGAAATTGATATGACTCAGCCTCCGCCTAAAAGTCTTAGGGTGGAAAGAAAGGGGTTTGGTTTTTTTGTTGATGTCTACTACGAGAATCTTCCTGCTTTCTGTTCACATTGTCAGTCCATTGGGCATGATGTCACAAATTGCAGATTTGTCAAGGAGGCTGGTGCCAAATCAGCTCATGATTCGACAGCCAAGGCGTTTGGGTTGCAATATAAGCCTAAGCAGCAGTTGCACAAGCAAGTTATTGATAATGGCCCAAATCTGCAGGTTAAGGGTGGCTTAAATGAGGGAGATTCAAATGAGGGCTCTCCTACTCACATTGGTAACTCTATTTCGTTGAAAACTCCTCCTCGATGGGGTGATTTAGTTGAGGAAGAGGAAGATGTTGTTAGGAATGTATGTGACCTTGTCGTTAATGGCCTTGCCTCTGTTCAGGATAATGCCACTTCCATTAATGGTGATGCTATCCCAGATGACTAGGTGGTTCTTCATTCTATTCTCATTGCCTCATTTGTTAATGAGATTATAGAAGATGCAGCTAATCAGATTTTGGATAAAGTTGCCTCTGTAATTCTTAATCTTCCTTCAATTCACAATAACAAAAATCACTCTGGTGTGCTAGACTCTGACACCAATTTTCTTGATCGATTGCAAAGTCATGCCTACGAAGTTCATGATGTGGTCCCTCAAGATGCCATTCCAAAAGTTATTGATGCTGCAGCAGCTATTGAGAATAGTGTTAGGCTTCATCATAACGACATTTTGCATGCTACCCCTGTTGTCCATTCCACTACCGGTAAGTCTATTGCATCATCTTCTGCAATTTTGGCCAATAGTGCTAATTCAGTTAGCCATAATTTAGAACTTGAGGGTCAAATCCAATCTACTATCCTTGCGATTCAGGGGGGTGGTTCTTCCCCATTTGTCCATGTTCTGACTAAGTCTCAAAAAAAGAAAATGAAGCAAAAAGAGAAAAAAGCCTTACAGCAGGCTTCTTATTCCCTACGGGGTAGTAAAGCCAAAAAAGTTGTTTATGAAGATTTTATATTGGAACATAAGGGGCTTAGGCAATAAGCTTTCTATTACAGCTCTTAAAAATCTTTATTTTTCTAATAAGCCTGACATTATGTGCTTGTCCGAACCAATGGTGGCTTTTTCATCTATCTCTTCATCTGTATGGAGATCAATGGGGTTGTCTCTTCCCACTATTAGTGATCGCGATGCCTCTTTGCCTAATGTTTGGGTTCTTTATGCTGACCACTTAAGTACTCCTAATATTATCTCCAACACAGCTCAGCAAATTACTTTTTCCCTTTTCTCTGAGGGAGTTAATAATTTCTTTACTTGTGTTTATGCTGCTACTACTTACATTCGCAGAAGAGATTTATGGGCTAATTTTTATTCTCTTTCTTCCCTGGTTAATGGGCCCTAGTTAGCTATCGGGGACTTCAATGCTGTTCTAGGTGCCCATGAGAAGAGAGGGGTAGATTACCAAATATTCTTTCTTGTTCTAAGTTTCAAAGTATGATTGATGCCTGTGGTTTTCTTAGCATGGATTCGAAGGGTCTCTTTTTCACTTGGGCTAGAGGTTTGAATTCTAGAGTCAAAATGAAGCTTGACAGGAGTCTCTGCAATTCGGCTTGGTTGGATTTTTGGGCTGAATCCTACTGTCTGGCTCTTCCTAAGTATTGCTCTGATCATTGTCCTCTTCTCTTTGTGGCTAATAAGATTACCTCTTCTGGTGCTAGGCCTTTCAGGTTTATCAATGCTTGGACCATGCATCCTTCTTTTAAAGATTTTGTGTCTGAGAGTTGGTCTTCTACTTCTTTTTATGGTTGTCCCATGTTTATTCTCCAGGGAAAGCTCAAATTGTTGAAACAACGTCTCAAGGTATGGAACAAGGAAGTTTTTGGTAATATTAATGATAAAGTGAAAAGTCTTCAGTCTTCCTTACATGAAGTGCAATAGGAAATTGATTGTTTGGGTTCAAATGATGGCTTGCTTGAGAAGGAGGCTAGCATTCAAAGTCTTCTTTTTGAGGCCTTGAGAGTTCAAGAAACCTTTTGGAAAGACAAGTCTAAACTTAGATGGCTTGTTGATGGTGACAGAAATTCCTCTATTTTTCATTCCTTTGCCAAGGTTCGAGCTGCAAAAAATAATCTTGGTGCTATAAGAAATGGGGACAATGTTTTACAAGATCCTAATGATATTCAACAGCATGCAATGAATTATTTTAAAGATCTCTATAATGCCCCTGCTACTATGGCTAACTTTGGTTTAGTTAATGAGACTATTCCTTCATGTGTTATTGAAGGTGAGAATGCTGCTCTTATTAGTGTTCCTACAGCTGAGGAAGTGAGGATAGCTGTTTTTGCCTTAGATCCCTCTAGTGCTCTAGGTCCTGATGGGTTTGGTGGTCATTTTTATCAGGTGTGTTGAGATATTATTGCGAATGATGTGGTGAAAGCAATTTCTTATTTTTTCGAGAAGGGTTGGTTGCTTCCAAATCTTAACTCCAACTTTATTGTGTTGGTGCCTAAAGTTCCTAATGCTGACTCTATATCTCTGTTTAGGTCCATTGCTTTAGCAAACATTTTGTTCAAGATAATTCCAAAGATTTTAGCAGATAGATTAGCTCCTATTGCGGGGAAGATTGTTTCTTCTAATCACTCTGCTTTCATTAGAGGGAGAAGAATTACTGACTGCATCTGTCTTGCCTCTGAGTGTTTTAATTTGTTGGATCACAAATGCTTTGGTGGGAATGTTGCCATCAAGTTGGATGTTACTAAGGCCTTTGACACTATTGATTGGAATTTTTTGCTTCAGGTTCTCAGTAAGTTTGGATTTCATCCTTCTTTTGTCAACTGGGTTTCTTGTTTGGTTCATTCGGCTTAGTTGTCAGTTCTTATTAATGGCTCTCCTGTTGGTTTTTTCTCTTGTTCTAGAGGGGTGAAGTAAGGTGACCCATTGTCACCTCTCCTATTTTGCCTTGCAGAGGAAGTCTTGAGTAGGGGGCTTACTAAGCTAGTTGAGCAAGGTATTATTAAACCTATTTCTTCTCCTAGAGGTGTTCCTGCTCCTACTCATTTGTTGTATGCAGATGATATATCAATCTTTTGTAAAAGAACAACTTCTTGTCTTAAGGCTCTTATGAAGTTTCTTGAAGTTTATGGTGAGGCTTCTGGGCAATTGATTAATAAATCTAAGTGCCGAGTTTTCATAGGCAAGGGGGCTCTCCACAGACGTTCTAGTATCACCTCATGTTTGGGTTTTACAGAAGGTTCTGCTCCTTTTCTTTATTTGGGAGTTCCTATTTTTAAAGGGAAGCCTAGGAAAGCTTATTTCCAGCATATTGTTGACAAAGCAAAATCTAAACTTAGTGGTTGGCATACAAAGTTACTTTCCCTTGCTGGAAGAGTGCAATTGATTCAATCTGTGTTATATCCTATGCTTCTTCATTCTTTATCGGTTTATGCATGGCCTTCTTCTCTACTGCATCAGGTTATGGTATGGGTTAGGAATTTTATTTGGTCTGGTGACTTCTCTACCCGTAAGCTTGTTACAGTTTCTTGGGCTAAGGTATCTTTTCCAAAATCTGAGGGAGGGTTGGGTCTTCGTTGCGTTTAAGCTTTGAACAAGGCTGCTCTTTTAAAGTTGAGTTGGGATATCTTTTATAAGGATACCTTTTGCTCTTTTTTCTTGAAGACTCGTTTTCAACTCTCTCTTTATTCTGTTGTTAAATACTATAAGGTTTCTTCTATTTCGCCTGGGTTACGATCAGTTTTTCCTCATCTTAGCCTTCATGCTCAGTGGTTAGTTGGAAATGGCTCCAGCATTGATGTTTGGCATGACAAGAGGGTTGGAGAGGCTTTGGTTTCTCGTTTACATATCTCTAATGCTTTTGTTTTCTCCTTACACAACTTTGTTAGTTGCTTAATAAAGGATAATTGTTGGCATATCCCCACTTCCTTTGCCTCTGCTTTCCCCGATATTACACATGATATTTTGCAACTTTCTTTACCGGTTGAGGATACTGCAGATGTTTTGGTTTAGCCATTTCCAAGTCTGGTCATCTCAGTTTCACCGATGCTTATTATTATTTTAAGCCTACTACATCGGATGTTAGTTGGGCTCATCATCTTTGGAAACATTACATCCCTCCCAAGCTTTCTACTTTGACTTGGAGGTTACTACTTAATGCTCTTCCGACTGATGACAATCTGCAGAAAAGGGGTATGGTAGTGGTATCTCATTGTAGTTGATGTAGCTCTCCTTGCTGCAGTGAATCGCTAGCGCACTTATTCTTGCATTGTGACTTTTCTGTATCCATTTGGAGTTGGTTAGCTTATCTTTTTCACGTGCAGCTAGGTGTTCATAGATATTCTTCTATTGCTGCATTTTGGGATTATGTTATCACCATGAAAATGAGTTCTCAAATTCATAATTTGTGGGTGGTTGCTGTTATGCTAGGCTTTTCTTCTATTTGGCTTACTAGAAATAAACTCCGATTTGAAGATATCAAGCCTAGTTTAAGGAAGTCAGTTTTTCACATTCGTTCTTTATTGAGAGATATTGGTAAACTCAGTTTTGGGCATATGGATAATACTCAATCTGACCTTTTAGTTCTCCACTCTTTGGGTGTTTCTGCTATTCCTAAAAAGGCTCCTATTGTTTTAGAGGTTTGTTGGCACCCTCCTCCTCCTATTTGGCTTAATCTAAATACAAATGGATTGGCTAAAGGTAATCCTGGTCCTACAGTCGTAGGTGGTGTTTTTAGGAATTGTCGTGGCTTTGTGAAGGGTATATTCTCTTTTAATATTGGGGTTCAAAGTGTTTTATACGCTGAACTTTTGGCTGTCATTTTGGGCATTGAACAAGCTTGGGGTAAAGGTTGGTTTTAAATTTGGCTTGAAAGTGATTCCCTTTCGGTTATTCAATGTTTGAGTAATCTTGACTTCATTCCTCTTTGGAGCCTTCGAGTCCGTTGGCAGAATTGTAAAACGTACTTAAGGCGTATGAGGTTTCAATTTTCTCATATTTTTAGAGAAGGGAATGTTGTGGCGGATAAAGTTGCGAATTTAGGTCTTAACTATTATGGGTTTCAGTGGTGGTCTGCTGCTCCTTCCTCCCTTAATGGTCTTCTTTGCCGTGATATGTGCAGAGTGCCTTCCTATAGGTTTAAGTCTTAATCTTTTTATCCTGTGAGCTGGCTAGTGGTATCCCACATGGCCCTAGACCAGACTTGTCTTTGCATTCTTCTTTCTCCCCCCCTTCTTTTCTTGCTTGTATTCTTTTTCTTTTATTAATAATATGGAGGACTAGAGTTCCATATTAAAACAAAAAAAAACAAAAAAAAAAAAAAAAAAAAGTTCACTCATCTGTGGATATGGTCATGGGAGATAGAGAATAAATCTTTGGCCCCAAAATTTGTAGGACGAGTATGTATCAAATGTATGTAGAGCTTCCTATTGAATGGATTGAAGTATGCATTGTGATATCCCATGTGTGTGGTATAATAATAGTACGAAGAAAGAAAGAAAGAAAAAACTCAGTAGTAGAAGCCCTTTCGCGGAAGATAAGCTCATCAATCATAATGTTTTCCGTTTTCACATGAGATATTAGGAGGGGATTACACATGTATGGGGTACCTTATGAGGCAACAAGTTGGTAATTTCCAGTACTCTAACTTTATTATTAAGAAAATGCTATTGATTTCAATTTTTTTTTTTAATGATGTGGTTATAGATTTGTCATGCATATAAAAATAAAAAATAAAAAATAAAAATGCCTTTTTTTATGCATGTGTTCGTTTGTGTGGCTATTGTCACGTCATTAAGGAAAAAGATTATAAAGAAATTTTGGATTGAATATACATAGTACTACTCTTATCATTATAATTAGCACACAATTGAATCCAATGGTTACGTAAAATCTAAACCATGATATCTAAGGGCTTGAAACTCAAAATAGTGCAAGCAACAATCCAAATTTCTATTTAATATAACAACTAAAGAATTCCCCTAATGATTAGAAATCACAGTTCAAGCAACATTGGTCACTCTAACCATAGGACCGAAACTCATTAACACTTGACGATAATGAGTAACCATGTAGACTTACGATTAGTGTCTATAACATGGGGAAAACTTGTATGTAACTGTGAGACGGCTAACGTGGTATCACAAGCCAATGGAAGTGGAATCCTATTTTATTCCACTCCTATTGACTTGTGCATGACACCACATAATCATGTCATAGTTGCACTGAAGATTTACTCTTGTAACACCTGACAAGGTGAGACTCGTGGTTAGAGTGTCTATTACAATTCATGACATGGTTGGTTCCACTCGATGAGATGACCCATGGTTGGTGCCCATAACACCTGACAACTAACCTTGTATGTTTGATGCATGGTTAGAGTGCCTAACCATAGGACTGAAATTCATTAATGCTTGACAACTAACCAACCACACATGTTTAATTAGACGAATGTATCAGGGGGAAAATTCTTCCACTCTAACCATGGGATTGAAATTCATAACCATTAGCCGACAGAACCATGGTTAGACAAACTAACCATTTGTTTAACCATGGCACAGAAGTTCGTCAACTTGACGACTGACTCATTTGAGAACTAACAGAACCATGGTTAGACAAATTTGTGTAAGCATGGTTAGACAGATTCATGGCACCAAAGTTCGGCAACTTGATGACTGACTCATTTGAGAACTAACCGACCAATGCCCTCTATATATACACACTATAGACAAAGAGCCAGAGAGGCAAAAATTCTTATCTGCTCTTTGTTTTCAATTTCATAAATTTATGGTCTTCAAAATACAGAGACGGATGTATTGTTCCATGGACTTGAGATATGGCATCCCTCCAATGGTATGCCTCATCCTCTTCTTGTTCCAACATCCCAAAAGCACGCCTAGCAATCAAGATGATGCATTGGAGACTGGTCATCATACCACTTTGATGATGCCCATATTGCTGCTTGCCATTGCCATATTACTCTTCCTCTTCCTTTTCACGTCCATCAAGCTCCCTCTTATTGTTTCCACCGAGCCAATCCGTTTGTGTGCTGGAGATTTCTCCGGTGTAGTGACCATTTCCTTGGTAGCCTCCTTCGTTTTTCCACCACCACTCTTCTTGGTTGCCTACCCCTTAATCATATGTATCTCTCCTTGGAATCACTTTCTTTTGAACCAATTTAAGCACTTTCTTTGCTGGCTGTACAATACCCTACAATCCATTCCTATTTTCATTATCATTTGCATCACCCACCATGAAAGCTCAGAATCAGAACATCCTCATGCTGAAATTGATATATGCACTTGATCTTGAAGGACAAACAGCCATGAAAGTTGACTTTGTCGTACCCACTGATTGATGAGCAGCTTCAGGAAAGACGTCCGTTTTACAACAAGTATATATAATAAGCCTTTGTTTGGTGGTAAAGAAAACAAAACAGAAAAGGAAAAGAAAAAAAAAAAAAGAGGTCCTGCATTATATCCTGTTTGGTTTTCAAGAAAACGAAAAAGTCAACTCAACCAAACAACTGTTCATGAAGTACAGTGGAAACCAAAGAAAAACTTCCATGTAACTGTGATATGGTTGATGTGGTGTCATAAGCCAATAGGAGAGGAGGAAAGTGGGATTGTCAGATTACTTTTTGGCCTTACAATCCCATTTTACTCCTCTCCTATTGGCCCGTGACACCACGTGGCCGTGTCACAGTTACATGGAAGACTTACTCGTGGAAACTATTAGATTTTAGGGAATTTTGGTGAAAACCCCTATATATAAGAGTTCTAAGATAATAGAACCTACTAAAACAAATGTTTAGTAAAAACCCCATTTCACATTAAAAAGACTAATAGACCTTTGTCTTTAAAACTTCCCTAAATTTACAAACAAGCCACAATACACACTCGGGCGAAAAAAGAGGATTCTGTGCTCTACACGTTCCATTGTTTCCAGCGAAAATATAAAAACGTACGGAACATCAAAAGGTTTCCAAAAAAATCAGTTTCCACCATTATACACATCACCATCTCTTATTCTAGGGCTTTCTGTCACAAATGATCGTCCCCCAAACAGTGAAACGGTACATTCTAAAACCCCAACAGACCCAGAGGAATTGGAGACGACGCAGTGCCGAAAACAATTGCAGACCTATGGCTTTCAACTGAAGAGCTTGAATGGCGAAAAGAAGTAAGTAACCGTTCATAACTTTTTTCCTTGTTTGCATCCTAAATATAAATAGTAAAATAGTGTGTGTTTACATAAAAATCGTGTGATTGATGTTCCTAACTGAGAATGTTTTTTAGATGATTTGTTCTTGTTCAAAGGAAATATTGTCGACAATATTACAAATTGTACAAACCCAACAGTGAATCAGACCATTCCATAACTCCATCTGGTATATTTGTCATCCACATATTTAGATTTGTGAACTAATATAGAGCGACGACACTAGTTGTAGGGTTTGTATGTAATATTTTTGCGCGCGAAAACCCCATTTGGTCTTTGTTCTTGTGTCAATGTTGAAAAAATAGCGATTCAACAGTGTATTGGTGTTGTTTGTGTCCACAAATCGACCCAACATTTAACTAAATTGTAGCAATCAAAATTCGCACTTCCAACAGTACCATCTTACTGTCCCACATGAATATTTCGTTTGACTGAATTTGATTACGTTTAGTTATAGAAATATTGTTCCAACACAATCTTGGTACTGTTCCTCCGTAATTTATGATTACCTGTCACAAGTGTACCCTAATTTATACGATTCAATAGCACCACCTTACTGTTTCACTTTTATTATTATATCCCTCATCATTGTAGTAGTGTGGTTCTAGGAAAATATTATTCATATAGTAAATTGGTGCTGTTGGTTGCTATAATGTGTATTGCTTTGGAAATATTGTTCCAACACAATCTTGGTACTTAAAATGCCGTAATTTATGATTACCTGTCACAAGTGTACCCCAATTTATACGATTCAACAGCACCACCTTACTATTTCACTTTTATTATTTTATCACTCATCATTGTAGTGGTGTGGTTCTGGGAAAATATTGTTCATACAGTAAATTGGTGCTGTTGGTTGATATAATGTGTATTGTTTTCCTCAAAAATACATAATTACACCTTCAAATAGTATCAACTTACTGTTCTGGACCTTTTATTGAATAATAAATGTTGTATTGGTTTTTTTCTACCAACAGTAAACTGGTGTTGTGTATATACATCCAACAGTAAACTGGTGCTGTCTGATGTGCTAAAATCATACACAACTATCACTGAAACTAACACTTTTTGACTTGTGTCATTGATAATCAGAAACGAGTTCTGATGTTGGTAGCACAAGCATAGAAAAGAAGCCGCGTACCTCAACAGCCAACCAAATGCGTTGCAACCTATTGGCCATTAAAAGGGTCTTTAAGGAAAATAAGTTAGAGGAAAGGCATATAATTGAGCTCAAAAGAACCCCTTGTTGGGGTTTCTTCAAGCCTTTTGTAGATGCAAAATTGAAGACAAAGTGCATAAAGAAACATGACAAGGATGTCATCAATATCATTCGTACCTACACACCCGACTACGCAGCTTTCCAAATAGGCAACAAGTTCTTAAAATTAAGGAATAGCGACTTCTCATTGATATTCGGCATACATGAAGGCACAAAGCTCAATTTATTATGTGAATATAAACAACACAACACATAAACCAAAACCATAAACAGCATGTCTTCCATTCTCCCAACAGTACCACTTTACTACTCATCAAGCGTAACTATATAATAACCCATAAATAGAATCATGACTGTTTATAGCCTCAATAATCGAATGACAAACGCATACACACAAGTAAGGACATATCAATTTAATGTAAAATTTCGACATATGTACATAAACCATAACAGCATGTATCACGTTCTACCAACAGTACCACTTTACTCTTCATAGATAAATAAACATATAATAAGCCGTATACAGCATCATGATACTGTTTGAACGGTAAATTTAAACTTACACCTATTTCCTTCTAAAAACATAACAAAACAGTACTTGTGAATTAACCACACCAGACAAATCCATCAAACTCGACAATCTCCAACCTACTCATCAACTTGTATGACACACATCCAAAAAAAACTCACCCGCTCGTACAAATCCCCCTCAATGCTTAATGACAAATGCATTAAACATGTAAAAAAAACTCATAACTAACAAAAATATATGTACTCAACTTACGTATACAGCAGCTGAATCTCGTATAATGAAATCCACACAAAAGCCCAGCGATATTCAATGACCACCACTCAATACAATACTTTGTACTTTCTGAAATCAACAATATGAACACTTTCACCACTGATTTCCCATCTAAAATCCAGAAAATCACCGAAAATCTGTGAAACCGATCGACAAAGAAGAAACTACGAATAACTTCAAACCCAAACGAAATCTCTTGAAGCTGTTTGAAGTGAGCGAAACTTTGGGAATTCAAATTTGAATTTCCACCTTCTGCGTTGGTTTGAAGAGAGAGAAACATGATGTAACCAAAATATCTCTCCCATGAAATCAAATCCCCCAAAAATTGGTTACAGTTTTTTAATCTTCATATGGAAATCTGGGTTTTCCATATCTGCTATACAAGTAATGCCGAAATGTCAAACAAAGGATACAACTGGTATAAAAAAACACGGTTTTACCTTACCGCAAATAACAACTTAAAAAAAGGAGTTATTAAATTACTAAATCTTAAGTAGGGTTTTTTGCTAAATTCATACCCCTAATAGGGGTTATTGCTAATTTTCCCTAGATTTTAAATAGTAACTTTTTTTCCCCTACTAATTTCAGGGCAACCAAATGGAGGTTCAGTATTGTCAAGCGGATATTATGTACTAGCAAAGAAAAAACTCTTCTGTTTGGAACTCGGATAACTCGGGGGAGTTAGAAATTAGTTCATTTTTAAGCAAGTTTTGTCATTTTCCTTTCCTTCATCTTGTACTTTCCCAAATGCAAATGAAGTCTTAGATTTGGGTTTTTGTTGTTCGATCCTACGATTTTAGATATTGTTAATTTCATTGCATAATTTGCTTTATTCCCTAAATTATGTAGGCATAGCAAAATTGTTAATGAAAATAAGGGATTACATTAGTTTTTCTTATATATTTTCTGTTTTTTGGTTGGATGATGAACTTCTCATCTCTTACCGTATGAAAACAAAGAAAAATTAAAATTCCTATCGCTAATTTTTGTACAAAAATTTTGGACGTTCTCTTGGAAGATTTGATTAGTCCTTATGGAAGTTGGTGGTATTGATTTCTTCTTCTAAATATAAGAATAATAATAATAATAATAAAGAAAAAAAATAGTATTCTATTATTTCAATAAAAAGGCTCCCAATATTATGATTTTTCCATTCATTGGTGACTTTTCTTTCTTTAATTTTTTTTCTTGATGCATTGGAAGTCCTTTCCCAGCCCTTTCTAGGAATGTGCCTCTTGACGACGTGACCCCAGTGCTGAGTTTTTATTTATCTACTAGTTTATAACTCGTGCGTTACGGGTGAGGTTTGTAAAAATAAATATTGTGAACAATATAAATTATATATATATATATAATACACACCCGTGATGTTAGCTTAGATGGTAAAGAATCGCGACTCAGAAATTATAAATCTTGAGTTCGTGTCTTCGCTCCTTTACTATCGAATGCATGGACTTGAGGATGATTTGTACTTCATAGAGATTAGTTTGGGCCTAACAGTTTGAGATACCCCTCGTTTGGTAAAAGTGTATTTACACAATTTTTTAAGCATTTTTATAGTTTTCTAAGCAATTTGATATGTTAATATATATTTTGGTGTGTCGCGTTTTCTTTTTTAATCATCATTGCATTTATTTGTCTCCCTTTCTGACTATAAATATTTATAATTTTATACGTTTAATTTTTGAGAAAGGAGATGAATAAACATAAAGAAAATGAAGAAATATGATATAGTCTACTAAGTTTGGGTTGAACATTGTACAATATAGGTTTTTCGATTTTCCCACATAAAAATAAAAGGATATGCAATGTATACCAAGCGTCAACCTACTTATACCGCGTGAAAAAGAGTAGTGAAAGCCAAAAAAAAAGAAAAGTTAGACAATTTACCTTTTGGTGATCACTTCTCAACTTAATACCAAACATGAAACATTAGTAGTCCTTTTGAAGTTTGTATCTAGTTAATTTGCAGCAAGTTGGCAGAGAATATTCTTTCTTTGGCATTAAGTTGGATATTGATTACAAAAAAGTAATTTCTCCAAAAGTCATATCTTTTTGGGAAACTTACTTTTTAGTGATTCTTTCCCAGCTTAATACGAAGAAAAGAAAACTGATAATTATTTTGACGTAAGTATACAGTTAAGTTGTAGCAAGTTGATAGATATTATCCTTTTTTTGGTATTAGATTGAAAAGTGGCCACTAAAATGTAATGTTACCTTTTCCCTAACTGTTCACAAACTAACATGTGGCATCAAAGGGAGGCATTTCCTCCGTTATAGATATATTACTAGTTTCAGAACCCGTGCGACGCATGGATTTATTTATAAAAACTAATATTATTAGCAATTATAATTTTAACAAAATACTTATTTTCTAATATGATATTTTATTAAATTTAAAAGATTTAGACAAAAATAAATTAAATAATTCAATCAAAATAATTTTTGGTGTGATGTTAGCATAATGTATCACACACAATTTAATTATACTCCCGAAAAAGACAAATTATTTTGAAAAACAATAAAATTTAATGGTGGAAGCTTGTAAGAAATGAAGGAACTGGCACGTTATGATATTTGGTGCAAAAAGATTTAGACTTTCTAGAGCCTAGCGCATCCCATAATTATGGTTTTAATATGTTGGTATATACCAAAGCAAGTATAGCCATTGAAGGTGCTTTGAAATCTGACGGTGCATATTGTAGAATGCATGACAACGATGAATCTTAACATTTTATAAGAGTTTCGAGTGGGTTTTACATAGAGAGAAAAACCAAAGGAAAAATATCAAAAAATTGTTTGAGATTAGAGTATAAAAAGATGAGAGAAAAGTCTAGATTGAGAAAAAGAATAGGAGAAAAAGGCAAAAGGAGAAGAAAATAAGAGAAAACATAAATCTTTTCAACTTTATATAATTAACCACATAAAAGAATTTTGATTACAATAGGATTTTTTTTTTTTTTTTTTTTTTTTTTTTTTTTTTTTTTTGCGTCGAAAGCAAATCGAGAGAATTTGAAGATTCTGGCGTATTGCGTGTTTTTTTTTTTTTAATTCTCTTTTCCTCTATTTGTCTCTTTTTTTAATTGTAAGTATAGTTTTATACATTCAATTTTTAGGAAGGGAAATAAATATGCATAAAGAAAATGGAGAAATATATAGTTTACAAAGTTTGGGTTGAACATTGTATAATGTGGATTTTCTAATTCTCCCATATAAAAACATAGATATGTGCAGTGAACACCAAGCGTCAACTTACCTCCACTGCGTGAAAAAGAGCCGTGAATACCCAAAAAAAAAAAAATAAAAAAAATTGGAGAATTTACCTTTTGGTGACCACTTCTCAGATTAATACCAAACAAATAAAGTTAGTAGTCTTTTTGAAATACCTATACAGTCAATTTGTTGCAAGTTGACAGACAATATTCTTTGTTTGGTATTAAGTTAGAAAGTGATCACTAAAAAGTAGTTTTAGTGGAAGTCACTAAAAGGAAATTTTTGGAAAAATTACGTTTTAGTGACTACTTCCCAACTTAATGTGAAACAATGGAAATTAGTTGTCATTTTGGCAGACATTTACAGTTAATTTGTAGCAAGTTGATAGATTAGTATCTTTTTTTGTATTAGGTTGGAAAACTATTACTAAACAGTAAGTTTTCCCAAAAAAAATTTTCACTATTTCAACATGTGAATTGAAAAAAAAAAAGAAGAAAAATTTTTATGTTGACACGTGGCCTTTAACAGTGTAACCATTCCTCTGTTTTAGATATATATAATAGATATAGATTAGTTTTTTATTTTTTATTTTTTTCCTTTTTTGTAAATTGACTTTTTCGATGTCTTATACACAGACTTGCCCATCTCCTGCCTCTTAGTGTTCAATTAAACAACACCCACAATTACCCCCCCCCCAAAAAAAAACAGACAACAACAACACCCCCACCGCCCCCCCCGGCCCCCCCCCCCCAAAAAAAAAGGGGGAAAAAATGGTGCAAAGACCAATATCATCGATAACTAGGTTAGAATAATCAAGGCTTGCTTTGCTTGGATATGCTTTTTCTCAATATTATCTACATGCTCTCCATGCATTATCTTGTAAAAATTGTCTGTTTCATGCATTATATTCTTAGCATTTATTAGAGTAATTATGAAAAGGGAAATGATAAGAACACTAGAAAAGCAGAAACACCGCCCGATAGCAAAATCGTTTTCACAGGCCCGAAAACAAACACCTAAGGCATGAAAAAAGGAACCTAAGATCAGTCTAGATACACCCAGGCCATAAAGACACAATTAATTTACTGCATATTAACCACAATAGAGAGAAAAGAAGAGATATATGTTAATTTGAGATAATGTGTGGGAAGAATGTGAACTTAGAAATGTAGGAATCCCAGAACCTAGTAGCGTTAATGGATGCAAAATTGTATTAATAACCTAATTGCTTGATGTCTGCCGAAATATCGAGTGTAAGAGTATCAAAATGGAACTTCTTTCCAAAGACGAGGCCTGGAGCTTGTTCTTGGATAAAGTTGGGCGCTATGTTTTGTTTATTGCAAGTTTAGAAGAAGCTATGAAAATTGTAGGCTTGTCGTTGAAGAATGTGCTCATTTGTCCCTTGTGATCATCACAATTGTTGGAAGTATAAAAAGTGTAGTTGAAGAATGCGAGTGGAGGAATGCATTGGAAGAATTGAGAAAAGCTACTAAGGGGCTCACTAACATGGAGAAGGTACCTGAGCAGCTAAAATATAGTTACTTTCGCTTAAAACATGGCAAGTTCTAATGTTGTCTCCTATATTGCGCACTATATCCTAAAGACTTTGAGATCGAAAGAAAGGAGTTGATAAAGCATTTGATAGATGAAGGAATAATCAAAGGAACGAGTAGGCGAGCAGAGTTTGACAAGAGCCATTTGTAGTCCCAAGTATACAACCCTAGAGGGGGTGAATAGGGTTTATAGCCACATAAAAGTCTAATTAGCAAATAAAAATCAGATTATTGCAAGAATAAATAATATCACAAATATGCAATAATAAGGAGATATAGAGAAAGAGAGAATGCAAACGATTTTAATGAGGTTCGGCTCCCCGCCTACGTCCTCGCCTCAAGAGCTCGCTTGAGAATTCAAATCCACTATCTTAATCTTCTTCCAAGGTGAAGACCAAACCTTTACACAGCCACAAGTGTTCTTCCCCAAACACTTGCACAAAGCCCTCTTCAAGAGCTTCAAATTTAGGGTTTCCACAACCCTTTAATACAAGAGGATTTGATGATTGTTTTTGTACAATAAACTCTCCTCAAGAGTAGATAAACACTGATTTACAAGCTCACTCAACTAAAGATTGATCACAATGAATGCTCACTTGAGATTTCTAGGGTTTTGATGAAGATGACAATGAATGGTGTAGTTTTCTCACAATCCCTTGTTCACAAATGAGTTCAAGTGTTGCTTTTATAGCCCTTGGGTCCAATATGACCGTTCCATAGCATTACATGCCAGAAAAAGTAGTTGGGAAGCATTAAATGCTTCAAATGGCTGTTTAAAAACTAGCCGTTATGTTTTTCTCAAAAGACTTGGTGTTAACACCCCATTTTGTACCATTTGACACCTCAAGCCACTTTCTGAAACCCAATGATGAAGGGCAGTAGCCAACGGACCATCGCAAGCACGCCCGAAGGACTCACGAGGACACAGCAGGCCTGAGGAGACAATTTGATACCCCATGCACGTACGAGCATGGGATATGCACGTACGTGCATATTCCATGCACGTACGATCATGACCCTTTTCTTTGAATTTCATCACTTCCCTCCGAAATTGTTTCTTACCTTATGCAGCCCCCGCACTGACAGCTGCTCAGTGGCGGCGGGGAAACCCTAGAAACCCCCGAACCAAACCCTAATTCCCGCCTATAAATACCCCGCTTTCATTCAAGAGAAGGGATCCGGATTTTGGCTATCAAAACCATCATTCTAGAAACCCTGAGACTGACGGCTGTGTCCACGAAAGGTCCAGAAAGCACGCTTGTGAAGGGATCGCTGCTGCCCGAACCTGAGGGTAACCATTCTCAACCCTTAATTTCGTTCTAGCATGATTATTTATAATATTGCAATTGATATGTATGTCCTGCCATTTAATGCTCATAGTTAGGACACGTTCAGATCTATTCCGGCACCGATTTATTTGTGCATTTAAGGTCTGAAATGAGTCTCCCATCCATTTTAAATGCGTAGGGCTGCATAAGATTCATCCGTTAACTCCAGCATTTTTTCCACACATGATATATATCTCTCTGTTAATTCTCAGCATTTAATTCGCATGGTTTAGGCCCACAAATATCTGTGCATCTTTATTAGCATCTGTGGTCATCTCGCCATTTAGGTCTAGGTCATTTGTCATCTCTAAATCGCATCATAGTCACTTATCTGCATACGTTCGAGTCAAGGATCTGTTCGGGCACAGCATGGTAGGCATTAGATGAAATTTGATAAGCATGTACGTACGTACATATGGTATGCACGTACGTGCATCTCATATGCACGTACGTGCATGAGCCATGTTTTTACAGTTTAACCTCTTCTTTTCTTTTGCAGGCAGTATAGGTTTCCCTTGCACCCTTTTGAATATTCTGTGTCGTATATATCTGTTTATATATCTGGTTTTCTCTCCTTTTTTTCTCATCTGTGCATGCCATCATCTGAGTTCGATTGCATAATCGTTTGATCGACGGTTGAATTCAATTAAGTTCCTTTTTAATTAAAGCCAATAAGTGTACGTGAGGCCGGATTTAGCCGGGCGCAGACGGGTGCCTAACACCTTCCCGTCCGCGTACCTTAGCTCCGAACCTTGATTCTTTGGGTGATGACGAGTTGGGCCCTTGCTAGGGGTCAATCGGTTCCCGAGGCCAAAATCGGGTGGCGACTCCCTCTCCGCCCTAATCGTCCGCGGTTAGTGGCGTACTCTCGAGCCGGGCGTGGTGAAAGGACACGGCGCTCACACTTGGTCGACTGAAAGTAGGTTTTGGTCGACTAAAAATTCTAGAGGACATAAAAAAATGCCTCAGACAAGTTGGTCAACTGAAAAGACCTTTTGGTCGACTAAAATGGCATTTTGGTCGTCTGAAAACAAGATTTTGGTCGACTGAAAATTCCAGAATGACATTTTCCAGATGAAATGCCTCAGACAATTTGGTCGTCTAAAAAGATCTTTTGGTCGACTGAAATGGCATTTTAGTCATCTGAAAACGAGATTTTGGTCAACTGAAAATTCCAGAAGGGTGAAAGACTTGAAGAACAAGCCTGGAATTTCTTAGTCGTCTGAGATAGCACTTTGGTCGTCTAAAAACTTTTGTTCGATTGAAAAGAGCATTTGGTCGTCTAAAAGTTACTATTTATGCCTGAAAGTTATTGTTTACAGGAAAAATAGATTTTAGAAAAGAAGTCCACTAACTTGACAGTTTATAACCAAAAACCTTTTGTGTCTTTTAAAATAGTTTTACCACTTTATAAAGACCTTGGAAACCTAAGTGAGCACATGATGGATCAATCTTACACAATGATCCTAAAACATTCATAAATCTAAGTTGAATGATATAGCTTTGAGGTTCCATAAGATTGTTCTTGTGACATGAGTTGTATAACATGCTTTGTGATTCCATTTGAGCCATTTTGTAAAGTGTACATTGTAATACCTATCTCATTAAGAACTTCACTTATCATTAGATACAAATCAAAACATCTAAGTTTTGTTAATCATCAAAACAATGAGGGATTGAACCCTTGGGGCCAACACCATTCCATATTGAATAAACTTGAAAATGCCTACTTATTAGAGAGGGTTGTAAAAGAACATAATTCTAAATATGTGAAGATGCATGCTTTGATCAGAGATATGACACTCCAGATCATGAATCATGAATGCATAGTAGAAGTTGGTGTGGAATTGCGAGCTTTACTAGACATTGATGAGCGATGGACAAAGGACCTTAAGAGGGTTTCCTTAATGAACAACTATGTAGCAGAAATCCATTATCATACATCGCTAGGGGATTAGACTCTCGACTTTGTTGCTATTGGGAAATGGAAGACTCAGAAGAATTCCAAATTTATTTATCATCATTGGATTAGTTAAAAAGTCAAAAGTTGAACATTTGATTAGTCAAAGACAAATGAGACTTGTGCAAATCATTAGTGGATACAACCCACTTGATGAAAACAGGCCTTGATCCGACTCATATAATGGCCCAACTTACTAAGTCAATCCAAGTCTTCAAAAGTCATGTGCAACATAGCCAATCAAATCTACGTGGGTCCTAAATGTGACACAAGTCAACATCATGGGGCTCAAATCACCTCATGGAAAAGTTTACTCATGGGTAGGTCTGCAATGAGCCGAGCTGCTCATTAACAGCTCGCGAGAAAGCTCGTTAAGGGCTCGGCTCGAGATCGATTAATTAATAAACAAGCCAAGCTCAAGCTTGAATTCTAAGCTCGTTTAGTAAACAAGCCGAGCTTGAGCATACCAAAGCTCGGCTCGTTTAGGCTCGTGAACAAGCTCGTTAAGAGCTCAATGAAAAGCTTGTTTAGGGGCTCGACAAGAAGCTCATTAGTGGACTCATTTAAGGATTCATGAGTGGGGGCATAATTGTCCCACTGTACATTTTGGTGTGAAAGAGATACTCATTCCCTAGTATGCTAGTAGTAGATGTTTGATGCTTTTACTTATCTTAGTAGATCAAGTTTTGGTGTGAAAGAGATACTTCTTTTGCTGAATCTAATGGAAGTATAATGGCATGATAACTAGTTTTGAAGCATATATGAGTGTTACAATGTGCTCCAAGCCCCCAACCAATAACTTTAGTTTTTTAAGTTTATTGTAACTCTTTATTTAATAGTACTGAAAATAGTTATGGCCTTATGGAGTTTTGATCTTGGGTTCTTTATGGTTCATGCTTGGATGATGTTTCTGATTGTCGATTTCTTGGTTTATGCTTGGGATGGTGATTCTAAACCATTTATCCAAAAAAAAAAAAAAAAATCTTAAACGAGCCAAAGCTCGAGCTCGGCTCGAGCTCGAATATTTTCTAACAAGCCAAGCTCAAGCTTGAAATTTAGGCTCGTTAAAAAGCTCGGCTCGTTTACTAATGAACAAGTTTTTTAACGAACCAAGCCGAGCACTCCAAAGCTCGGCTCGGCTCGGCTTGTTTGCAGCCCTACTCATGAGAATGTTGCCTCCCACAATTTGAGAAAATTTGTCTCGTCACATTTGGAAACTTTTTAAAACGACTCCTATAAATTTCAAATTCACAAAGATGGAAGGAGAAAATCTCCCCTAATTGATAACATTCTCTAAAATTTTAGAATGATAATCAATTAAAACCTAAATCAAGGAAACAACTCTCCCTTAATTAAGATAAGTCAAATATAGAGTTTCCAAGACAGGACCTCAACCCTTGCCTATAAATATAAGGCTCCAGCCCATGAAAAGACACACATACAGACAAAGAGCTTCTACTGACACTTTGCCAAGAAGAAGCAATAAGTACAATTTTAACAACCTTCTTTCTCGTCCTTGATTGGAAGTTGGCCTATTACTACAAATCTATAGTAATGTTCTTCATCCATCCCTCTTCAAGTCGAAGACTTGAACCGTGTCATCAAGTTCATGTTCAAGGTCAAGCCACACAACCCTCGAATCCAAACAAAGTACCTCGATCCACGTGTTTAGAGATGAGCACTCTTAACCGATTCAAGATTAAACAATCTTTGGCCTTGGATCATAAAGCCCACGGAGATTTAATCAAACGATTACATTCTTTTGTAAAGAATATCCACATAAAATCATACCCATTTATTTAAATTAATATAAATTGAATTTTGTTTGCATATCTTGTCTTTTGATTTCAGGACACAAAATTGGTGTGTACACATGTCAAGTCAGAGTTTTCAATCTTTCTTACACTGGAATTGAGACTACCGAAATGCATCTCCAAGTTAAAGAAACTCACATCATTGCTGCTTAGATGGTGTTACTATTTGCAACGTATGCCTTCATTAGAAAAGATTTGTGCATTAAGGACGTTAGATTGATATGTAGGATTAGCAAATTGCAAAATCGATATATGACTATTTGCCCCACGATTACGTACTTCAAGTGCGACCAAAAGGTGTTTTTGTGACTTCGACGAAGGAAGAAGTTTTATGAGCAATCGATATGTAGCATTAGCAAATTGCAAAATCACCACTGACCACTCAGCTTTGTTGGCTGAGGATCTCAACAAAATCTCGGGATTAAACTTTCGCAAAGCTTTTACAAAGCAAAAAATGGAATGAAATGCAAAACTAGTGAAAGTGGACAAGGTTCCTTGTTCCCAAACAACTATCAGGTATTGGAGATTAAAGACTACCACGATGTGTAAAGCTTGTGCAAGGTTTCTTCAGTGCACGAAGCTCGTTCGTTGAAGACTTGAAGTGCTGCAAAATTATCGATTGTACTGGGATAGAATGCGTGACTGCGCGCAACATTGGGTGCTTTGCTAACTGCGCCTTACCTAAAGGACTTGAGGTACTATAGCTTAAAGACCTGTAGAGCTTACGCTGCCTCTTCGGGGGAATTATTGAGCCAAAATCACTGTCAGCTTCCTCTTTGGGTTGTAAAGAATTAAGCATCTTTAAATCTCCCAAGATTAGTTCTCTGTTCATGCCACGATTGCTGTGGTGCCTGAGGAATCTGAGAGAGATTAATATCAAGAATTGTGAGGGAATGGAGGAGATAATAGCAGCAAATGCAGAAGACGAAGAAGAAGAAGAAGAAGAAGAAGAAGAAGAGGAAGTAGATGATGATGGTGACATCACCAGAATTTGGAACCATTTTGTTGTCAACAATGATGATGCCATGCTCAGAATTATTTTGCCAAAGTTGAGGGTCTTGAATTTGGAGGATTTACCGGAATTGAAGAGCATAATTTGCAGTAGGGGTATAATGGTTGTGATTCTCTCCAAAAAATAACAATAAGGAGATGTCCAAAGCTGAATAGGCTGCCTCTCCATCTGCCAATCCTAAATGGTCAACCTTCTCCTCCTCCTTCTGTTCTTCTAATCGAGATAGATGATAGAGAATTGTGGGAATCGTTGTAATGGGACCATCCTTACGCTAAGGATGTTCTCGAACCCGGCCTTCCTTCTACACATTTTATAGAGGGGGACAAACTGTTCAATGAAATGCCCGTGAACTGGTAAAGACTCTTTTCACTCCTAAAAAATTTCCTTTGTTGATCTTTCCTTCAGTCTCCACCTCCAGATGTATACAGATTTAATATAATTTTCCATGTCATGTCTTAATTCATTGCTTTTTAATCTCCTAATTCTTTTTACTAATCTTTCCTTTTGGCCTAGCAACCGGGCTTCATTATATGATGCGTGTCCATAAGACAATATACTTCTTCGTGATGATATATATCAAAATACTTTTTGACCCCACAATCCCACTTTGATTCACTTCTATTGACTCATGACACCCCATAACCGTGTCACAGTTACATGTAAGACTCACTTTTTTCAGTGCAAGTATGGTCTCGAGACAAATGGTTTCTGCTCTATATTCAATCTTACTTCAATTGTTGTCATGATTAACTCATTAATTACCGTTTTTGGTGTGATGTAGAATATATGACCAAGGTGAAGCCAACTCGGAAACAAAGCGGACTTAGAACTTTGAAATTCCACGTGTGCGCTCTATGTATAGACGACTCAAGGTTCTTTCAATCGATGTTCCTCTTTTAAGTATCTTTAGAAGTTTCGATAATCATTCTGTACTTTTTACTATACTAGATATGGGCACATGTGCGTTGCACATGAATATTATTTAAATAATATATATATATATATATATATATATATTGAACATGAAAATATAATTATTTGTTACTTTTGTGTTAATTTAACTTATTAGAATAAACGCTCAACACAATAGGTCAAAATTCCTTCAATTGTTAGGAGTTATGGAAGGAATAAAAAGTTAGCTAGAACACATGCATAGTAGTGGAGGCTGTATAGAATTTATGAAGTGAACATAAATTGTGTTATCTTTTTTCCTTCTTTTTTGCTAGAAAATAAACATTCTTAATTGGTTAAATATAAAACATTCTTAATTGGTTAAATATGAGAGGCAAATAAATATTTAAAATTTAAAATAAGGATGTAATGGTCAATCAAAAGTGTTTCTAAAGTATAAACTTTTATAGGTAGTACATATATAATATAATTTAATATGTGATACAAGAGCATCTTTGAGGGAGGTAGCAAAAAAAAAAAAAAAAAAAAAGGTAACAAATCTGTCTTTTGCTACCTTACGTGGGCTGTGGCAATTTGTCACTTCAATTTGAGATGTGCATTCCAAAGGGAAGTAGCAAACATAATTATTTTATTTTTATTTTTTATATTTTATATTTTTGATGCTTGTAAATATTATTTAATTTATTTTTTTAATAAGTGAAATTGATCCCTCATAATATAGTTTTTCTTACTTTTTCTAAAAAAAAATTCTCAATTTTATTTTTATATGGTATCATCATCTACATTTTTTTTTCTTCACTTAGAGATTGAAAAGAGAGTAGAGATCGAGATTATTTTTTTCCTTTTCCTTTTTCCCCCTCCCTTCCCATCAACAACCAAATTCAAGCAAAATAATAATAATAATAATTATCATGTACATATATGACCCATTCCAACAATTTCCACGTTACAATCAAAACACATTCAAGGGCTTTCCTAGTCTACCCACAATCCTCGAAAATAACCACCCCAACCACAAATAAATTCAGCATTATATGAATTTGCACCAAATTTCAAGAAATACATAATAAAAGTATAAAACACTCACGCAACAGCCCCTTGAGATCCAGTATCGTCTTCATGATGTAGATATTTGGTTTGTGACTGCGCTGAGAAGTAGGTGTGCCTCTAACAGGTCATTCTCGTTTGCTAGAGAATGAGAGGAAGAGGGAGATACGAAGTCAACGTGTTTTAGGATTATATGTATAGTATTAAATGGAGTATTTGATTTAGAGTTTCCTTTGAATTCTTATTTGTGTTTTATATATTAAGGTATGTGTTTTAGAATTATAGTTTCCATATTGCTATATTTCCTATATATGCAGAAGGGTAGGTAGTTGTGTATTTAAAAATTAAAATAAAGGTATATTAGTCAATCAAAAGTTTTTCTTACATTCATCTTTTTATAGGTAGTATAGATTTTTGTTTCAGATTCCGTTCTTGGCCTGAATATGGTGGCCTGTAGTTTTTTTCTTTTTTTTAATCAAGTTGTACAATCACTAATGCTTAATCTATTCCTCCATTGCATGTTCTAATTACTTCTTACCTCCCGCCCCACGAGACCCTAACCTTTGTTTTTTTCCCCCTTCTGTCTTCCTAGTGAGAAAAAACATACTAGACGGAGAAAGTGATAAATCTTGGCTGACATACATCTCAATCTCAAGTGACCCCACTAGAATATTGTACAAAAGGGTGCATAGTTTTCGGTAACGTTTCTGGTAAACTCCTTTGTGTGTGTGTATATATATATATATATATATGCTTGTGTAGAGAGATAACTACTAACTATTATATTCAAATGTATTGAAAAATATCACATTCTATATCATCCAAATACTTGATTTGACATGATTTCATATACCCATTTGATCTCTTCACCTCATAGTTTAGGCTTTCAGGTTAAAAACTTAACATGCTATTAAAGCATGTTGTTCGTGGGTCTATTGCATTTGTGTTGATCTTCATGTGAGAGGCCTGTTCTCGTCTCGTCAAACATGCTCGCTAAGGAGAGTGTTGGAAAATACATCACCCAAATACTAAGTTCGATGAAATTTCATATTTAGACCCTCCATTTAACAATTTAAGCTTTTAAGTTAGAAACTTAAGGAAACTTTCTTACGCCTAGTTGAGCTAGCCAATATATGTATGTATATAGATTTTATTATTTTTGGTGGTTTTTTCTTATGATAATGAAATCGACTAATTAAATTAAGATGCAAAGGACATAATTTTTGGTGATATTTGTAGCTCCGTGATTTCAAACACCAGTTAATAGCTGAGGTTTTAGCCCCAACGATTTTTGCCATTCTACTGGGGAAGGATAATGTTGACTTTATAACTTGCCCATTCACTCGGTGATATTTTTAATTGGCTCTTTGCCCTTGCCGGCGGCAAGCCTCTTTACCAATCCTTCTTTTTAACATCATTTTGGCAATCCCCCTCTTCCAACAAGGTCATTTTCTTCGTAACCCTTGTCTTTGCTCTGGTCATATTGCCCTATGACCACGGCTTTTAAAAAGTGAGATTAAAATTCTTAAAAGATATCAGTTTTTTCTTAAAACCGTGATCAAATGTTTTGCCCATGTAGACGATCACACTTATTTTTTAAACTGTGATCTTTTTATTTTTCCAACCATGATATTTTTCTATTATTGTAGTAGTGTTTCTGTTTTGTTTTTTGTTTTGTTTTGTTTTTTTTTTTTGTTTTGGTTTTTACCTAAATGTTGCTTTCGCATTAAAACATTTTTTTTTTCCACTTCTAATTCTATTAGATAGAGTTTGGATTCTCTCTTGTAAATAGGTATGTTTGAATCTTTAAGATTATTTTAAAGTCATTGGATGTATCATAATTTAAAAATCAAAACACATTGAAGTAAAAATAGAAGATTTAAACTCGATTGAGTTTAGGCACATCTGTACAATCAAAATTTGATGACTAGGTAAGTGGGTCCCATTATCTTTGCACTCAATTAACATCTTACGTTTTTGGACAGACTCAACTTTTCCCATTTGTAATACTTCCATTATTATAATCATCAAGAAGGTATGTCTTGTGGGAATCCTATTAACACGGGAATGGAACTTACCTGGAAAAACATGGGAATTGGGAGTGAAACCTTTTTCTTGGGAGTCAAACCCTTCAACCAAACATTGCTTGAATATGTTTGCCATTGCATCAACATACTGGATGTTAATCAAGTCAAAACTGTTTGTTTTGTTTTGTCTTGTTTTTTGTTTTTATTTTTGGGTAAAATGCAAAAAACCCCTTCCTATTATTACCCATTTTGTAAGATACCCCCTTCTATTAAAAATCCCATAAAAAACCCCCCATATTGTGTAGGGTTGACAAAAACTCCCTTCCATCCAATTGCCGTTAGGAAAAATAACGGAAATTGATCACGTGACTGGCACGTGATATGATTAGCATCATTTTATGACTAAAATACACTTTGACTAAAGCATAATAGTTAACCTAATCTAATTTCACCCTCTCTCTTCCTCTCCTCCCTCACGTGCCTCTCACCTGATAGTGCTCTGTCCCTATCTCCGCTCCTATTACCGGTGGCTACCGCCGCCGTTGCCCTTCCACCTGAGAAAAGGAATGAAGATGGGGAAAGGGCAAACCCCACGTTGACTGCGTCATGGAAGAAGCCATAAACCACCGTTAATTTGCTCACCACTGCCACTATAGATGCCGATCTGCTCTTCCCTAAGATGGCATCATGGAAGAAGCCATGGCACACCATTTTTTTCGGCGATGAAGCAAAATTTTTTTGCAGATCTGAATTTGGGTGCGCCTTACAGTGAGGTAGTGGTGCTAAGGGGTCTGCGGCGAAATAGAGGAGGAAGCGGCCTTCTTCACAATCCTAACCTTCTTCTTCACCATAGTTTTGCGCGGTGGCACCACCGCAATTTCCACACCAATCCCTCCAGTACCATCAACCGCTTTTTCTCCACTATCTTTCTCAGCGTTTTCAAGCACGGAGCCCCCAATGGGGGCGATTCCAGGTAGCGGCGGGGAAACCCCGCTTTTCTCAACGTTTTCAAGCACGGCACCACTTCCTTCAGTACCTCCAACGATCGTTTCTTGACTAAGTGGGCGCAGACGCTTCAACAGCGGTGGTTTCCGGTGGAGGCGCTGCCATCTCACCTAGGGTTCCGTCAGTAGCCGCCGGCGCTGCGATTTCCACATCAATTGTAGGGGCAATTCCGGGAACCCTTTCCGATGAGGGTTCGGGCGCAGGGATGGTAATTTCTGGGGGATTTGTGGGTAAAGATTCAGAGGGATCTCTAACAGCGAGAGATTTGGCGGTAGATTTTCTGGCGGTGGTTCTAGTGGCGCGTTTGGCCGGAGCACCGGCGGTTTTCCTTGGTGGCATCGGATTTTTTTTTAGGGTTCTTTGACTACATGTTCATGCTGGATTGGTATTCATCTTCATCTCCGTCCATATTTCTCCTTTTTTTCTCTCTTTCCCGGACTGGTATGCCGGAGAAATGGTATGCTGAAGAAATGGAATGCCGTCCATCTTCATCTCCGTCCATGGTTCTCTTCCTTTTTATTTTTTATTTTTATTTCTTATATAAACGACACCGTTTCATAACAATATTAATTTTTATAAACTGAAAATCAACTATTTTATTCCAAAAAAAAAAAAATACAAGGGTAGAATGGACTTTGCAAGTTTCCGTTAACGGCGTACCCCCCTGGAACAATATAGGGGGTTTTTTGGTGGGTTTTTTTTAGAGGGGGGTATCTTGCAAAATGACTAATAATAGAGGGGGTTTTTCTGCATTTTACCCTTTATTTTTTTATTTGGTTCTTCTTGGTTGCAATCATGTAAGAACATGCTTACTTAAGTTGTATAAGTACTATGCATCGGTTCTATGTACTTCGTAACCAATCAATAATAACAGACCGAATCCAAGGACCCACGATGGAAACTAACTTGCCCATTCACTCGGTAATATTTTTTGTTGGCTCTTTGCCCTTGCTGGCGGCAAGCCTCTTTGCCAATCCTTCTTTTTAAAAAACGTCATTTGGCAATCCCCCTTTTCCAACAAGTTCATTTTCTTCGTAACCCTTGTCTTTGCTCTGGTCATAGAAGGCCAAAGCATTAGCTGCTCTTCCTCTTCTCTGTGTTTTTTGCTAGATCCGCTCTTCCTTCTCGTCTGGTAAATATTTACTGATCTTTTAACTACAAAGAAGGATGCACTGATCCATAGAATTGAGATATGGCATTCCTCCCCTGATATTCCTCATCCTTCTCCTGTTCCGAAATTCCCAAAGCATGCCTTGGAATCAAGATGGTGCATTAGAGACTAATCATCATCCCACTTCGATGATTCCCATATTGCTTCTTGCCACTGCCTTATTATTCTTTCTCTTCACATCCATCAAGCTCCCTCTCAGTGCTTCCGCCGAGCCAATCCGCTTGCGCGCCAGAGATTTCTCTGTTGCAGTGGCCATTTCATTGCTAGCCTCGTTCATTTTCCCACCACCACTCTTCTGGTTTGTTTACGCCTTAATCATTTGTACCTCTCCTTGGTATGGCTTGCTTTTGAACCTATTTAAACACTTTCTTGGCTGGTTATGCCACATCCTGCAAGCCATTCCTACTCTCATTATTATTCGCACCACTCGACAACCGGAAACTCTACAACCAGAACATCCTCGAGTTGAAATTGATGTTCTTGATGTTGAAGGACAACTTGCCATGCAAGATCAGCCAAGTTTGGAAGATGAATTTGTACTAGTCATTGATGAGCAGCTTCAGGAATGACGTCCATTTCTTAGTTTGTATGATAAGCCTTTGTTTGGTCGTGACGGAAACAGAGGAGCAGAAGAAGAAAGGGAAATTAAGGTCTTGCACTGTTTGGTTTCTAAGAAAACAAAATACTCAACCAAATAACTGATCTTGGCATAATTGAGCTGCATATTTTTTTTCCAGGAGCCTAATCAGCAGAATATACAAGATTTTATATTTCTTTTCTTTTCTTGTCGTCTAATTTCAGGGCAACCAAATAGAGACGTAGTGTTTTGAAGGGTGTCTTGTTTATATTTTGTACTGGTAACAAATAAACTCCTCTGTTTGTAAGTTGGATAATAACTCGAGGGATAGAAAGGGAAAACAGCAAAAATGTTTTAGAGATGAGTCCATTTTGAGGAAATTTTAGCATTTTCCTTTTGTACCCATGTTCTTTCTTAGATCCAAACGGAGTCCTAGGTTTTGGGTTCTATGTAAAATGTATTCAATCTTTTTATTATGGATATTTTTAATTCAGTCACAAAATTTGCCTTGGCCACTAAATTATGTATACATAGTGAAATCATGAGAGAATATAGATCCATTAGTTTTTCTTATATATTTTCTGTTTTTATGTTTGTGGATGATCGTCTCATTCAAAATCAGTGATAGATGCCTTCAATATTAATGCTAAACACATTATAATCGCTTAATTTTCATTTGGATGACCAAACAAGCCCTTAATTTATATAGTATATAGGATGATGATCAAGTAAGCACGTGTTGATATAACTTATATCAACACCCGTGTATATATATATATATATATATATATATATATATATGTGGGGTTATGTTCCCATCAACAAGTATTGATATAAGTTATATTAGCATCATGCATTTGGATTGTACCCCTTGCATTGGTCCAATGTATCTTATATCCTACTAATGAAAAAGGTACAACTCTCAATGCGAGTGTTGATATAAGTTATATCAGAACATGCTTACCTGATCATCATCCTATATGTGTGTGTGTGTGTTTGTTACTAAGATTTTCATGAGCTGGACTAGAGCTCAATTCTTATGCTAGCTTTGAGACTACTCGAACGTAAAGGAAAGCTTGCATTCTTCAAGGGGACTTCTGTTGATGATGATGAGAGAGGAATTCTGCGTTTCAATTTTCTACTATAACTTACCTAGGCGTTGATTGTTATTTGGTTATCTATTACTATATTTATTTATTTATTATTTTTTTTTTTTTGGGGATAATTGTTGTTTGTTACTATTAGTCTGATCATTTGATCGACATAAGTCTTCTCCAAAAAAATATGCAATGGACAGTTAAACGTGCCTTCTGATAGGTGCCACTCCTAGTTGGCCATCCTTCCATGACAGTATATTTTTGGGATATAGTAGAGGGGTGAAAGGGAGATTTTCAAAACTG
This sequence comes from Liquidambar formosana, assembly GCA_039720395.1. Taxonomy (NCBI): domain Eukaryota; kingdom Viridiplantae; phylum Streptophyta; class Magnoliopsida; order Saxifragales; family Altingiaceae; genus Liquidambar; species Liquidambar formosana. Next base: position 318,318 of record JBBPBK010000032.1, read on the forward strand.
ATTATATTGTGATCGACCTGAATGAGGCTTGGGCACCTACGTCTGATTCAACCTGGCCAATTACAGGGGTATATGATAGGGAGAAAAGTTATAAATTACTGGAAACCTCCTTAAATTATAGGCCACTTTCTTGAACCTCCTTAAATTATAGGCCACTTTCCTTAAATTACTGGAAACCTCCTTAGAGTTATCAATGACTACAACAAAGTCATCTACCAAACTTGACTGATCCTGCATAAGCTGTCCTTCGAGGTCAAGTACGTCAATGTCAAGTTCTGGTTCGGTGACTTCATGTTGTTGGGTGATACAAAAGAGAGTAGAAATGGCTTGAAGGGTGTAGTATAGCCAGCAGAGGAAGTACTTGAATAGGTTCTAAAGCAAGCCATACCAAGGAGAGATACATATGATTGAAAGATAAGCAATCTAGAAGAATGGTGGTGGGAAAATGAATGAGGCTAGCAATGAAATGACCACAGCAACAGAGAAATCTCCAGCACACAAGCGGGATCTTGATGGATGTGAAGAGGAGAGATGATGGCGAGAAGCAACTTGGGCATCTTTAAAGTGGTACTCTGATCAGGAGGAGCAAATTGGTCCCATGGCTTGCCTAGGGAATTTTGGAGAAAAAGGAGGTTAAGCAGTGGTGGAACGGCATGTCTCGCATCTACAAAGCAGTACATCACTTCTCTTCACTAGTTTATTTTCTTAAGGAATCAACAATAAACTAGGAATTAGTTGCAACGGCAGATGTGAAATTTGCCTCTGCTCGTCAAGTTATATACAGATAGGGTCCATGCATGCAATAGTACTATGTGAAGTAATCAATCTCCTGGTTTACTCCAACCCCCCCAGCAGTGGGAAGTTCCCAAGTTACTTCAACCTGCGTCCAAAACAAGCAAAAAAAAAAAAGGTCACAATATCACGAATGCTTACAATGCGTAAGATGAGGAAGCAAAAAGGTCACAATATCACGAATGTTACAATGCGTAATGTTATGAATGTTGCAGTGTTATGTTATAAAGAAGATTACTGTAGCATTGGGTTCCTATTTTTGGAGATGAAAACCAGTAAGCTTATGTTATAATTTTTCCCTCTTCTTTGTCAAAAGATAATAAAATCAAAATGAATGGGAGAAACAATAAATACTACTTAATAGTTACCGCCAACCAATCAAATGGATCCCAAGCCATGTCAATGAATCACAAATTAATAAATTAAGGCATTATACCAAATACCAAAGCACCTCATCGTGGGTCCAATGGCTGAAAAATTGAAGATTTAATTACATGGAGCATATGTCGTAATCATAAGAACCTACTGTTGTCCTTGGAAGGCATCACAACAGATTTCATAAACTCCAGCTTGCAAATTTCGTTTGGAAATTCTTGACGGTAACGAGCTGGAACAACTTCTTCCTGAATGCCGCGATTCAGCGCCAAAGAATTTCCTGCTGCTACCATATACTTGGTGATAAATAAAGGCGTCTCCTCAAGGATCAGTTCGCCTTCACTTACAAGGATTCCATCCTCTCTTTTTTTTTTTCTTTTTTTTTTTTTTGGATAAGGAAGGATTCCATCCTCATTGACTTGATGTGTGACCGCCATATCAATTGTGAAGCTGCAAACACACAGCAAAAATGTCATGGACCTCAGACCATAAGCTATCATCACATTAAACAGACAATGATGCCATCCTGGTACCCATAACCATTAATTTGTCGGAAAATAATATGAGCACACTCTCACCTTACTAGCTCCTAGAGGAGCACCATCTTGTAATTTCACCAAAATTCAGTGTCCAGGGGCCAGAAATTGACGATACCCTGTTAATTATTGATTGCATGAAACAGGATTACCAATTCACTGCTGATAGCGTTGAATGTAAGAAGGTGGTTTCAAAGAAGATTTAGAATCGACATGCAGTACCTTCAAGAATTGAAAATCCATGGCAGTTAGTGGCTTAGTGGGCATGCTTGAGTTAGGTCCAAAAAGTCACATCTAGAACTGGTAACAAGCTTTCCGACTTTTTTCTTCACCTTTGAGGAGTGTCAAGGGGTTGGGCTCCAGCCTGATTTAGCATTCTGCTTGTTTTGCTTCATATTAGTTTTAACCAGTCAACTTCAGCTCCCAATAAGAATGTACTGCCTTTGTAAAGGTCAAAGATTGACTTTAACAAGGCTAAAGCACCATATACTTGAAAACTTCCCAGTGAACTTCAGACAACGTTTGACTGAGAAAGATATAAAAATCTTCAATCAATTCCAACCCATTTCCTAAATGCCCGAACAAACTCAAGCCTCTTGTTTTGAGCCTCAGTTCTAGCCTTGGATGCTTTTAAATTTCTGTAAAGATCCTTGTGAAACTTTAAGAACTCACTTTTATACATCCACTTGTCAGTATACATATTCTGCTGTTTCAAATGATCAACGACCTCCATTACTCGCTCAAAGTAACCACCTCGCAGAAAATTTAATAGCAGCAACTCAAACAAATCCCTGCTTATTACTAAATTCCCAATCTCCATATTTCTCTTAATGTCCCCCCACAAGATTGTAATTTCACGATACATTTCCATAGAAGAATACCCATGTACCAAATAAGCAAAAGTTTGCACTGTGGGTTGAATTTTCATCTCTTGTATTCTTCGATATGTCTTCAAAGCATCCCCAATCATTTTGGCCTTGCAGAAGAAATACATAGAAGAATTTAACTCGTAAACCAAAGGAGGAATAGCTTTCTCTTCCTCTCTCATTTCCCAAACCAAACACTCAGCCAAATCTGATATTTGAATTGAAGATGATGCTTTTGTATATACTTCTGATCGACATGTGGAAACAAGCATCTCATCAGACATATCCAGACCTAAATCAGCCTTCCTCATTTGTCTTAACAGTGCCTTTGCTTCCCTAAACATCCTTCCCTTGTAATAGGCTGTCAAGAGTGACATATACGTAATCAAACCCATGGGCACCCCAGCCAATTCGATGTCATCCAAAATGTCATGAGCAGTCTCCAGCCAACCCAAATGGATGCAAGCATCAATCACATCAGAACACAAACTTGCTTCTTTCAATGAACCTAACCCTTTTTGAATGGTAATTAAAATCCTTGAGAGCTCACTAATTTTTCCTACTTTCTTGTATCCATTGATGAGCTTGGCCAGTGACCTGTTGCTAAGGACAAGTTTTGCATTTCTAAATATAATGAGCTCTTGCTTACTTTTCACCTTGAGGACAGAATCCTTTTGCAGCAGCTCGGGCACAATATGTATTTTCAAACCTGCCTTGAGATTGTGAGATGCAATGGGGACTAGGCAAGGCTTCTGTGGGTCCTTATTATCCTTTTGATTAGGAAGAGACTCCCGGATTCTACACATATCTAATGCAAGCCTAGCAGCAGCCTCAATATCACTAAACTTGAAGTGCAAGCTCAGCAAACTATCATAGAACTGCCGATAATGACGAACCAAAGGAATCGAAATTCGATCAATATGGTCTTTAAATTTCTTTATCTCATCCCTTTGACCATTCATCTCATGAATCCGGGCGATGATAACTATAGATTGTGCATCGGCTATGACTCCTATGCGTGGCATCAACTCTATAAGTTGTTGGCCTTTCAAAGATGATCCAAACCTCACACAAGCATCAAGAACAAGATTAAAAATCATGGTATCTGGTCTTATCTGCTTAGCATGATTGGCTCTGTTTTCACTTAAATGCTGGAAACAATCACAAACTGATCTTAAGGTAGTAGAGAACTGTTTTCACTCCGTTCAGGCTTAATAGTAGTAGAGAACTGTTTGAGAGATGGGTTTTGATTCTGCTTATGGAAAACACCTGATACTAGAAGTGTTGGAGAACTGTTGCTTAGAATGAATTCTCTGTCAGAAACTGATCTTAAGGTAGCTGTCTGAATAGTTGAAACCACACGGGCCCTCGATGAACAGCTCCTGATGAAGCGGGAATGTACTAAGATTTCTCCAGTCAATGATAGTGCCATTCAGAGGTATCATTAACACCACGAATGTGGATAAGTATAACAATTTATTGTCACTAAACAATCCTCATGTTTGAACGGAGGATATACCTTGTACAAGCTAATGAATTATGCAACAAAACTACTTAGAAAGACCAGTGCATTCCCATTAGTTGAGCAGTGGAGGCGAAATACTCTAAATTAGGATTACTTACCAGACGAATCTTGAAGCAACGGAGACCGAAATACTCTGAATCAAGCAATGGAGGCGAAATACTCCGAATTGAGCTCCATTTTCGGTCATTTTCCCCCATTTTCTGCAAAATTTCGTACATGAGATTTTAAAGAAATCTTGGAGAGAATTAGAAAGTAGTTCCACAGCTTTCTCGGCAACCAAACAGAGGGGGTTTCTCCTTTGATGCAGCTTCAATTAGCTACAAAAATCATAACCAAATCAAACTTCACGTACTGAAATTCCAATCGACGGCTTCCCTTACCCCCAAACGCGGATCCGTTTTCAAAAGCCTCAAAAGAGTTGGTGAATCGATACGTGCAGTCGAGATTCCGAACCTGGAGGCAAGATTTTGCGATCCGGCGGCTGCGAATTGGAGAATCGGCAAAGAAGAATCCGTGAGGAAACAAGAATGGGAAAGACACAGACGAATTAGGGTTTCTGTAACACTCCGAGAGAGACTTTTCGATCTTTGACAAGTCGAGAAAATGAAACACAAAGAGATAGAAATAATCGGCAAATCCGGCTTTGCGCCAAATACTAATCTTGAGCCGACAGACAAAAATTTGCTGAGAAAATGGGAAATCCAACCTTTGCACAGCCTGACAGGTTGGGGGGGTGGTTGTTAGTTAGCTTGACTTCCTTTTAAGTGATACTCCGTATATATTATTTGGCGGAGTAACACTTCTAATAAAATTGTGATACCACCAGGTACTATAAGAAAAATTAAAGTGTGATTATGATTAAAAAAATATTATGATAATTTTATTTTACTCTATTGTTAATAATTTGTGGTACCATATCAACCCTGAGCATAAAAGATAGTGAGATTTTTGGTAATTTTCTTATGAGCATAAGTTGGTGGTATGTTTTGTTTCAATTTCGTCCATTGTGAAACAACTCCGTTGTGATACGACCACCTACTATCACGAGTTAATGAGAAGAAATTAAAGTGATGTTATAAGTAAGAACATACTATGATAATTTCATTTTGCTCTGCTCTCAATTTCAGTCACTTAGCATCAAAAGTAGTGGGATTATTGGTAATTTTCTAATGAGCATAGGTTGGTAGTATGTTTTATTTTAATTTCGTCCATTGTGAGGCTGGATCACTGTACTGGTAGTGAGCAGTTCTTTCGTTTTTTTTTTTTTTTTTTTTTTTTTTGAGAAGAAGCTGGTGAGTATTTAGTTGTCTTTTAGAGTAATTTGCATTATGGGCTTTTGAAATTATCGTTCATTTTCCCCTACTTGTGGTTCCATCCATATCGATTAACTGATAGAAAATATATTTTAAATATATATTAACGAGAGCGATAGAAAAGAAGGTGGGGAAGAGAGAGAAAATATATTTTAAACCAATGAAATGAAGGTTTTTTTAACTACCTGATATCACACGAAGAAAATGTTAGCACAATTTATACATTTAAGATACTTCTAACGGAGAGAGAAACTGCTAGTGCTCATATTAATTTATAGGTTTTTTATTTTTATATATTTTTATTTTATATTTATAACATGTTAATAATTTATAGGTTAATGAATGTTAAGAATTGTCAAATAATAAGTGATTAAGTAGTGTAATACCAAAAAGAGAGAAACACTTTTTGAAAGGGTATTATAGTCAAATTCAAGATTATAAGTGTTTAAACAGATTTGGTCACCAAATAGATAGAAAGCACTTCTTACATTAGAAACTCTTTCAAGTATATGATAGCCAAACATTGTCAAAAGTCTTTAAAGTAAACTCCTTTCTCCAAAAATCTTTTGAACAAAGCACTTCTTTAGAAGATACAGCTGCGTCAAACAGGCCCTAAGTGTTCCTACCACTTATGAGCAAATGAGGAAAAAATTTCTTCCTAATTAGTGAGAAGCTAGAATAGTATTTTCTAATTCGCAAATAACAATACGTATGCATGTTGTGAAATAACAGTTTCCCATGAAATTGCAATTTGCCGGCGAACAAATGGATCATTAACAAAATTTTCCAACTTAATTATAAAAGAAAATGATTGACACTACGATGAAATCCATGGAAGTACTGTCTACTCCTCCTTGTTTACCAGCGGATTTTGAACAAAATGAGATTCTGAATCCCCCTCTGGCCTCTCCCCGTACCCACCAAACAAAACACACAACACACGCACACACAATTAATGCCTTTATTTTATATTGTCAGCGCTGAAAACTGAACCATGCATATACATAAGTTTGATGATTTTGCTATGTCTACCACAATTTTGATCGACTTGCATGGTTTAGTGGATAAAGTAAATTCTTTGATTGGAAAAAACCAGCATCCCCAACCACAACATTGAATTACTCTAACTCAAAACCTGAGGCTCCCTTTCCATGTCAAAAAGGGCGAGGGGAAGGAAAGGAAAAGGCTACAACTTGCTTAAAATGATACCTGGAAACCATGCATATCGCAAATACGTACTTGGTCGAGCAGAAGTTTTTTTTTTCTTAAAAACCAAACAGCAGAAAATAAGAGGCAACAAATTTCTTTTCCCCTTCTACCTCAGTTTTTCGTTCTACATCCAATCAAAGGTTATTATACTAACTAAGCATAACATTGACATCATTGCTAAAGCAGCCGTCAATGACCAGAACAAAGTCATGTTCCAAACTTGACTCATCCTGCATGGGTTGTCCTTCAACTTCAAGTAGTACATCAGTTTCAAGTTGAGGAGGTTCTGGTTCTGGGCTTTCAGGTTGCTGAGTACTGCAAATGATAATGAGAGTAGGAATGGCTTGCATGGCACGGTATAGCCAGCAACAAAAGTGCTTAAATGGGTTCAAAAGCAAGCCATACCAAGGAGAGATACATATAATTAAAAAGTAGGCTACAAAGAAGTGTGTTGGTGGGAAAATGAATGAGGCTAACAATGAAATGGCCACATGTACAGCACCAGAGAAATCTCCAGCGCGCAAGCAAATTGGCTGGGTAGTGACCAAAACATCAAGCGGCAGCTTAATGGAGGTGAAGAGGAAGAGCAATATTACAATGGCAAGAAGCAATGTGGTATGAAGATGAGTCTCCAATGCACAATCTTGGTCCCACGGCTTAACTTGGGACTTCTGAAGCAGGAGGAGGGTGAGCTTTATCAGTAATGGGATAGTATATCTCAATTCTAGGGTGAAATACATCCTTCTCTGTACTAGTCTATTGCCTAATAGAATCATCGTTAACAAACTCAGAAGAGAGGACTTTGTTTTGCCGCATATGAGCCCCTATATATACTATACTATAATGGACCCGCGCGATGCGCAGAAACAAAAAATGCTATTATTCTCTCTGGGTCTAGGTAAACAGGAAAAAGAGATTTAACAATCAATGTAAAATAAAAAATGACTAAACTTAGGTGGTCAGGTTTTCAAGTTTGCCAAACAACCCCTCAGTGTTGATCTTAGAGTCAAGATTATCCTTTCTACAACTTATATTAGAGGAATGAGAGGGAAGGCTGTGCCGCGGGGTGGGAGAAGGGAAGAAAAAAAAAATAAAAAGGAGGGTGGGAGAAGAGAAAAAAAATAAATAGAAAGGAAGGGATAGGGAAAAGGAAGAGGGAGAGGGGAAGGGAAGGCGGGGGGTGGGGGGGAGGAGGGAAGAAAAAAATTTAAAAATTAAAAAAAAAGGAAGGGATAAGAGAAAGGAAGAGGGAGAGGACAGTTGTATGGGGAAGGGAAGAAAAGAAAAAGAAAAAGAATACAATAAAAAAAAATAAAGAAGGAAGAGAAAAAAGGTTATTGACATCATGGTGTGAGCCCAAAAATAAGGAGAATGATGGAATTTGGAGGGAAGAGAGGTTAAAAAATCACCTAATATAATGCTGATGTCATCCTAACTCTTAAATATAATATGTAATAGATTCCTGTATGTATGACTCAAGATCCACTAATTAGGTTTAGGAAAGGAACGTGCTAAATATTAGTATATATGCAGATGGACCATGCATACTCATCATTCATATATATATATATATATATAGATATATATATATATATATATATGTATTCGGTATTCCCAAATTTCCAAAGCACCTTTTTATGCTAAGGATCATTTATAGATACGGTCATACATCCACACTAGTCAGAAAAATCATTTAGGATCCTCTGTGGGGACCACTTGAAAGTATGAAACACGCAAATGAAAGTATGGTGTTAGTTCTCTCTTAGTCATGTGAACAAAAGCTGCACTATTATGATGTTAATATGTTATGCACCATTTTTTTTCTTTTCTTTTTTTTCAATTTTTTTATAATTAATTTTTTTTAGGGCGACTCAGCGCACCATAGGTACCATAAGAATGCTAAATTGTTGAAGACAAGACGAAGTACCATTAGTCATTATGGGTAAGATCAACATACAAATTTTTTTATATAAATTTTTACAAAAGTTTTTAAATAACCTATTTTCAATTCTATTTTGTGAAACACACCATTGAATTAAATAGTCTTCTTATATAACTCATGCATGCACGTAAAAAATGAAGTTAATCCGAGATTAAGAATTGCTTCATCCATAAATATGAGAAAACTTGTTTTTTTTAATCACTAAAAATCTCACATTTATGGATGAAGTAGCTCTTAATAGTGGATCAATTTCATTTTTTATGTTCATGACTTATGTGAGAAAACTATCAAATCCATGCCAACGGTGGGTTTCGTAAAATATAAATTGGAGATACATTATTTAAAAACTTACATGTGTAAAAAATTGTGTATGTTGATCGTAACCTTAGTGATTACATCTATAAAATAAAATATTTATTTGTAAAAATAAAAAATTATAATGAGGGAATGCTAACTTATAACAATCTTACATGAAAATTTTCTGGAGTGTAGTAATATAAATATAGATACTCTCTCTACAGTGTTTATACTAAAAATATAATTACTGGTTCTATTGGCTTGCTTAAAAACATGCCTAAAATTAATAAACTCAAATTTCAATAAATTAATAAACCAACATCATAATGTTTTAAGGATACTTGAGTCTTTGACACAAATGGGGCCAACCGCCTCCACACAATTTTTCATAAATTAAAATTTTGTGTACTATTTTTCACCCTTACTAATTTATATTTTATTATTCCCCCAACTCAAAACTTCCTTTCTCATGCAATTAGAAGAATCATAGGGGAAACTTGTAATTAAAGGTCTGGATATCTTAAATAATATTATTATTAATCAAAATTTACGTTTTTTATATTTATTAGTAGTTCAGAATTTTTCTTTGATGATGTTATAGCTAGTCAACTAGAAAAACAAACAAACAAATTTTTAGAAGGTTGTGGTCAATTAATTTCTTTAGTTTATAAAATTTTAACAATAAATTAAAAGTCACCCCGTTAAAGTAAAATTCTGGCTCTGTCACTAGTGACATATGCAGATAATAAAAGGGGAATTCGTTTAATTTGAATCTTCAAGAATCTTTTCTGTCAAGCACGATATAGTTCATTCCAAAAAAAATATCTAGTAATCAAATCGAACAGAAGCATTATGCAAATTAAAACTTGTACCATCTAGTAACAAAGCTAGCCGCCAGTTGCTGTCTTCATAAAATAATGTCTTGATCTGCTAAAATTTAATTTAATTTAATCTAACTCAAATGTGGACTATCCCAAAAGTGTCAGGCTATTGCCATCACATAAAATACTCTAAGCCCCCCATTTAATTTACATTTTTAAGGTTTTATGAAAAATATAAAAAAAAAAATTTATGAAAACTAATCACATAGTCTATTATAAAACATTATTCCGGACAACTTTGTAGAAGAAAGTTTTTCCAAAATCTGTTATTTAAATAGACTTTTTGGTAATTTTTCATGGAAAATGAAATAGAGATTGTAAATGGCCAAAAAGTCTGCTTAAATGATAAATTTTGGAAAAAATTTCTTCTACAAAGTTGTGCAGAATGATGTTTTCTAGTGAATAGTGCGAATAATTTTCGTAAAAACCTTTCATATTTTTCATAAAATCTCAAAAAGTGTAAACTAATGGGGGCCTTTTGAGTACTTTATGTAGTGGCAATAGCCTCACTCATCCCAAAAATACCTACAGAATATGAAAATTAAGCATATTCTATTTTTTTTAAGGTAAATTATTGAAAACTAGCATGAATTTTAGGTCCATTTCTACTTTAGTACCAACAATTTCAAAACCAATCAAAAAGAACTTAAATTATACGTGTGTGACAATTTAATACCTTCCACTATTGCAGTATTCATGAAATTGTCCAAAAAATGCATGTTAATAGAAGGCATTAAATTGACATGCGTATACTTTGGGATCCATTTTGAAGTTGATAGTATTAAATTGTCATACGCATGTAGTTTAAGAGTTATTTTAATTTATTTTTAAGTTGATAATACTAAAGTGAAAATAAATATAAGGTTCAATATAGTTTTCTATAATTTATTACTTGACCAAAAGAGGAAAAAAAATTTTTCATTTTGCTAGTGACTTTCAATTTGCCTTCTACTTTTTTTAGTTTGAACGTTTTGAATGAATAGATGATGATTAGGTAAGCACGTGCTGATATAACTTATATTAATATCAATATCAATATTGAAAGTTGTACCTTATACAATAGTGAGATATGAGATATATTAAATTAATACAAAAAATACAACCCTCAATATATAGTACTTATATAACTTATATTAACACGTACTAATGAAAACATACCTGTTGAATGAATGATCTACTTAGCAAAAAAATAAAATAAAATAAAGGTCTTGGCACCAAAAGATCACATGGGTAGGCCAGTGTCAAGAGTGCAGGTCCATCTAGCGAGACTGAACTTTCAAATATTACGGCAGTCAGTCAAGATGCATGGGTCCGGTCTATCAACCGTCCTTTACGTCTTCTTGGCTGGCCACCCTTGTTCTGCCTTGTTGCGAATCAATTTGTGATTTCACTTTTATACCTTTTTTTTTTTCTTAAAAATAGAAATCCATCAATCTGTGATTTCACTTCTACAATTTTTTTCTTCAGTAATTTTCAGGGGGAATTCTACCGTACTCATACAAAAAAAATAAATAAATAAATAAAGGGAAAACATACCCAAGTGATAATTAATTATATTTTATGGTAACTGATTACATTTAATTATAATAATCTCATATCACTTTTTGTAACAAATGATCATATTTTGTGATAAGTGATCATAAATATGATTTAAAATTATCACAAATATAATCATTTACCACAAAATATGATCAATTATCACTAGTTTGAAGATACAGTATCCAAAGATATCATATAATTTCCCAGTGAAAATATAAGGGTAATGTGCTTTAGTGGTGATATCCTTCAACTTCACACTTTTTTATCGGGATTTTCAAAATGGAAGAGGTCATTGGAAAATGCCTACTTCCTAGAATTTTCCACGCTTGAAATGATGCTAGCTGGTTGGCTTTATATCATTTTCCATGGTTGCAAATGATGCTAAGCTAGCTGGTTGGGGTTTAGTGGGTTGTTAATTACTTGTTGGTCATCCACTATACACGAACTGTGGAATTTGTGATCCACTTTATGTGGGTTTCTTTTATAAAATATATATGTTACTCTTTAATTATTTGGAAAGATATCGATGTCAAGCTTGCTGGTGCCCCAAAAGAAAAACAAGCTTTGCTATTGTTTTTATGGACGCTCCCGTGTCGCTTTTCTTATCTTGATTAGACTTTCCTAAAGCTTCTTTACTTTACCACCTCGTTTTCGATTCGGCCAACCTTTGATGTTCAGAGTAATTTAAAATTTTAAAGTAATCTCTCCAAACATGAAGAAGTTCCAACAACGTACAAAAATGAGTGAAAAAAAAACTAATACGCCAATGGCATTGTAGCCTAGGCACGTAGTTCTCTAACTCGTTAAGTGAGTGATTTATTCAAGTTTATAAAGAAGCAGTAATACATATTTGTTTTTTTCGGGGCATCGGGGGCATACGTTGGTATTCTAGAATTATAGAAATGCTTGGAAGGCCTACAAATATATTCTTTATCAGTAAATTATTGCTAATAATCGTGAAAAACTAGTAATAATTTAGGATAAATTACAAGAAATCTTTCTAATGTTTAATCCTATTTCACATAACCTTCTAAAGAAAAAGTTGACGCAATGTCCCCCTTTTGCTAGGTTTCAGGTGTTGTGCGGAAGCGCGATAAACAAACAAATATCTATTGTGGTAAAAGTAATTAATCAAACAAAACAAATAAATCGATGCAAGCACAGAAAATAAACAAACACACAAAGAAAATGAAACGCAAGATTTATGTGGTTCGGTAAGATGCCTACATCTATGGGCAGCGATGATCAATTCACTATGTGTTCAAGAGAACACAAGAGTAAGAATACTTACAAAATCCCTAAATCCCCTTAATACCCAATGAGGGCTCCCAAGTAACTCTCCTTGCATAAGAATGAAATCCTAAAAACAACCCCTTATATAAAGTGGGTTATAACATAAGTGAGTGGGTCGGATCAGATCAAAAAGACCCAACTTAACAAAATGGGTTAAAAGTGGAATTAAAGACAAATTCCAACAAATCTCCACCTTGGCTTGAATTCAACCAAACCATTCAAAAAAGGCAAATAAATCATCACTGCCTCCAAATACGCCATGAAATTACATCAAAATAATAAAGGGGAAATTAGCGAAAAGTCTATTTTTATAGGACTTATAGAGGCATAAGTCTATGTAGTAAACTTATGCAGCCATAAGTCTACTTTTAAGTAAAATGAGTTTACTTTTATAACCGTGGTAAATGCATAAAGTTAAGTTTACCCGTAAGTGTTATTTTTTGTTTTCAAATTTTAAAATGACATAACTTTCGATCTAGATATCGATTTCCAATAAAATTTATATATTTGAAATCTATTCGTCTAGCCTTTCGAAACAAGACCCATGATGAAAATAAAATTATGTATAAAAAAAAAAAAATAGTTACATTGATTACATATTTACATGTATCGATTTTAAAATAAATAAACATGTAACTATTTTAATGTGGGTTCAATTTTGTACAATTTCCCATACAAAATTATTAAATTTATTAGATATAACTATTGAATCAGTTAAATTGATGTGTTTGAAACCAAAAATTTGTAAGATTTAAATATTTTGTGACTAAAATTCAGTCACAATTAACTTAAAAGTAATTGTTTTCATGTAATTGTTTTTCTGTGAGTTCAGTATATACTTCAGTTACAAGTAGATGTTTGCCCAGATTTAATTGATTTTTTTTTTTTTTTTTTTGGGAAAAATTAGGGAAAAGACTCATGATGAATATAAAATTATGTATAAAAAAATAAAAATAAAAACAGTTACATTGACTATATGTGACTTTCTAAGAGGAACATTTTGCTATATAATATGAATGGTAATATCGTCTGAAAATATCTAAGAGGGACTTTTGGCTACATAAGATTTTATGATAAACTTATGGCTGCACAAGTCCAACTTTATGGGCTTGTGGCCAAAGTCCCCAATAATAAAACAAGAGAAAATTTTTAAGTTAAAGCTTCTTCGATTTTCTACATTAAAACTAGCAACCAACTAAATTTTGCCTCCCTTAATTATATTTCTGACTTCGTCCTTGTCAAGAAGTAACCTTCAAAATGCAGGACAAATCATTCAAACCAGGGGTAAAAGTGTCTTTCAACGGCAATCAAGAAGTCAGGCGGACATGTTTCCCATCCTTTCTCCTGAGGTTGGTTTCAAAAGTAACCTTTGACGTCGTGGGGAAATCATTAAAAGAAGGGTAAAAGTGTGTCAAACCTTTCAAAAGTTGGTTTCCAAAAATATATACACACTCAAAATTCTTGAGAAACCCCATCAAAGAAAGGGTAAAAGAGTCTTTATGATATAATGAAGCCAGGAAACTGTCATAAGTTTCCAAAAAAAAACCCAAACTCTTAGAAAAACTCATAAAAATGAATAAAAGATTCTATTGGTTACTCTCTTCGTCTCACACAATGATAGGCAAAGTTTGATAAAACACGTAGTTTAAAAAAAATTATCACTAGATTGACTTATCGCTTTTTAAACTCATTTTTTTAAAAAATACACTCTCTTACTTAGTATTGGGTTTTGTGTTAAAAATAATAATTGAAATGACAAGGGGAAGTATAGGAAAGTTCAAAAAAATTGTGATTTGATTTTTCAAAGTGAACAAACATTTTGGGACAAAAAAAATTGCAAAAATAGCATATCTTTATGGGATGGAAGGAGTACAATGAAACAATCAGGGCCTGTTTGGTTACTCTTAGAAAAACTCATAAAGATGAATAAAAGATTCTATTGGTTACTCTCTTCGTCTCACACAATGATAGGCAAAGTTTGATAAAACACATAGTTTAAAAAAAATTATCACTAGATTGACTTATTGCTTTTTAAACTCATTTTTTTAAAAAATACACTCTCTTACTTAGTATTGGGTTTTGTGTTAAAAATAATAATTGAAATGACAAGGGGAAGTATAGGAAAGTTCAAAAAAATTGTGATTTGATTTTTCAAAGTGAACAAACATTTTGGGACAAAAAAAAATTGCAAAAATAGCCTATCTTTATGGGATGGAAGGAGTACAATGAAACAGTCAGGGCCTGTTTGAGAACTTCAAAAACTAGATCAGAGTAGGTCCAATCCATAACTGTTATCTGGTTTTTAAATAAACTAACTTACAGTTGGTTTGAAAAAAACTTTGTTTATGCTTTATATTCATAACAAAGCTGAACTGTTTAGTATAAAAAAAAGACTTACCAAACAGTATGAAATCAAAATTGGCCAAATTTATTATTCTCAGTTGGCTAAGTTTCCAGGTTTTCCAAATAGCCCCTCAATCTCTTGTCTTGTCCCAAACTTCTCACAAATTGTTTTCCAAAAATAACCTCCGAAATGTTTTAAAAACCTCATCAAATGTAGGGTAACAGACTCCTTCAAATACAATGAAGGGCACCAACAACTCAAAAATTGGTATAAAAAAATAAAAGGTAAAATGTAGAAAATTACCCTCAAGTGTGGGGTGGATTTTAATTTGGTACTCCAAGTTTAAAGCGCATTGATTTGGTACCCAAAATTTCAAATATGTTCCAATTTTTGGGTTTACCGTAACCCACTGTCAGCACAAATGTGACCAACTATTTTTATAATATGTCTATTTTGCCTTTTTTATGTACATGAATGCCCTATTTTACCCCAAAACAAGATCATATTTTCTGTCCATCGTCTCTCTCTCTCTCTCTCTCTCTCGTTCTATTTCCCGACTGTTTTTTTTCCCAATGAAGCACACTTTGTTTAAAAATGACATACATGAAATGCCACATTTTTTTTTTTTTTTAAATGTCACAATTTTTGGACGAATTAGATTGAGGAAACCTCTGGTAGACAAATATTTTGGGTGCCGCACGCCATCGATATAAGATATGCATATATGTTTATGTGTGTGATATATACTTATGTTGGGACAGTTAAACCAATTTTTTTAATTAAAAAAAAATTGTTTTTCATGTTTGATTTATATAGAATTGTAGAATTTTGAATAATCTTAAAAATGACTTTTGAATCACCTTTTTTCGTTTCTCAATGGAGAAGATATTGAAGACAAGTTTTTGGATTGGAATTTATAGAAAATGGGTTACAACCAGTGATTTTTGAGCCACAAAACCTATATGATTTTGAATGCTTGTATTTGATTGAACCAATAGGACACTATTTTAGAACCCCAAAAGATCTTTGATTTGGATATTGAATCACTCGATTTGGCCAAGCATTGAGAAAGATATAGGGGTTCAAAGTTTAGGGTTTGATAACAAGAATGACCTATGTAGGAATAGGGTCCATTTGCAACCTGTTTCAAGGAAAGAGAAGGGTAATAACGTCCTTTCACGGTCATTGTTAACGGCATTATCCATTTTCGATCAATGAAATGGCTAGGTACTTAATTGACGCGTTTTAAATTTAGGGTACCAAAATGAAATCCACCCCAAATTTAGGAATAATTTTCTGCATTTTACCCAAAAATAAACCCCAAAACTTTCTTTGCAAAGAAGGGATAATAAAGCCCTTTCAAATACGACGAAGAAGACAAAAATTGGTTCCCCACTATAACCCTCCAGAACTCTTGGAAAAGCTCATCAAAGTGTTGGGGATATTCATGGATTTTGTATAAAACAATCGACACAGAATCTTTATTAAAATTAAACATGAATATAATTTACAACATAAATTAAAAATCATAAAATACAATGAAATTGTACACGGATAAATCACATAATAATCACAATTTAAATTAGCAAAATCAACACAAGAAATAGTGAATTAAAATATATTTTTAAAAAAAAAAAAAGAGTAAAAAGAGCTGGCCTGTGGGAAGGCACGTGAGATCACGCGGTCCTAAAGGAACTATCACCCCCCTACGTACAGGTGTTGACAGACGATAGGACCTTCAAGATACAACCCCAAAGCTTGCAGCTCTCTCTTCTATGGGTATGTCCACAGGAAGAGTATGGTGAACTCGTCCACGATCAGTTGCCCACCAAAATAATATAAAATAACTATATACAACTCTTAGAGAAAAATAGTGGAAAAGAGATTGAAAAGATAATGAGAATACCTCTATCATCCATATAGAGAAGCCCACTATTTATAATAAAATATGGCTGAAATGTTTGGGCTAATAAAGGCCCAAATTAAATGTCATAACAATTCTTATAACAGCTCAATAAATATCATGAAATAAAAGTCCAACGGCTAGTAACGGACACTAATAAATTATAGAAATTAAGACCCAATAATCAATGAAATAAAACTCATAAAATCAGCCCATAAAAGCCACGTGTGTGCCACATCACATCTCTCTCGTGCCATGTCATGACACGGCCGGCTGGTCCGGGTCGAGGCAGGCACGTATGTGTGCACACATGTCTGGTCCAAAGTTTTGAAGCTTTAAAGAAAATCACATATTTTCTAACAATCCCCCACAAGTTTCAAAACTTCAATCAATAAGTAAAATAAATATATGCACAAATAAAATATGTATATGGCAACTATATACTATGCAATAGGTGTAAGTGTCTTCTGGACTTGAACCTCACTTAGTGTTAACCGTTTCCATTTGAGGAGTCATAGTAGCAAAGCTTGAACTTGACCCCTTGAGCCAAACTTCAACAAGTCACACCCATAGTATTGCTATGGGACGTGGTTCTAGGCGGGTTAGCGCAATTTATGGTCATGTGCTATATCTTAATTTTCATGAGAGTTTCTAGGGTCAGCCCGAACCCATAGCCACAGCTTCACGGCGGCTCTCATATAAGTAAGTCCTCCAAGGGTACTGCGACTATACCCTACAGGAGTGTCCCTGCCTTGGGCTTATTCAGAGTAAAACTCTTCCTTACTGTCACATCAATAACACTCTCATCATAGGGATGGAGAGGAGACACTCTCATAGTAAAAAGTGCTTTTTACGAGTTACACTCTACGGATTGTTCCTACCCATTGAACCTCCTTCATAGGATCTCCAATCACAAAGGTTGGGTTACTTCCGTTGGTGACTCCCTGTGGCCTTAAGCCCCATCCCCTCGATGGATAAAATAAATACATTTCTGTACAAGCTTCTAATTGGTTGATTAGCCACATTTCACACTATATTCTGCATCTCATCAACATATTGGCATTCTCGTTTCCTGTGTCACATAATGCTTCACATAGACATTAGTCAAACTTTAAACGATATAAACATTGCCAATATAGTGAACTCCCACAGTAATGAATATTTTCACTCTTTAAATGAGTTCACAAATAAACATAATTTCAATGTCTGGCAATCATCTCATGAACAATGCATATTTCATCTCAAAATCAAATTATATTCATGACTGGATTACAAATTCTAAATAAATAGAATATGATAAATTCTCAAGATAATAATCACAATGTCATGTCATTTCCAAAATTATAATCTTATAAAACCATAATCTTGACCATTTTAAATCTTTACTACAAAATATAATCCTCATATAAAATATAATATGCCACAATAATCATTACTTTATAATAAACCCCCACATTCAAATAATTTATTTTAATTTACATTTATATGCAACAGAACAATATACGGACATATGCATCACATAATATTAGTACAACATGTAATTGAATTCAATAAGCCTGTAAACTAAAATAAAGATTCATAATGACAAATAGGCATATAAGCCTCATGAGAATCACATATTCCAAATGAACGAATTCAATTTCAAAGATTTAAAACCAAAATTTGATACATTAATATAGTTCTTATTAAAAACTAGATTCTTTCCAGACAAGTGTAACACTAGGTAACATATAAATAAAAAATTTTGGAAAGAGAAATAATTGTTCAATCTTCTATAGAATAGAAATATTTAAAATTTTAACAATTTAAATTCATCAATTTCAACAACTTTCAAGGATTGAAGGAAATTTTAAAAATATCAAGAATTTAAGCAAATATATATCAAACATTGTAGTAGACATGATATGATCAACTACATACTACATGATTCTAAATATAATATATACGAATGGAAAATAAATTATAATAACAGTAACTACAACAACAACAACAATAATAATATCAATCCATATCTCAACCACCAATAAATTTGTGTTTACTTAATCTTGTTCCCTCTTTTATTGACAATTCTCAACGCCATAGGCATATCAATATTCATAAGCCATAATGAAGTGTTTCCAAAACAGAACAATACAATCACATGTTTTAACAACTGCTATGTAGTATTCTATTCCCATAAATATATACAGTTGGAGATGGTTCTAAATTCATTCTCATTAATACATTTGTATGGATGCAAAAATGAACATTTGAATAGAATAAATAACTCATATATATAAATTATAAGCTTCTGAATATGTCTCTTCTGCATTTCCTTTACCTTCATTTTTATTTTATTCAATTTCAATAGAAGGGTAATAGATGTTGATCAAGGATATTAGCAGACTAGTGTAACATTAGCAAATAAAACATATATTTTCCTCTAAAAGTTAATAGCTATAATAAAAATATCGTCTAACAGGATTACAATTTAGAGAAATCTGAACTAACAAAATTGAAGAAAATTTGGAAAGCTTTTATACAACGGAGACAAATAACAAAAGTCAAAAACACACCCACTTATCCAATGTAGATTGACCCAAAGTCCTATTGTAATACTGTATGATCCTCACATATGAACTGGGACCTAAGCAATCTAGCTAGAACTTTATAAAGTATAAAATTAAAAATCTTCTCAATTATCACTATTTTCAGCCAATCCTTAAATTAAACACAATCCAAAATTCTACATAGCTTTGGAGAGACTCACATATTCAACCAATGCATTAGTTCAATAAACTATCTCACTTTCTTCTACAACTTATGCTAAATAAATGCAATACATGAATTATTTTTCATGGTCCAAATGCAAAACCTTAATTAGACAAGACTAATAACACATGAAGAATTTTATAAAGCTTTCAATAAAAGAAATTAGTTTAATTTTGCGGTATAATAAAAATTATATCATTAACATAAATGATTTATATACTGCATACCGTGAAATAAATAAAAATAACGGTAAAACAATAAAGTAAAACTGTTTCAGCTCTAAATAGCCAAACGTCCAAAAGAAAAGCAACAGTCATACACACAATGGTTCAGGCATTCAGCCATCATGTAATAAATTCCATGAATAAAATAATGGAATTATTATATTTAGTGAATTGCATGCAATAAATAAAATAACTGTCCTAATTTAAAATGGGAAACAAATAGGTCTGAGGGAAGACTAATCATGGCTATATGCAAGAAACACAACCCCACCTTTAGTGGCAACCAACAAAAAGAACCCCAAAGGCCAAATTTCTTAGTGGCCCATATCAAATATGCAGCCATCTAAATGCCCGCTGGTCACAAGCTCACGTTAAGCTATTCAAATTTTAACTGATGGGAGTTATAGTATTATACTTGGCTGTCTCACGATGATAATGTATGGAAGCTACATGTAACCTATGCATAAACATTTTTGACCATTTTGAAGATTAGGAATTATAGAACATGGCTGTCTCACGATCGATGATAACATACTTTCCCATGCTAATTAGATAGACTTGATACAGTCGTTTGGATGAATCAGCCCATTAATCCATACAATAAATCTTCTATTGTTATAATATTAAATCAAAATGTAGAAAGCTGTTACCAACATATTAAAGAAGAATTAACATACCACTTGATATCCGGTAAAACCCTTAATGACCATAACCGGCATTAGTTCTAGAAGTAAAGACAAATGAAACGTATAGAAGATAAATGGATATTTATAACACATATCTAAGCATGCCATAGAAAATATAAAACCAATTTCATTTTAAGCAATTTTCCAACACTACATATAAGCACAACATTTTTGCACACTAGACTTGCAAATAGAAAATAATTTCCATACTATTTATATTGGTAAGATGCACCATGTGATACATACTAGACCATTATCATAGCATTGCTAACCATGTACACAGTGAAAGAGAACATGGTACATGTATAAGCCACATTCATGTCAATATAGCTTATATATTTTAAATAGATTTTGCATCAAAATGGAGGCTAATTGATAATATCACGTAAAACATTCAAAATTTCATGTTCCAGTGTTTTATCTAGCACATATATATACACACACAAAATATTTAGACATGCAGGAGTAGATAATTATCATACAAATTTATAACATAGAGTCAACATAGATTGATTCACATCTAACCAAAAGAGATACATATATAAAACTTCTACATAATTGTGATAGTGCAACAGTTGATATAACGGAAAATTCTAAAAACCCATCACCTTGTCTACATCCAAGTTACGGATCTAAAACATTTCAGTAGTGACCCTTCAATTCATTTGATGGTCACTAACATATTCTCAACAAGATATAATGATAGATCACATAGCAATCTATTAATCTATCTAAATTCACGTGTTACAATTCAAAAATAAGTATATTGAACAAAATCCATGAGAAATCGAAAGCCATAGTTCCTTTAGATTGTTGGGGATATTCGTGGATTTTGTATAAAATGATCGACACAAAATCTTTATTAAAATTAAACATGAATATAATTTACAACACAAATTAAAAATCATAAAATACAATGAAATTGTACACGGATAAATCACATAATAATCACAATTTAAATTAGCAAAATCAACACAAGAAATAGTGAATTAAAATATTTAAATAAAAAAAAAAAAAGAGTAAGAAGAACTGGCCTGTGGGAAGGCACGTGAGATTACGCTGTCCTAAAGGAACTATCTCCTCCCTACGTACAGGTGCTGATGGACGATAGGACCTCCAAGATACAACCCCAAAGCTCGTAGCTCCCTCTTCTATGGGTACGTCCATAGGAAGAGTATGGTGAACCCATCCACGATCAATTGCCTATCAAAATAATATAAAATAACTATATACAACTCTTAGAGAAAAATAGTGGAAAAGAGATTGAGAAGATAATGAGAATACCTCTATCATCCATATAGAGAAGCCCACTATTTATAATAAAATATAGCTGAAATGTTTGGGCTAATAAAGGCCCAGATTAAATGTCATAACAATTCTTATAACAACCCAATAAATATCATGAAATAAAAGTCCAACGGCTAGTAACGGACACTAATAAATTATAGAAATTAAGACCCAATAATCAATGAAATAAAATTCATAAAATCAGCCCATAAAAGCCACGTGTGTGCCACGTCACATCTCTCTCGTGCCACGTCATGACACGGCCAGCCGGTCTGGGTCGAGGCAGGCACGTATGTGTGTACACATGTGTGGTCCAAAGTTTTGAAACTTTAAAGAAAATCACATATTTTCTAACACAAAGAAGGTTAAACGAGTCTTACATATTTACGAAGAAGACTATTTCTTATCTTCTCTGTACTAGTTTAGCGTACACAGAAGGAATACCGCATGTCTATGAAATTTCATCCTTCTCCGTACGAGTTTGGTGTAGAGGAGGTGATGTTGGTGTGAGGAGGTGAGGAGAGCTGCTGCGCCTACGGGTATTTACAGAGGGAATTTCTACTTTAATTGAGGCGAAGATGGAGCTCTGGCAACAAACTGCTACTTTCTTTGTACTCCAATCTACCTTGGGCAATAAAGTAATAAACTACTCCTTCCATTTCTAATTGACCGTTCTCTTTGAAAAAACACACTTTTCTAGTGGTTAATACATGTAAAATATTGTCCTGTAATTTTCCCATGCATATGGGATGAGAACTGCATGTATCCAAGATAAGGGGACTAGTAAGATGCATAAACATCTTGGAATTTTTTTGATATCAAAAAAAAAAAAAAATGCAAAATATTTTGAATAAAATAAATAATTAATAAGTGGAGAAAAAAGCATTAGTGGGAAAACCAAAAGACATAAAACTTATTTTGGTAAAAATGATATTTTAATAAGGGAAAATATATTAGCTGTAATTGTGACTTGTAATATGCCTTTAACTTCTGATTTGGGAAAGTATTTAGGGGTTACCAAAATCCATAAAAGAGTTACAAAAGGAAATTTATTTTCATATCCTTGAAAAAGTTGGAGCAAGCATATGGAGAAAACACGGGGATAGAGAAGTGAGGAGACACACCCTCAAGAATTACACGTGGCAAGAAGGAGAAATGGAGGGCCGAAATTTGAGAGAATCATTTGAGGCCCAATGCCTAACAGCCCTCCATTTCTCCTCCTTGCTCACGTGTCATCGATCCTACGTTTATTGCACCATATATACAGTAAAAGTAACCAATTGCACCAAATCCAAATCCGAAAGGGATTTGGATTTATGGAGGGAGATTTCTAGTGTAATGGAGGCAAAGGTTGGAAAACATTGTATAAAGAAATTGCAATGAAAAAAGTAGTTTATATTTTATACAATATTTTCCAACTTATAAAGAATTGCAAATGTCTATTTTTTGGGAATTTTGGCCAAAACCCTTATGTATAAGAGTTCTAAAATAATAGAACCCATTAAAACTAACGTTTAGTAAAAACCCCATTTGATAGTAAAAAGACTAATAGACCCCTGTTTTTAGAAGTTCCTTTAATTTACAACTGTGCCATGTTACACACTTGGGGCAAAAAAACAGGCTTCTCACTTTCCTACGTTCCATTGTTTTCGGCGGAAATATATAAATGTAGGCCACAAAAAAATCTTTCCAAAAATCACTTTCCATCGTTAGACACAGCACCAAACATCCATTCTAGGGTTTTCTCTTCACATACTAGCATCCCCCCAACAGAACCAGACGATTTGGAGAACACGGATTGAAGATCACTTTCCTGTTCACTTTTTCTTCAGTTGGGATGTCCTGACCTTCCTCTTCATCAACATCTTTTTCTTCTTCTTTATCTTTTTCATCAGGGACCTCAGTGTGTTTATGATCACGCCCCAAGTCAAGTGTTTGGTTCTTCACATTGAAAAGTTGCCCCTCTTTTTTGCTGAACGTAATCTCACCACCATTATAAATCTGCATATGTAAAGAACCTGTTACATTGTTTATTTGATATTGTAATAAACAAAACTGTCAACAGCATCAGTTCATTGTTTTTGTACTATAACATGTGTATTGACATAATAGTACCAGTTTACTGTTGATAGTTATGTTCAGTAAGCTAATGCTGTTATATAGATACACATGTTATAATACTGACAACAGTAATCTGGTACTGTTGCACGATATATGGGTTATTTTCAAAACAACAATGAAGTGATACTGTTGCTAGTACGAAAAATATGTTATAATACTAACAACAGTACTCTGATACTATTACTAGTAATGATTCAACAGTAATCTGGTATTGTTGCATGATATATGGGTTATTTTCAAAACAACAGTGAAGTAATACTGTTGCTAGTATAAAAAACATGTTATAATGCTAACAACAGTACTCTGATACTATTGCTAGTAATGATTCAACAAAAATCTGGAAAAACGATCGAAATAGATGAAACTATGAACACCTTCAAACCCAAATAAAATCTCTTGCAACCGCCTGAAGAGAGAGAAAATTTTGGAATTCAAATTTGAATTCCCTCTATCGACGCTGGTTTGAAGAGAGAGAAACATGATGGAACTGAAATCTCTCTCCCACGAAATCATATCCCCCCAAAAACGGTTACTCTTCTGTATCTTAAGATGGAAATCTGTTTTTCCCATATCTGCTGTACATGAGGTGCGGAATTGTCAAACAAAGGGTATATTTGGTATATAAAATCACAGATTTACCTTATCACAAATAAAAACCTTAAAAAAAGAGATTATTAAATTACTAAATCTTAAGTAGGGTTTTTTGCTAAAGGCAAATCCTAATAGGGGTTATTGCTAATTTTCCCCTATTTTTTAGTGCAATTCGATCTTTACACTATTTTCCCACCATTGCCTTCATTATGGATAAAGGAGAATTTAGATTCATCAGGCTTGGGGGAAATAATTACATTTCAATACAAAATGCTAATAATTTCTTAGTAAATGACTACTAACTTAGCTAATAATGACTACTAACTATAATTATTATAATTTCTTTACACAATATTTTCCAACCTTTGCCTCCATTACACTGTAAATCTCCTTCATCAATAATTAAATACTCCCTTTGTCCCATAAAGATAGACCAAGTTTGAGAAAACACGTAAATTAAGAAAAGTCATTAATGTATTGATTTGTCACTTATTAAGCTTTTTCTTTTCAAAAATATCATTTTCTTTCTTGAGATTTGGTCTTGTGTTGAGAGTAATTCTTGAAATAATAAAGAGTAATCTAGAAAAATTCAAAAAAAAAAAAAATATATATATATATATATATATATAATTTGACTTTTCATAGTAGACAAACATTTTGGGATAAAGAAAAATACAAAAATGACCTATTTTTGTGGGACTACTAGAGTACTGTCATCTCTTTGAACTCTTACCACATCCAACCTCTTATGTGGGTAGGACATACCCGTTGCAAAGAAAATACAGAGTACATAGTAATTTATTGAAATAGGTGTACCATGTATACAGAGAAAACACGGTAAAGTTATAGGACCCTCTTTAACAGCCACCAAAAGAACCCCTATGATGAAGCCACAGAGGCTAACCTAATAGTAAGGGAGGGTGGGGTAGAGGATAGGATTATAATATGTTAATGGTTCAAACCCTTCCAACTGCATGTACCTCCAAAAAAAAATAAAAAATGAAAATTTCTATGATGTGGCATGAAAACAGAGGTGAACTAGTGTAGTGCGGACTAGTTCACCTCTATTTTCACACCAAATCATGAGGTGTTTGGGGGATAGCAAGTATATATATTTCTTTATTTACTTTTAGGTTCAAAGGCATTTCCCAAAAAAATGGGTTTCCCCACCTTTGCCTCTACGGTGTAAAATGAAGCAGTACATCCTTCTCTGTACTAGTTTAGTGTAAAGGAGGCCGGTGATGGAGAACTGAGGACACACAACCTCAAGAGGGGTATATATGGAGGGAGATTTTTATTGTAATGGACGCAAAGGTGGGAAATACTGTACAGAGAAATTAAGGGAGGCACAAGTTGAAAACATTGTATAAAGAACTTGTCAATAAAGAATTGCATGTTATTTATACAATATATATTTCCCAACCTATAAAGAATTGTGAATGTTTATTCTTTGGTGCAAATTCTTTATATAATATTTTCCATCCTTTGCCTCAGTTATAAATAGATGTATTTTGAATGATGGATATCATGTTACATAAAATATATATTTTATTAATGACATATCCTTTGTCATGTCATGTCCTAAATTTTGAGAATTTGTTATATTAGCATGTTCATGTCGTATCGTAATCGTGTTACGTATCGTTATCCGTGCTTCTTAAAATTGATTGCTATAAAAAGAGCTTCAACTTCCGGCTGTAGAGGGGTTGAGGCTTTAATTTGCTTGCACCTTTGTTGATGGCAGAACCCTCCTTAACAGTCCCCTAAAAGAACCCCTATGATGTCGCGTAAAAACAGTGGTAGACTAGAAAGTCCCAATAGCACCAGTCCACCCCTATTTTCACACCACATCATTGGAGTTCTTTTGAGGGGCTATGAAGGGAGGTTCAAAAGCATTTCCCAAGAAAAAATAGTTTCCTCATCTTTGCCTCTACGAGTGTAAAATGGGTTGGGTTTGGCTCACGCTTGTTCCTTATCGAGTTTTACTACTCATTCGGGCTAGTTTGGCCAGACCAAAACAAAAAATCAACTTCTCCTTTTTTTAAAAAAAAAAAATTTACAAATATAAATTATAAAAACATTTGCCAAATATTATATAAATATTTATATATATGATTTAATAAACTTCATAAATTATAATAAGATATTTGCGAAATGACCGGCCACGAGCCACTAGCAAGCTAACAACTTGAAGGCCCATTGTTTAACATATATATATATATATATATATATATATATATATATATAAAGGTAAAACGGAAAAATTATAATCTTTGGGAGTTGTTTCTTGTTTGTTTGGATATTTGTAAATTCTACTTAAAAGGTATTTTTTTTTTTTTTTAATATCATGTGAATCTAACAATAAATATCACTTGTATAATAATAATAAATTATTCTATATAAGATGTGCCACTTCAGGGTAGGTCATTAGGCTGAGTTACAAATCTCAAGTCTAAGCCCACCCATGTTAATGATTGAGTTAAGGTTGGGTTGGGCTTCAGGTTGCGCTTAATTGCTTAAACCAATTTTTTTGGGATATGCGAAGGCGAGCAGTGGGCCGATAGGCCAATTTCACACCCCTATTTGCCTCCAATACGGCAGAAATCTCCTTCCATGAATACTCTTTTTGAGGGCGTGTATCCTCCTTCCTCCTCCATCACCTCCTCCGCAATACTACTTTCTTTGTAAACTCTCATCACATCCAACTTCTTAGTGAATATATCTCTAAGGGTATTAACTATTTTCTAACCACTTTAACTAGCAAAATGATAGTTTTTAAAAAATAGTTAACTAGCTATCCAAGTGAGTAATCCAAGGATACTAGTTACTCTTTCAGCTATTTCAAATTTTTTATTAAATATTACTCAAAGAGTCTTTTGAGAAAAATATATGCCACATATTCAAGTAGACAAGTAGTTTCTTATGATGATCGAGATTCAGATCAAAATATATTCGACACCTTCTCCCGAAATTTCCCGACTTGATCAAAGGAGCAAGAACGTAAATAAAACAAGAGTCATATACCCATTTGGCAGAGTTCGTCAGTTGGCATGGCCACCCCTCAAATTGGAGTGAGTCTTCCATGAACTGTGACACGACCATGTAATATCATTAGTCAAAAGGAGCAAAGAAAAATGAGATTGCGAGGCCAAAAAATATTTTAACATTCCCAGCCACTTTATTCCATTCTCACTGGCGTATGACATCATATCAACTGTGTCATAGTTACATATAAGCTTTTGTCCTCAAAGTAAGGAAGAACTGGACAAAAGCACGATTATCAATAGTGAATCCTTCTTTACTTTAAATTGCCAACTTTGCAGCATCCTTCTCATCCAGTTAATAAATAAATAAATAAATAAAACCCTCTCCAAGACCCTTCCATAATAAAGCTTCGACATAACGGGATCCATAGAAGGAGGTGCCTCCTTGAAGTTTATCAAACACTTGGGAAAGCAGTTTATCATAGCATATCCCTCATTGAGGCTCTTAGGCTATGTTTGGTACATCGGATTAAAATGTTATACTGGGTAGAATTATTGGATGAAAAAAAAAGTGTTTGCTTTGTGCGAAATGAAGAAGATGATCTCTTGGACATTTTTGTTTCTTTTAAACAAGATAGTATCCCAGGGTTAAAATATATTACCTCCCTCGACGGGTTTATTATATCTAGCATATAGAAGATATAACCATCTTATGGATAATATATCCCTTATTTGAAAATAATACTAAGTACATAAAAATAATATGTTTATCTTATCCTGCCTATCCAATATACCAAACATAACCTTAATGCATAGTATACATAAAAGAACATAAAGATAGGGATTACACTAATTGTTTTCAGGTTTAGTAAGTGTAATTGCTCTTATCAAATATTGTAAATTTTCTTCTATACTCTGGAGGATCATCCTTCATATGTGTGCATCTATAATAATGTAAGACAAGAGCCTATAGTCTTTTGTATAACGAACTCTCTTTTCTAGATTATGTATTTTTATCTTGTGTACTCCAGTAGTTGGATGAACAAGTTGTCATAGACGAATTCTACCAAAAAAAAAAAAAAGAAAATGCCTTCTAATGTTTTTTCACCTTTTTGTAACGAAAAAAAAAAAAAAAATGTAATATTCCATTCCCCCATGTGGATAAAAAGTGAAATGGTGTTTAAACCACACATCACAATGCCATACTGTTTCTTGAGAATGTCATTTTAGGCAACATTTTCATATTAAGGGTGCTTAACAATACAACTACAGCTCTATTTGGTTCTCAGATTTTATCAAGGAAAAAAATATATATATATTGATTGCAATGAAAAATTGGAAGAAGAAGAATTAGAATAGTTTTGACTTGATATAATTTTATCTTATTCTTTCATTTTCTTTTCTCCTCAGTTTCTCACCTTTTTTTCTTCCTGGTAAAACCCACAAACCAGATAGAGAGTAAAGTAATAAGGAGGAAAAAAAAAATTAGAAAAGGAAAAATAAAGTGGAAAAAAATTAAGAAATTTTAAAGATGCTTCAAATTTAGCAATGCTAATTGAGAAATTACCAAGGACTTTGGATACAAAAGCGTGGTGGTCTGTTACACCTTACAAGTCTAAAGGTTATAAGGCTTTGATTGATTCAACATGTCACACAAGTCCCAAGACTTTCGTTGTATCGGTCAAGGTTTGTCACACGCTTCTGTTTTCCAAAATTTCAAAATCCAAGGTAACAAATATGTCTAGGGTCGATTTGAACCTTGATATTTAGCTCCACCAAGGCTGCATTTTCTATAGATTTATATTGTACACTTGCAAAAGATAGGGGTGAACACGGTTCGGTTTAGTCGGTTTTTTAGGAAATTTGGGGCGAGCTGAAGGAATCGGTTTTCACAAAATGCAAACCGAAGCCGACTGAACTCAAGGCAAAACCGACTGTAACGGTTTGCTTTCGGTTCAGTTCGGTCCGGTCGGTTCTATTCGGTTTAAGGCAATCAATCATGGATTCTTTGCCCAGTTGAAAGACTTAGGCTTCAATCTTTCAATTTTCAACACGTTCGTTGTCCACCGCCACCGTTCTCCCCCAATTGATCTCCTCATCCTCGCCGGCAACCCCATCAACATAAACCCATTTAATTGAAACTGCAACCCCACTTTTTTTTTCCCTGAAGAAAGAAAGAAAGAAAGAAAGAAAGATGAAGAAGAAGTAGCTCCGGATCTGATTGGGAATGGAGGGTACTGACCCTTCACTGGATCTAAAGTGAGGTCAATTCGCCGATAGGAATGAGGTAAGTTCGCCGGCGAGAGACGCGGTGGTGGATCTACATCAAATTTGAGAAAGATGAAGAAGTAGCTCCGGATCTGATTGGGAATGGAGGGTACTGGCCCTTCAATGGATCTAAAGTGAGGTCAATTCGCCGATAGGAATGAGGTAAGTTCGCCGGCGAGAGAGGCGGTGGTGGATCTGCATCAAATTTGAGAAAAAAACATGGAGAAGATGACATTCTACATCACAGTGGTGCCTTCCTCCATCCAGGGATAAGATGAGATCTGAGAGAGACGAGGTATGCGCAGCGGTTTAGGGAGGAGAAACGGCGGTGGTGAGCTTCGTGGTGAGCGACGCTTGGCGATGAGATGGGTATGCCGGCCATGAGCTTGTGCGATGAAGAACTTGGTTCTGAGCTTCGTTTGATGCCAGGCCATGATTCCGTGAAGGGTTGCATTTCTAGCAGAGTCTTCTCCTCTCTCATTTTTTGCAACGGCAAAGAGACGTAGGGGGAAAGTGGGAGAGTGGTGAAATTGGGGGTGAGAAAGTGAGAAGTGAGAAGTGAGAAGTGAGAATTGAGAAGAGAGCTTATGGGTGAGACCGTGAGAGACTGAGAATGAGAGCAGCGGCGGCCAAAGGAGAAAGAGGGATCGAGAGATGAGATGAGGGGTTAGGGTTATTGGGTAAGGGGCTTCCACACGACGCCGTATTGGCTATAAACTAGTATGAAGTTCGGTTCGGTTCGGTCGGTTATCTGTTTTCAAAATAACAAACTGGTCCCGAACCGAAAACCAAAAAAAAAAAAAAAAAAAAAATTCTCCTAACTGATCCCGACCGAATCAGTGAAAAAACCGGGCGGTTTCAGGCGGTTCGGTCCAGTCCGGTTCGGTTCTTCAGTTTTTCGGTTTTTTTGTTCACCCCAAGCAAAAGAGCTACAATTGCTTCATTAAGGGATAATTCATGGCCCACACAATCAATTTCGTGACAACCTTTCTATTCGAATTTACAATGACTAAAAATACAATCTCACTCACATTTGTTACTATAATTTCAAAGGAAGAATGGCGCCAGAAATGTCAATTAGAGGGGGTGTGCTTTACAATTGACCGAGAACTGCTAATTTTATGCTCAGCCACTTCCCTTGGGGAATCGATGTAGATTTGATTTTCACCTTACATCAACAAGCAAACTCTCTTCCCCTACGTAAATGTTTTTCTCAAACTATCAAACAAAACGCACATGTCTCTCCAACTAATTTCATCAACTTCCTAAGGTATTTTATCTTTTCCCTCATGTCGCGATCTCATCGACCTCAGAATTAAACACAAAGCTTGGAAATGTTGTCGTTATGTCCCTGCATTTTTCGACAATAACACTATGTTTGGATAAGAAATTTTTAGGTTGAATTTTCTTTTAAGATGGAATTTGTAAAATTTTTATAAGGATGAGATGGATAAAATCCTCATAAAAATTTTATAAATTCCATTTCAAAAGCAAATTTCATCTAGAAATTCCTTATCCAAACATACTGTAAGTGAATTTTATTCAAATGTCACAAGTTTTGGTATGTTACTAGTACATGAGATGAATAGTTATAGTACATACCTCAGATAGGGGAGAGTCATAATCTTCCTCTACTCGTAACTTTTGATTATTTTATGCTTTTGTCTAAAAGCAAAAGTTATAGTTTTTCCAAACAGAGCCTAATAGGTGTACAATCCTTATGTTTTTTATTTTTTATTTTTTTGCCAAATGAGGGGCATCCTAGATTATTGAACTTAAAATTAATCACCGTGATGCACAAATTATCCAAAAGCTTGTGCATCTAATAGTGAAGGAATGTAGATTTAAACTCGAGACCTATAGTTCCTAAACCTTTTCCAAATGCGCTACCCTCGTGGGTTGTACATTTCTTAAGTTCAAATAAAAAAATTGAATTCTAATTTTTTATGTTTCTTGTATATTCGTCTGTTAACTTAGAAAAATGCCATCCCAGAGGACCCAAACTTTTAATTATGATACAAATACATTAGATAATTATTTAAACGATCAGGATCAATTGACCCATGTCTTTACACAAATCTTGACACAAGTTTTTAGATAACCTATTTGTGATTCATATTTTGCAAAACCCACCATTGGATTAAATTGCTTTTCCATGTAAGCTATGCATGCCAAAAATAAAATTGATCTGAAATTAAGACCGTTACATTCATAAATGTGAGATTTTTAATACTTAGAAATATAAGTTTTTGGAGTAGATGGTAACCAATTTTGAATCAACTTCATTTTTAGCATGCATGATTTGTAAGGAAAAATAATCTAATCTAACGATAGGTTTTGCAAAATATGAATCACATATG
The DNA here is from genome assembly GCA_039720395.1 of Liquidambar formosana. Classification (NCBI taxonomy): domain Eukaryota; kingdom Viridiplantae; phylum Streptophyta; class Magnoliopsida; order Saxifragales; family Altingiaceae; genus Liquidambar; species Liquidambar formosana. Next base: position 350,405 of record JBBPBK010000032.1, read on the forward strand.
GATTATTTAAAAACTTATGTTTATTGATCCTAAGTTCCTAATCCTTAATTAAATGGCCTCCACTATATCGTCAAATTCACATTGGTCAATCACAATGTTCTATTCGTGTGATCTCTTCCACATTGATCCTATTCTCAGGTCATGTATACTGTGCGGTTTGGCTATCACTTACAACAAATAAATTAGCGTGAATCGTACTTTATGGTTCAAAATTTTGATCAAGTTTCACTTTAGGTTTCAAAGTTTAAATTACGTCAATTCAGTATTCGAATTATTAGTTGGGCTACAATTTGGGACCTACCGTCAAAACTTTCTATATTATCCCTACTTTGCCTTTTTGATGAGTTCCAAAACCCTATTTTACCCCAAAATTCATCTAATAAACCTTTATATTTTGATCAGATCTGAATCACCCTATCATCATATTTGTGGTTTTGAAAATGGAAAATATAAAAATTTATTAGATGTTGATAGGGGTAAGATAGAGAGAGAAAATAATAGTGATTCAGATCTTGTCAAAATATAAAAGTTTATTAGATGTTGATAGGAGTAAAATAGGGTTTTCAAATTCATAAAAAATGACAAAGTAGGGATAATATATATAGAAAATTTTAACAACAGACCCAAATTGCAAGTCAATTAATAATTTGAGTATTGAATTGACGTAATTTAAACTTTAGATCCTAAAGTGAAAGTTGACCCAAACTTTGGACCCTAAAAGACAATTAATTTACCTATAAATAAATAAATAAATAGGAAATGGTTATGCCTACCATGAATTGCCTTTGGCTATGATTTTTAACAGAGTTTTTATTAAATTCATACTCCGTAAAAATGTATAATACAAAATATATCACGAATTCACGATGCATGCTATCACTCCTGTGATGGGAATCACACTAGGAATCCCATCCTATAAATTTTGTAGTCAAATTTTTTAAGGAATAATATTACATACATACAAGTCCAATGTTTATATTAGGGAGTATTTCTTTATTGACTATGGCGACTATAAATTTTGATTAGAGGTTGTTGATCTTACTATATTTTAGGATGATTTATTTTTGGGGGGTCTGATGGACCAACCATTGACCGTCGTCCATGGCAATGTGTGTTGAATTTAGAACCCAACCTCTGGATGCAACATTGCATCCAAAACCCATTTTCCCTCTTGTAAACAAAAATTTGCCCCTAGTTTCAAATAACTGAATAAGCAATTTATGTTTTAACATTGTGGGCCTTTTTAAATTTTTTTTTTTTAAAATTCCACGAAGAGAGCGGCTATTGCCAAGGACAGATCCAAAAAAAATTTCTCAATCATTGTACTTTTTAAAAATATTATGGAGTAATCAATTACTCCGTAATTAATTGATTAATTTATTTTTTGCTTAGTGTTAGATAGGAAAAGAAGAAAGGCAGAACCGTATATTGCCATGACTAAATAGAAGTGGTGAAAGAATAGACATGTCATACTTTAAAATGCCTATGTCACTTTAGAAACATGAAACCCACTCATATACTACTCCTAGCACCTCCATCCCCATCTATCCTATGTGAAACAAGTTTTCAGTAAGATGAGAAAATAGGAAAAATTACAGGACCATACATTGACATGATTGAATAGAAGTAATGAAGTAAGATATATAAAACTAACAATCACGCCATACTGTAAAAACCAGAGTAACTTTTAGAAATGCAAAATCTTACTTATTAGATATTGATATTGATAGGAGTAAAATATGGTTTTCAAACTCATAAAAAAGGACAAAGTATGGATAATATATATATAGAAAATTCTAACAACAGGCTTAAATTACAACTCAATTAATAATTTGAGTACTGAATTGATGTAATTTAAACTTTGAATCCTAAAGTGAAATTTGACCCAAACTTTGGACCCTAAAAGACAATTTACCCAATACATAAATAAATAAATAAATAAATAAGGAAATGGCTATGCCTATCATGATCGGAAAACAACAAAAATGCTTTTGAAATAAGTTTATTTCTTAAGAAATTTAAGCTGTATTTTTTCCTTAATTCTTCACGTTCTTTATTGGATCCAAATGGTGTCTTAAGTTTTGGGTGCTAGTTACTCGTTCACAAAATTTTCTTTATACACTAAATTATATATGTCTACATAGTGAAATTATTAGTAAATGTACTTCCACTAATTTTTCTCACATATTTTCTTATTTTATGTCTCTGGATGATGATCTAGTTTTTGAATATCCTTCTCATTGTATCTTTCTTAATTATATGTACTTATAGAGGGTTGTTCAAGTGTGGGATATCTCAGATTATCCCGTAAGATTACGGCCGTCCATGGATAACATACGGGCAAACGCGTATCGCTGATGGACGATTGTGATCATACGAGATATCTTGCACATGATCAAAGTTAGATACTTAGGCCTATTTGGCAATCCTGAAATCTGGTTCAGGTGGGTTCAAAACCAATTTTGTTTGCCTAGTTCATGCCTAGGCTGAACTGTTTTTAATTTTCAGCTTGTTTGGCTAAAAATGAGTTCTAATTGGTTTTATATTTTGATATTGTTTGGTTCACATCTCCAGTGAGAAGAACAACACCGACAACAATAAAATCTGGAGCAAAATAAAAAAAAATCAAAGGAAATTAAAAACGAAGAAAAAATGATCCAGCAAAAAAGAGGTGGAATGGTTTAAAGATTCTTGTCTAAAAGGTTATATATGTATATTAGGAAGAGGATGAACAACAAGGATAACAAAATCAGAAGCAAAATCAGAATAGGCAAAGAAGAAATAAAGAAAAAAGGTTAGCAAGAGAAGGAGATGGAGATGTGGCTATGATGAAACCCTAGATTTGCTTATTCTTTCTAAAACTCTAGATCTGTTGTTTAGGGCTTCTTTTAATTTCTTTATTTTTCTTAAAGCATTTTTTAAATCTTCCTAAATCATGGCTAAGATTGGAGGGGATGGAGACGTTCACGAGATAGAGGTGGAGGTGGCAGACGAGAATGAAGGCTTGAGGATGTGCTCGTTGTGGACAATAATAGGGGAAGGGGCTGTCTACATAATTGGTTTTTTGAAAACCAATAAGTTTTTGGAATGATACTAACCTGATTTTGGGCCCAAATTAGAACAAGTAAAAACTATATATCTAACTTACCAAACGTTGGGCCTAGTAATTTGGGACGACTTCATCTTCAAAAAAACCGGTTAGTGGCATTGCCAAACGGCCCCTTATATGCGCTTTCTTGCATGTGATAACCAAGCTAGATTCTATTGTTTGAAAAAAAAAGGGGGATTTAGCCATTAGTCAAGAAACTACATCTTATTTAGCAATTAGTCACCTAACCTTTTTTCTTAATTCAACCAGTCCATTTTTATCATTACTGACCAAAATATGCTCACTTTTATTTTTTTTTTCCTTCCCTCTCCACCTACCCCTCTTCATCCTTAACCCAAACCAAGACCCCTTCACCATCTCTTTCTTCTCAAACCCCAACCAAGCAACAACTTCGGCGACGGTAGAAACCAGCCACTACCACCCTACACCCACAGCCTCAGATATAGATGACCACTACCATTCGAGCTCTGACCACCGTTTGACGACTTTAAGACCTCCTTCGACGACTATTTGTTGTCCAATAGTTAAGTTTTGACTACTATTCAAACGAACTTTTGAGTGGCTATGGAGATTTCCAAAACAAAAGAAAAGGCTATGGTATTGTGAACCAGATCTCTCTCTCTTTCTCTCTCTGTTATCAAATTTCTGGCTTGAATTCTCATATAAGAGAAAAAAATAGCATAGTATAGTCAACATCAGTTGGGGAAAGGATCATCACTTCCATCTCTTGTCACCATATTCTAAAAAACTTTCCCTTTGCCCTTTTCCCTTTGCATCAACAAACATTTACACACACACATATATATATATATACCTTACATATTGGCAACAATGAAGAGACATTTTTTTAGGGTAAAAAAAAAAAAAATCCAGATTTGTTTGAAGATGCTGTGTTACAAAGGTGCAATTAGGGCTTGGAGTTCAAAATAGAGGACAAACTTGACTGGAAATTGCTGTTGTGACTAAGACAAGACTAGAAGGGACTTGCTATTGCAAGGGCAGATCCATGATATTCAAAGACACCATAAAAAATGAATGTAGAAGAAGCGACGAAATTGGCCGTGAGAAAGAAGAAGAGAAGGAAAAGAGTAAAGAGAGAGAGACAGAGAGAGACGCGGAGGAAAAAATTATAGAAAAATGGGTGGGGTTGTATTGATTAGAAAATTAAGCTTTTGAAAAGAAAGAAAAAAAAAATTAAAGCCCTTTACAAGTCTGCAATAGCCAGTTTGAAAATAGGTTCAAGAGGCAAATAAGTGCACTTTACAAAGGGATGATCCATTTTTTTTAAGTGATTACAATTTAACAAAGTAGTAAAATTTTACTACTTCGTAAAGTAGTAAAATTTTACGATTTTAATTTTTTTAATAATTACCTAATCAATATGGATCTTTTTTCGAAAATATTAACAAGTAGATTCCAAAAATATAATATTTTTTTTAAACAGATATGTATATTGTAAGTTATGAGCTTTTAAAAATTATAATCCTAAAAGGCTAAGTTAGTTACATAGGATGCTCTTAATAACAAAAAAGGGAGTGCCCTTAGTAATAATAAGGGTAAACCAGGCATTTTTAAAAAATATGTGACTAATTGATAAATAAGTTCAGTCGCCTTGAATAAGTGACTTAGAAAATCTCTTACTTGATTAATTGCCAATATTTTACCAAAAAGTGGACAAATCGCCAATTTCCCCAAAAAAGACAAAAAAAAAAAAAAGGAGAGAAAGTTATAATAAAGAAGTGTCACTTTCTTGGATTGCATTCTGTGTCAATTTTCCTTTTTTATGTTGGAAATTTCGTTAATGCTCCATTTGATTGTCAGGAAATCTACTTCCTACACAGAAGAAACTCTTTGATTCCAAGATCTTAGCAAGGATATTTTATTATATAGTTCAAGAGAAAAAACTTTTAAGAGTAAACTAGAAAGGTTATCCACAAATATTTCTAATTTTCCATCATATATAACATTTATTAGATATCTAACACATAATTAAAGTTATATATATATATGTATATATATTAATAATTGGTAGATCAATAAATGAGTATGGAAGTTTTTCAATAAACTCGAAATTTGAACTTTAGATCAATCACTTAAAAAGTGAAGTAAATTGAAATAAATGTCATTAAGCTACTATATCATCAAAATAAGGATTATAAATTATAAATAATAACATAAGAAAAGGGTCGCACATGACCGCTTATAGTCTGAATAATTGGAACAATTGGAATAATACTATATCCTATATTCCTTTGTTCTCAATTTTTTGGATCAACGCGCTGCAATGCACCTGATTGTGCAGGTGTGTGGGACCGACCGTATGTAGTAAAGTATGAGAGAGAGGGACCACTAATTCTCTTGATCAATGCAAATATGGTTCACAGTTCTGAAGGAATTGCCTCTTCTGAACCGAAACAACCTTTTTTAGACTTGCGGGGTTTCCTCGAACCCTGCTGGCTAGACGGAATGATGCTTTGTTCACACAATAGTATAGACAGCGAGCTTTAAAGTAAGCGGGATAAGTATGAAAAGTGAGAAATATAAAGGCAGTTCAAACATCAAACAAGCCCACTGGCATTAGCCGAAGTGGGATTAGCCGTTCTAGCGGGGGTAAGGGAAGCCTATTCGAATGAGCTGCGGGAAATAGGGAACGGCTATCCCAAACCCAACCCCCCCCCCCCCAAAAAAAACCCAATTTTGATCAAGTTACTTTTAGTTCATGTTTTTAAAATTTTATGTAAAATATAAAAAGTTTTTATGAAAACCGATTGCGTTGTTTATTAGAAAATATTATTTTAAATAATTTTATAGAAATTCTTTTTTCCAAAATCTATAATTCATATAGATTTTGAAACAAATTTCTTTTATAAAGTTATTTAAAATGATATTTTTAATAAACATTGTAGTCGGTTTTTGGTAAAAAACTTTTTTTTTTAATAAAACCTTAAAACACTAAAACATGTGGGATGATCAAGATGGGAAAATAACGGGGCCCGCAGACAATAACTAATGTTTTGAAAACCAGACCATTTTGATTGGTTGAACGACTAGGCCTGACACATTTAGCAGACTAGTTAATTTAGTCCACCAAAAAACTTATAATATTAAGATGATCAAGATGGGGAAATAGCGGGCCCGCAGGCATTAACTAATGTTTTGAAAACCAAACCATTTTGATTGGTTGAACGACTATACACATTTAGCAGACTAGTTAATTTAGTCGTCCAAAAAAAAAAAATAATAATAATAATAATAATAAAACGAAAGAATCCAACTGGATCAAGTGTGTTAATAGTTGATTCAATGACTTTAGTTATACAATAGAGCAATGGTGAAATTAAAATTTCACTATCAGACAATTGGTTCTCTTGGATTTTAGGTTGTTTATCTTAATTATTAATATTTTTATCGTGTCCTTTAATATGATGTGTTCGTTGTGATATATTAGTTAATTTATGTTGTTTGTTTTAGGAGTTGTGCATCGTACATTAATCCAATATATTTCGTTAACTCACTAATGCACAAAAAACAATTTCTAATGTGTGAATTGATATCAACACGTGTTTATCTTATCGTCATATATATATATTAGTCTTTTTATTATCAAGTCCACCTGATGCAATTTTGCCTCAAGTATGTTAAAAGTTGATTCAATGACTTTAGTTATACAATAGAGCAAAGGTGAAATTAAAATTTCACTATCAGACAATTGGTTTTCTTAGATTTTAGGTTGTTTATCTTAATTATTATTATTTATATCATGTCCTTTAATATGATGTGCCCGTTGTGATGTATTAGTTATTTTATGTTGTTTGTTTTAGGAGTTGTGCATCGTACATTGTAACTCACTAATGCACAAAACACAATTCCTAATGTGAGAATTGATATCAACACTTGTTCACCTGATCATCATCATCATATATATATTAGTCCTTTTATTATCATGTCTACTTGATGCAATTTTCCCTCAAGTACAGTCCAAAACTCTTCCGTGTGACTCGTATTTGGTCAAACCAACCATTGGATTAAATTTGATTCATATGTTGATCATGCATGCCAAAAATCAAGTTAATCTAAGATTAAGAGGTTTTTTTTGTTTTTGTTTTTGTTTTCTCCGAAATGTCCATAAATGAGTGATTGTTATTGATTAAAAAATGCATGCTTTGAATCGAATAGTAATCAATCTCAAATTAACTTGATTTTTGGCATAGAACGTCTATATAAAAAAGCTATCTAATCTAACGATTGAATTCACAAAATACAAATCACTAGGTAAAATTTTGGAGTGCACCTGTTAATATTAGCTGCACCTGATAATAAAAGGATTGATATATAAGTCTAATTAGGTCAGCACGTGTTGATATAAATTATAGGGTAAATTGCAGAAAATCCTCCTAAAGAATGGGGGATTGGGGGGGCGGGGTAGCATATAACCCCCCTTATATTTTAATTTTGTCAATGTGCCTCCTTTATGTTTTAATTTTTGTCAATATGTCCCACTGTCACTCGTCGTTGATGAAATTTACGAAAATTAGTCACGTGGCTATACACGTGATATCGTTAACGGACCCGTATTATTTAAAATCGTCGAAACCCTCGCTGACGTCATAGTCAATTAGGTGGCCATCGACGATTGGTTTTGTCTTTCAACTGAAATAGAGGGCACATTGATAAAATTAAAACATAAGGAGAGTTATCTACTGACCCCCATACTTCAGGGGGGTTTTCTACAATTTACCCTAAATGATATCAGCACCATGCGTTGAGGGTTGTACCCCGTGCATGGGCCCAATATTGTATTCCATAGCCCACTAATACACAAGGTACAATCCCCAATACGGGATTGATACAAGTTATATCAACACGTGCTCACCTAATTATCATCTTATATATTATTATATATATTTACCTAAGGTGGTTAATTCAATACATCTTTTTAGGTGTAATATTTCAACTAATAATATAACATTGATACATAGGATATTATAAAGACAATTATATAAATCACAAAGGATTAAACAGGTTTTTCCATAAATTGTGTGGGTTTTGCATCAAATATCGTTCCCAAATCATGGTTCATAAAAATCCATTCTCACCCCAAAACATAGGGTCAAGAATTGTATCACTCGTCGCTGACTCTTAGGTTAACCAGCCCCAGGCGCAAGCCGAGCATGCAAATACCCAACACCTATGCGGCGTTCTTCCTCGAGGGTTATGGGGTTTTCACCCAAGGGCCTATGACTCGTACTTGCTCACTTACGGGAATATTCTCCACTAAGGACCATAGGCCCTAACCCGCATGATACAATCTGAGACCCATGGTCTCCACAAAATAATATCATGCACCAAATATCCGCATAAATACAAAAACATTTCATAATCATGTGAGGCATGGTTTTAAACAATATTTCTCAATAACATGCTCTAAGCAGTTTTCACAAGTAATCATTTCACAATAACCAATATGCCTCAAATTTCACAATTAAATATCACCACACATCACGTTATATTCCATGTATATATATCATATTTTCAATTTAAAACTAAATTCATCATTGATGTATAAAAACATACTTGATAAAACACATTATATCACAAGAAGAAAGTCACATTTCCTACCTTGGTTTGCTCACAAAGCCAAACCCAAGTCCCCACATGTGAGAAACACCAATGATGCTAATGCAATGCTAATGTGCCTTAAGGTCCTCCCAAGGACCAACCAAAATCTGATGATATATATATAATATATGCACAGGCATAATATTTAAGGTTTCCACATCAAATAAAAATAATAAAGTATGCTCAAATTAATTATCCAAGGCCTCTCTAGGGTCAAGCTAAGGTTCCAAGACGTCAAAATAATTTTTAGATTGCCTTTTATAATTTCTGGAAATTTCCAACCATTTTATGAAATTTTATGTTATAAAATAGGATATTGGTAAAAAGATTAAACGTGGTCAAAATATAGTCAAATTAGCCAACATGGGTCTTGAAATGTCAATATAATTTTTGAAACCACTTTCTTGTTTTTTTTGGGAAATTTTCTCTAATTTCTAGAATTTATTTAGTATTTTTCAGAATTTTAGAAAATAGGAAAATAAGCCAAAAGTCAGAATTTTGGTCGTATCGTGTGTGTATACCCAAGTATGTGTTGTGTACATATATAATCAACTATAAACAAGAGTAGCAAGGTGCTAATCTGAAAATTAAAGTATTACATGAATATCTACATGTACATACAAAAAATATCACATAAGTTGGTTAAGCTCTTACTTCACTGTGAGAGCTCCCAACACTTACAAGAAAAACCACCAAGTTTTCCCTCACTCTCTCTCTGCATAACTCTCTAATTCTCACTCTCTTCTACTCATCTTCACGCATGGATATAAGAAATAAAGAAGGGAAACAGAAGATAAAGAGAATGCTGAAAAGAAGATATGGGGCGTGCAAAGTCAAGGTAGAGGTTTGGGGTGTGCATCGGGTGTGCAGACATAGGCAGTGTAGGAAGTAGGTAGAATAGGTTTTGATTAGATATGGAATCCAATGTGCAGAGAAAAAAAATAAAATATTCTTTAAAAGAAGCGGGTCGCTACAAGTCGCCACCCAATTTGACTTGGGAACTAACTTAAACTCTAGGAGGTCTAACTCGTCATAACCAAAGATTCTTTGGTTCGGAGCTAAGGCACATCGCTCGGAAGGTGTAAGGCACCTAGTAATACCCGGATGAAATTGGCCCCCACACATAGAGCTCCCAACACTTATAAGAAAAACCACCAAGGTTTCCCTCACTCTCTCTCTACATAACTCTCTAATTCTCACTCTCTTCTACTCATCTTCACGCACGGATATAAGAAATAAAGAAGGGAGACAGAAGATAAAGAGAATGCTAAAAAGAAGATATGGGGCGTGCAAAGTCAAGGTAGAGGTTTGGGGTGTGCATCGGGTGTGCAGACATAGGCAGTGTAGGAAGTAGGTAGAATAGGTTTTGATTAGATATGGAATCCAATGTGCAGAGAAAAAAAATAAAATATGCTTTAAAAGAAGCAGGTCGTTATAAGTCGCTACCCAATTTGACTTAGGAACTAACTCAAACTCTAGCAGGTCTAACTCGTCATAACCAAAGATTTTTTGGTTCGGAGCTAGGGTACATCGCTGGGAAGGTGTAAAGCACTTAGTAATACCCGGACGAAACTGACCCCCACACATAGAGCTCCCAACACTTATAAAAAAACTACCAAGGTTTCTCTCATTCTCTCTCTGCATAACTCTCTAATTCTCATTCTCTTCTACTCATCTTTACGCACAGATATAAGAAATAAAGAAGGGAGACAGAAGATAAAGAGAATGCTGAAAAGAAGATATGGGGCGTGCAAAGTCAAGGTAGAGGTTTGGGGTGTGCATCGGGCTTGCAGACATAGGCAGTGTAGTAGGTAGAATAGGTTTTGATTACATATGGAATCCAATGTGCAGAGAAAAAAATAAAATATGCTTTAAAAGAAGCAGGTCGTTACAAGTCGCCACCCAATTTGACTTGGGAACTAACTTAAACTCTAGCAGGTCTAACTCGTCATAACCAAAGATTCTTTGGTTCGAAGCTAAGGTACATCGCTGGGAAGGTGTAAGGCACCCAGTAATACCCGGATGAAACTCGCCCCCACACATAGAGCTCTCAACACTTACAAGAAAAACCACCAAGGTTTCCCTCACTCTCTCTCTACATAACTCTCTAATTCTCACTCTCTTCTACTCATCTTCACGCACAGATATAAGAAATAAAGAAGGGAGACAGAAGATAAAGAGAATACTGAAAAGAAGATATGGGGCGTGCAAAGTCAAGGTAGAGGTTTGGGGTGTGCATTGGGTGTGTAGACATAGGCAGTGTAGGAAGTAGGTAGAATAGGTTTTGATCACATATGGAATCCAATGTGCGGAGAAAAAAAATAAAATATGCTTTAAAAGAAGCAGATCATTACAAGTCGCCACCCAATTTGACTTGGGAACTAACTTAAACTCTAGCAGTTTCTAACTCGTCATAACCAAAGATTTTTTTGATTTGGAGTTAGGGTACATCGCTAGGAAGGTGTAAGGCACCTAGCAATGCCCGTACGAAACTGGCCCCATACATAATTATTAGCTTTAATTAATTAAGTATTTAATTAAATTCTACCCTAAACATAAAAAAAAATAATGGCTCACAATAATGACCAAAATAAATAATAAACAAAATACAGAGTATATAATAAACAAAATACAGAATATATAGAATTAAATAACTACGAGAAAACAATTAACAAATCAAAATAAAGTAAGAAACAAGATGTCTGTTAAAGAAGGCACGCACGCATCACTAATAGGTGTGTACGCACCTAATAGGCATATCATACAGAATTGCAAAAATTCACTATTGAACTATATCATGCATTGTCAGTAAAGGAAAACAATATAAATCAAAAGAATGAGTGGGTAGCGTACAATAACTTAACTTTAATTTACATCATGCATTTAAATAAATAAAATATACATAAATAAATGCCAATATAAACTAAACCTAAATCATGCTAATCATGCTTTAGACAAAAATAAAATAAAATAAAAATAATAAAAGAAGAACTAGAAATAAAAAGCTAAATAAAACTAAATTTACCGACTTTATACTTGTTTGTGGCCCCTCAAGTGTTTGATTGAATCAAACCACCACAAATCCAACTTTTCGTCAAAGTGTCATCACAGCAAAGGATCAAAACTCTCTTGACTTTGAAGGGAAAGAGAAAACGAAAGAGACTAAGAGAAAATAAAAGTTATTTTAATCACTTTGCAACAGTAGAAACTTAAATCGAGTTTTTGGGTATGAAAACGATTAAATTAAACCAAACTTCTGAAATACAAAGTTGTAGAGAATTGAATTAGCTTTCTGAAAAGACCAATTTCATCAAATTCCAAGTTCGGAATAAAAAGTTATGATCAAAACACTACAACTGGTTTTTAGAAAAACTGCTATTGAATTATGACGAATTTCACTCTAAAAACCATATTCTCCTTCCCTTCTTTAAGGCATTAAAAGAATATTTATGTATGAAAATTAGGGTTTTCCCTTTCCTTTCTAGATTAGGTTTACTTGGATAATACTCAAAAGATATTACCAATTATTAGAAAAGTCTTCTAATCTAAATAGGAAAGGAAAATTGCCTTTTCTAAAAATTAGGAGAGTGATTGCTAACACACATACGCATGTATCACATGTGCGTATACACGCCTATCACATATGTACACATGCTAGTGGCACGAGAAAAATAAATAATTTAATAAAATTATTTTATTTTATTTTGAACCAAATATCCCTTGCTGTGATTTGCACCACTTTTTTAAGGATAATCCATGAATAATCTCACTAAATTCATCATTGGGTCCCCGAGACTTAAGATGACAACCGGTACAAAATGGGATGTCTACAGCAGTGAACATTAAGTGTCAACTTACCTCCACCGCGTGAAAAAGAGCAGTGAATACCAAAAAAAAAAGTTGGGGAATTTACCTTTTGATGACCACTTCTCAACTTAATACCAAACAAAGAAAATTAGTTGTCCTTTTGAAGCACCAATACAGTCAATTTGTTGCAAGTTGACAAATAATATCCTTTTTTTGGTATTAAGTTCGAAAATAATCACTAAAAAATAGTTTTTCCAGAAGTCACTAAAAGTAACTTTTTGAAAAAAATTACTTTTTAGTGACTACTTCCCAACTTAATACAAAACAATGGAAATTAGCTGTCATTTTGGCGCACATTTACAATCAGTTTGTAGCAAGTTGATAGATAATATCATTGTTTTGGTATGAGGTTGGAAAACGGTTACTAAACAGTAATTTTTCCAAAAAGTTTTCTCCCATTGTGTCACTGTTTCAGCATGTGAAAAAAAAAAATTAAATTTTTTTTTCTTATGTTGAGACGTGGCCATCAATAGGGGGCCATTCCTCCGTTATATAGATGGTATTGATTAACCCTTAATGCATACAATATAATTGACATTTATGATTTGATCCCTCCTTGTCAACATGAGTACAAAAAATAAAAATTAAGGGGAAAGAGAGAGAGTGAAGCCTGGGCCCACTTGGTTTTGATTACCTTGATTTTAAAGAGCAATTTGGTTTTGAATTTGACTCACGCGCTTTTTTTTTTTTTTTTTTTGGTTTCCCAAGGTGTCCTAGGCTTCGCCAAGGACTAATCCTTTGAGGTATTGTCGGACGCCAAAGTGGGAACCTCTCCTAAGAAAGTTTGCTGCATCCACAAGGACTCGAACCCAAGACCCCTTGCTTAAGCGACCAGAACCCCTTCCACTTAGGCCAACCTTCGTTGGTGACTCACGCACTTTTAATATAATAGAATACTAGTAATTTTGTGGACAGACGAATTCATTTGTTAGAAAATATATTCTTCACTAGAACAGAACACACTTGTGCTTCAAAACACTATTTTTTTCCTCATTGGATCGACTAGTTTTTGCAATACAAAGATTGGTTTATATTTTTTGTTCCTCATTACATCATTTTTAATTATGCAATGCAAAGATTGGTTTACCCCTTACTTTTTTGTTCCTCAATATTGCATCATTTTTTATGCAAAGATTGATTTACTTCACTCTTCTTTCTTCCCGTCATTTTATTTTATTTTGCTTCCCATCAAACTTTTTTTTCCCCTTAAATTTCTGTACATTTATGTATGAACCAACTCTTAATCTCAGATTAACTTAATTTTTGGCTTACATCGATCACATGAGAATGTTATCTAATCCAACAGTAACTTTCGCAAAATATGAGTTATAAGTAAAATTTTGAAAGATGACTTCACGCAAAATTATGTGAGGTTAACCTCAAGATAACGAGGAGACTTACAATTTGGAATATATGAAAACATGCCCCATCTACATGATTGGGAAGAGAACGCTACTCTTGTAGTTTTTTGCCCACAAGCTGCCAAATATAAGACCAATACTTGCCACTACAACCTCCCACGCTGTATTGTCTACGTACGAAATCACTCCCCAACCCCATAAAAAAAAATCAAAAATGAAATTATGATAGTAAATTACACTGATCTTTTTTCGCACCTCCAAAAGAAACATGTAACCTGACTTTAACGTGCGGCAGTGAAAACCCTACAAGCAACCCTATTTTCTCTCATTCTACAACTTTTTCAAACTCCGCGTTTACCTCTCTAAGATCAACATGTACATATCTCTTTTCTAAAAATAATTATAATGTCTGCTTTTCCTCCTCATTCCAGTTAATATATGCTCTACAAAGAAGGATGGACTGCTCCATCGAGTTGAGATATGCCATTCCTCCACTGATATACCTCATCCTTCTCTTGTTCCGAAATTCCGAGAGCCTGCCTTGGAATCAAGGTGCTTCATTGGAGGCTGGTCATCATACCACTTTGATGATTCCCATATTGCTTCTTGCCATTGCCATATTATTCGTTCTCTTTACATCCATCAAGCTCCCTCTCAGTGTTTCCACCAAGCCAATCCGCTTGCGAGCCAGAGATTTCTCTGTAGCGGTGGCCATTTCATTGCTAGCCTCACTCGTTTTCCCACCACCACTCTTCTGGTTTGCGCACGCCTTAATCATTTGTACCTCTCCTTGGTTTGGCTTGTTTTTGAACCTATTTAAGCACGTTCTTTGCTGGCTTTGCCACACCCTACGAGCCATTCCTACTCTCATAATTATTTGCACTACTCCACAACATGAAACTGTAGAACCAGGACATCCTCGATCGAGTTGAAATTGATGCATTTGATGTTGAAGGACAGCCCGCCATTCAAGATCAGTCAAGTTTGGAAAATGATTTTGGTGTAATCATTGATTAGCAGCTTTAGGAATGGCGTCCTTTTATAGTTAGTATAATAAGCCTTTCTTTGGTTGTGAAGAAAACAGAGGAACAGAAGAGGAAAAAGAAATTGAGGTCTTTCATTTTCTGCTGTTTGGTTTTTAAGAGAGAGAGGAAAAAAAAGAAAAAGAAAAAGAAAAAGCCTTCTGTTCATGGCATAATTGAGCTGAGTATTTCGTTTTCTCGGAGTACAAACGGTGGAAAATATGAGTTATGAAATTTCTTTTCTTTTCTTTTCGTCCAATTGCAGGGCAGGTTGAAGGGCATGTGTGTTTTGTTGTAGTGAATAATATATTTTGTACTAGTAAAGAATAAACTCCTCTGTTTGTAACTCCGATAACTTGAGGGGAAGGAAAGGTCATTTCTTAAGCACTTTTGCTGTTTTCCCTTTCCTCCCCACACGTTCTTTCTTGGATCCAAACAGAGTTTTAGGTTTCGGGTTCTAATCACCAAATTTGCTTTATCCACTAAACCATGTATACATTGGGAAATCAGTAGTGAATGTAGTTCCATTAATCTTCTTATATATTTTCTGCTTTCATGTTTCAGGATGATGAACTTCTCAATTCTAAAAAAAAGAAAATTTCCTAACAGTACTTTTGTGCTTTCTTCTGTTTACCCAAACAAAGACAGAATAATAAGATGGAGCTGGCACTTTCTTGGATAGCATTAATTCTCTGTCAATTACCATTTGATTGTTGGAAAATTTATTTCCTTGAAAGAAGAAATTCTTTGACCCTGAGATCTCATTCATAAACTAAAATGTTCGTTTAATTCTTTGACCCTTAGATCTCATTGATAAACTAAAATGTTCGGCCATTGTCAGATTATAATTTCAGTTGAAACCATCATGTCACAAGATCAATTGGAAGTCATTTGCAACTTGCAAGACATGGACTCTTGCTTTCCTAAAACAGCACAGGGTTCTTCGGCAGGGAAGCGCAATTTCAAAAATCCCAAAAATGCTAAAACGTAAGTTCCAATATTTGAAACGAAGGCCAAGTTTTTGTTTAACCGACAAAAAGTAAGGTTTGGTCACAATATTCCATCCCACGTTTGGGTTCAAAACATGGCCTTCAAAGCAGGACCAAATTTCTCACACTAAAATGGCCTTCCACCACATCAACATTTTTTCGTTTATTGTGCTTCCGCACAACAACAAGGACCTCCATTGATGAGCTTCACAAGCCCTGCTATGGACACACAAGCCCACTTCTATGTAAGGAGATGGTCACACTATCTTTTTCGACCATCGTGAGAGTGGTTTGGAAGGTTAAGATGAATAATGCAAGGGATGGACTCTATTTCATTTTGGGTTAAAAAAAACCCACTTAAATAATAGATTTTGAAAAAAAAAAAAAATTATTCCTCAAATTTGTTCAAAATAATGTTTTTTTGGTAAATGACATAACTAGTTTACATAAAACCTTTTACTCTCTTTGTCCAACAAAAATAAGTTATTTTTGACAAAACACGTAGTTTAAGAAAAATTATCACTTCATTGATGTCATTTATTAAACTATATTTTTTCAAAATGACCCTATTTTACTTTTTATCGGGTTTTGTGTTGAAAGTAACTATTGAAATAATAAGGGGTAATTAATATAGGTCGTTCAAAAAAATTGTGATTTGATTTTTCAAAATGGACAAACATTTTGGGATTAAAAAAAGTTGCAAAAATGGCCTATTTTTGTGGGACGGATGAAGTAATTTTTATAAAACCTTAAAGAATTAAAATAAGTGAAAGATGCAAATAAAACTAAGGGGTGACAATAACCACTCCCTTAAAATAATTAAGATAGATAAATTCGATCGGATTCTAAGGCTCTATTTGGTTTGCGGATTTTATCAAGAGAAAAAAAATAAAGAGTGAGGCTATTGACACCACATAAAGTACTTAAAGCCCTCCATTAGTTTACACTTTTTGAGGTTTTATGAAAAATATAAGGAGTTTTTATGAAAACTAATAGCATTGTTCATTAGAAAACATCATTCTGAATAACTTTGTAGAAGAAATTTTTTCCAAAATTTATCATTTAAGCAGACTTTTTGGCCATTTACGATCTCTATTTCATTTTCCATGAAAAATTGCTTAAAAGTCTACTTAAATGACAGATTTTGGAAAAACTCTCTTCTACAAAGTTGTTCGGAATGATGTTTTCTAGTAGATTATGTAATTAGTTTTCATAAATTTTTTTTATATTTTTTATAAAACCTTAAAAATGTAAATTAAATGGGGGGTTTAGAGTATTTCATGTGGTGGCAATAGCCTAACCCAAAAATAAAATATAAGGAATTGTACTTTTCTTTATTTGGTTGCAATGAAAAATTGGAAGAAAAAGAAAAAGAATTAGAATAATTTTGGTTTGATATGATTTTATCTTCTTTTTTTTTTTTTTTCCATTTTCTCTCCTTCTCATTTTTTTTTTTGCTTTCCTTTGGTTTTTTTTTTCCTTAGTAGAATCTATGAACCAAACAGAGAGTAAATCAATTCTACTCAATGCCAATGGATTCGGAAGCAGCTCCTTTCCAGTCGGATAACGATCCAGTTGCCTTCAGTATGTGGCTGTTAAAGTGCCACCTAATTGTAAGTTGATCCACAAGCCATGTCAATGAGCCACTAAACTATATCTCTTACTTATCCGAAATAGTGACGGATGTTCGTCTCTTTACGGCGGAAGTTCATCTCTGAACAGAGAGGAGTTTCGTCTGCGGTCAATTTTTCCACTACTCAAAATTGTCCTTCTGAGTTTTCGATTGGGATTCTGAAAAAGCTTTCCTCTGGAAGGCATAAACAAATGATTCCATGATTCACTTTTTGTTGGTCTGATCTCTAGATGGAATCCCACTCCACAATAAATTTAGGAATTTTTTTTTTTTTTCAAAGTGCTGCACTGAAAAGAAATCTTAATAGATTTTGTTTCTTCATTTTTTTCCCCCTAAACTTGAAATATTTTTTAATCCCAAAAAATTAATTATATATTTTTTCCCCAGCAATGAATTGTATCATTGTATCTGAAAATTCCCAAATCTATCACCAGTTGAGGTTCAGTTTTTCACATAGGAACTGCGGATGGACACCTTCTTAATTGTTTCCAGTTCTTAATGGGTTTTTCAACAAAGGATTAATAGGTCAAATTATATATGAATTTCAAGGTTCGATTTTTTATTTCCTGGTACCGCCAAGATAACTGAGTTAAAGGATGGAAACCTCACCCCAAAATCTCTTTAATTCTTTTCTTTTATGATTCTCATTTTCCCCCACGTTGGTGACATCGGTAACCTCAAAAATCTCATCCATGTATGTGTTAATAACCAAGAAAACCATAGAAAATATGGTCATCTTATATACCTAATCCATTATTCATTGGCTCATTTGTTACTCATTCCCCACAATAACAATTTCCCCTCTTCAAAACCCATGTATCAATTAGAGGGTTTCTTTGTATATTGAACACAGTAGCACAAATAACCAATAAAACCATCAGAAACTAGGTGTGAAGAGGACCTCTGGTGAGTGGTGACCCATCATTTATCTAATCACCATCAACAGAGGAGTAACCACTTCCCCCATTGCCTAGTTGAGGATAGCGTTGATGCTGCGAACGGAGGATGACAAAGGTGATATTTTGGGGGCGATCGCAAAATTGCCAACGGTGAAGTTGGAAGGAGGAGAAGATGGTGATGCCGTTAAGGAAGAATTGAGACTCAAGAGTTAAAACGGAAGGAAATAAGCTTGTACACCGTATAAGATTTCTTTTTTAATTTTAATATCTATACTCCTATACTATATTATACAGAGGAGTTGTGATGAGGAGGCACTCTATAATTCATTCCTTCCATTTACCACATATTGACACCTCTTTTTCTTTGGTTTTCTTTCAATACTGTGGGTCCTATGCTCCCATCTATCTCTCTTCTCCCTTCGATCTCCACATAGTTAGCTTTTTTTTGACCCACATCATGATGTCAGTAACTCCTTTTTATTTTTGTTTTTCTTCTTTCCTTCTCCGTACAGTTTCCTCTCCCTCTTCCTTTTCCCTATAACTCCTTCTTTATTTATTTATTTTTTTCTTCCCTCCCTCTCACTACTGCTTTCCCTCTCCCTCTTCGATTCCCTTATCCCTTCCTTCCTCTTTTATTTTTTATTTATTTTTTATTTTAATTATTTTTTTTTCTTCCCTTCCCCCCTAAAGCCTTCTCTCATTCTTCTAATATATGTTTTAGAAAGGATAATCTTGACTAGGGTTTGTTTGACAAACTTGAAAATCTAATCACCTAAATTTAGCCAATTTTTATTTCACATTGATTGTAAAATCTCTTTTTCTTAATAATCCTATTTAACTAGACTCAGAAAATAATAGCATTTTAGATTCTTATATAAATATTTTAAATGAAATTATTATTTGGTTCGCACATTGCACGAGTCGATTCTAGTATTAATATAAGAAGGAGATTACATGACATGGCATGTCAAAGGCTGTTAGATCACTTTGAAATGTTGACAGCCGTGAACTGGACAATTACAGGAGAGCAGTCAACTGGAGAGGAACTCTACCCCAGGGATTCATGCTTTAGGAATTTCTACAACAAAGTCCAAAACCAAGGGGCCTACCATGGAAAAGAACATCGCCGATCATATTGCCTTGAAAGAAGTTTTCTTCATACAAAGTCGGTTTGCTGACTTGTAACAAGATAGCCGATTAGCCAAACTCGTATGAGGATAGCAAGTCAACAAACCGACTTGTAAGAAGAAACTTCTGCCGAGGCAATAGGATGGGGTCATGGGGCAGCTCTCTTCATACGCCGAGTCCTTCGTGTCGGTCGTGGGTGGCCCTCTGTAAGTCCATATATATACCAAAATAGATAAAGAGGCAAAATGCACATCTGCTCCTCCTTTTCGTTTCGGTGAATATATATCTGCCCTTTAAGTACAGAGATGTACTGCTTCATAGACCTGAGATATGGCATCCCTCCAGTGATATGCCTCATCCTCCTCTTTTTCCGAAATCCTGAAAGCACACCTTGGAATCAAAATGGTGCATTGGAGACTCATCATCATGCAATTTTGGCTATCCTCTTGTTGCTTATTCTTGCCATGACCATATTATTCTTTCTCTTCAGATCCATCAAGCTCCCACTCAGTGTTTCTACCGAGCCAATCCGGTTACACGTCGGAGATTTCTCTTGTGGTGTGGCCATTTTATTGCTAGCCTCATTCATTTTTCCTCCACCACTCTTTTGGGTTGGCTACCCCTTAGTCATATGTATCACTCCTTGGTATGGCTTGCTTTTGAACCCACTTAAACAACTTCACTACTGGCTTTGCCACACCCTACGTGCCATTCCTCCTCTCATTATCATTTGCATCGCCCAACAACATGAAAGCCTAGAACCGGAGCATCCTCGAATTGAAATTGAGGTACTTGATATTGAAGGACAACCCATGCAGGGTCAGTCGAGTTTGGAGGATGACTTTGTTGTAGTCGTTGATGAGCACCTGTAGGAAAAGCATCCCTTTTATGCCCAGTGTAATACGCCTTTGTTTGGTCGATCGCGAAGAAAATAGAGGACCAGAAGAAGAAAAGAAAATTGAGGTCTCATATTTTATGCTGTTTGGTTTCTAAGAAAACGAAAAACTCAAATCGACCAAATAACTGCATGTTCATGACATTACTGATGATCGAGCTGAATATTTGGTTTTTCCGGAGTCCAAACGGCGGATGATATAAGATTTAATTCAATAATTTTTTCGTCAAATTTCAGGGCAACCAAATGAAGACGTAGTGTTTTGTGCTAGTAAAGAATAGACTCCTCAGTTTGTAGCTTGGACATCTCGAGGGAAATGAAAAGGGAATACAAACAAAAATGCATTAGAATTTAGTTTTTTTCTTTTTAAACAAAATTTAGCTATTTCCTTTTCTTTCGCTCGTTCGTTTCTGGTTCCAAATGGAGTCTTAGATTTTGGGTTGTAGTTAATTAGTTTTTCGGTTTTGGATATTGTTAATTCCATCATAGAATTTGCTTTATTCCCTAAATGATGTAGACAGAGAAAAATTATTAGTGAAAATTAGGGCTTCCATATATTTTTCTTATATATTTTTCTGCTTTTATGCAGGATGATGACCTTCACATGTCTTACCATATAAAAGTAAAGCAAAATTAGAATTCTATATATCTACCAAACCATGTGAGATATATGCTAGCTTATTCAAATATATATATATATATATATATATATATATAGGATGATGATCAGGTAAGCATGTGCTGATATAACTTATATCAAAACCTGTATTGGGAGTTGTACCTTGTGCATTAGTAGAATATGAGGTGCATTGAATCAATGCAAGGGGTACAACCTCCAATGCATAGTGCTGATGTAACTTATATCAACACGTGCTGATGGGATCACCTCTGATATATATATATATATATATATATATATATATATAGACACACACACATACTATGGGATAGGATCGGAGACTCAAATAAATTAAAGCATTATATTTTTGCACCTTTGCTAATTTGTCAAATGATACGTTGAGCTTGGCTATGTTAGCATTTTAAAATATTGTTAGATCTTGTGAATCTAATATTCTAATGGCTTAAAAATGAGGTGCAAAAATGAAGTGCTTTATATGAAACCTCCGATCTTATCCACATATATATATATATATATATATGGTGGTGGTAGCGAGAGGAAGATTCAGATTCCTATGTTAGACAAAATCAAAATCCTTCATTCAAGTGTGGCTCAATTACTATGCAACTTAAGCGGCCACCTAAAGCCCCAAGAAAATAGAGGGCCTTAATTAAGATATATAGTGGAAAGTATATACTCCCTCTGTTCTTAATTGACCATCGTCCCCTTTGTAAAAACATGTTTTTTTAGGAGACCCTATTAAATGCTTTCACATCAACACATATGTTTCAACATTCCAATTTTACCCTCAAGCGTACAAAGCATTGTAAAAAGAGAGAATACCCTTTCAAGGGTATTTTAGGAAATCAAATAAGAAAAATCATTGAATGTGACATTTATTTTGAACCATTCTAAAAAGGAAAGTAGACCACTTAAATAGGTACGGATGGAGTATATATATATATATATATAGGATGACGATTAGATGAGTATGTGTTGATATCATTTATATTAGCCTACATTGGAGTTATACCTTGTGCATTAGTAGGTTATGAGATATATTGGGCTATTACAGGATATAACCCTTAAATGTATAGTACTGATATAAGTTATAAGAACACGTGTTTACTTGACTGGACTGTACACCCGACGAGCATTATATATATACATATATAAGCGTAGGATCGGACCCACTTTTTATCTTTCTTTTTTATGGCATCTGAGTAGGAAGAAAAATGAATTTTAAGTAGAAATTTTTATTTTTTATATTATTATATTGTATATTAAAAAGTCATTTAAATTTTTTGCTTTAAGACTTGTATCAAGCCGACGCTACCTCTGTTGACCAAACAAACATATAATCAGAAGGACCTGGCACTTTATTGGATATCATCCTATTATCAAATTTCCTTTTATATGTTAGGAAAATTTCGTTCATGCTCCATTTGATCGATGGAAAATATATTTCATAAAATGAAGAAATTCTTTGATCCCGAGATTTCACTGATAAATAAATTTTTTTGTTGATTGTTGTATTGCAATTTCATTTAAAACCATAATCTCACAACATTAGTAGAACCTTTTTTTTTTTTTTTTTTTTTTTTTTGCCCCGTAGTGGGGTAATTCGACGTATATATGACTTGCCAATTTAGCCTACTGCTTGAATTTTAATTGTTGAGGTTTACACAAAACAGTAGTCAAATTGGTCCTAGAATTAATCTTAGGGCAGTGCTATACGAAGAACCCTTTGTATAGTACCCCTTGTAGCACCCAACCCAAATAAGTAAAAAAGAATTTTTCTAAAAGAGAGTTTTGGTCCATACATATAATGTCATATAAGGTGCTGTACATAACATTTCCCTAAAAGAAATAAGATGTTTAATTTGCTGTTTTGCTTACTTAGGGCCTGTTTGGTAGTCCAATTCGAAATTAAATAATTTTAAAAATTTTACGTATTGAAGGTACCATCCATCATCTTGAATCAACAAATTCAAGAAAATGATGATCATAATCACAAATAAGAGTGGAATTTCAAAATGGTCATCCATTCATCCTCTCTATGTAAATGGATTCTTGCTTTTGGATTTTTACCGATAAACTTAATTTATGTTGGATGATGAACTTCCCACCTCTAACCATAAAAATAAAGAAAATTTATTAAACCATGTGAGATATATGCTCATAAAGATATATTGTTTGGTGGGGGTAGCGAGAGGGAGATTCAGATTCTTACAGTTTTAAATCCTTTAGTACCCAAACAAAGATATAACAAAAAGGAGCTGGCACTTTCTTAGATTCTACTGTCAATTTTCCTTTTATATGTTAGAAAAGTTCTTTAATGGTCCATTTGATGCCCAAAATTCTATTTCCTACAAAATGAAAAAAATCTTGGAACTCATACTCACACAAAAAACCTAAACTTATTGGTGGTGAGCCCTTTGTATATTAAGCCACTTTCTTTCTTTTATTCTTTCTATGAGGAACAAACTCATACATGAAACTCAACACATATTGCAATTTCATTTGAAAGGCCGTCATGGCTAATAGCTGCGATCGTGCTAGGCAGGACCCAATTTCTTAGAACAACATGCTCTCAAATCCGTATAGTTGTTTTGTTTTGTATTGGATTTCACCACCGTTTTTTATCATTTTTTCCAGGTGATAGAAGTATGTCAATGATCTGTTATGCCAGTCGGAGACTCGGAGGTCGCTATAGCACAAAATTTTAGAGCTTGATATTAGTTCAGAACCTTGAGAATACATGTTCCTCTAATTTATACCTTTATAAGACAAAGATTATGCAATTTTGGTACTTTGGTACCAATGAGAAGTTGCTACGATTGACGATCCAATTTAGAGGATGATTTTTGGCGTTAATTGATGTGAAGTAGGTGGGGGTTTTACTTGTATATCAAGAGATTAATCGAACTGAAGGTATGGATATTCCACAACAGCAAAGAATTAAGCAGTACATAACTGGAAATTCATGGAGTTGAGTCGGTTTTTAAGTAATGTCGATCTTGTAATTTGTTGACTTCAATGTACATTGTTGACACTTAATTATGTGTTGAGGTTTTTCCCTTTAGTTTTCCTTGTAAAATACTGTGTCACATTGATATGATTAATTAGTGTGATTGTTGTGAGTAGTGGTGAGGGAGGGTTGGGGTAGAAGATAGGAGTAAAATAGGCTAGGCTGGCTTCTAATCTCTCCAATTGTACTTCAAAAAAAAAAAAAGTCAAATTCGGCTTACCTATATTTTGATGTGTGTGTGTGTGTATTAGTCCTAATCAGGTGAGCCCATGCTAATCTGATTTATATCAGCACCACGTATTAGGGGTTATACCCCATGCTTTGGCCCAATGTATCCCAAAACTCACTAATGCGCGAAATATAATCCTAAATGTAGGACTGATATAACTTCTATCAACATGTGTTCACTTGATTGTTATCTTATATTTATATATGTATATATTTTAATCCTATATTTTTATATGTATATATCTTAAACCTAAAGTGGTTAGTTTAATACATCCTTTTTTATTTAATTAATCATTTTTTATTTTTTATTTTTTTTTTTTTGTATACAATAGGATTAAGTCATTAACAGAGTTAAGTAAATACTCCGTAGAATTTTTAATTGGCTAATTTAATTACACTTCGTAATTCATAACAACCCATTCTGCCTCTCCGTGTCTATGGATTCACGCTTTCTAAACTTTAATGATAGCCGGAAAAGTCAGAAGGCCCCATATGGAAAATAACTTCGCCAATCACTTGGAAAACTTTGTCTACACAGTAGGGATATGAAAAGGATATGTGTCCAATGTAACCTATACATAAAGCACAGGTTAAATTACCGCCACAGGATACAATAGACACCGCCACACGTTACATTACCGCCACAGGTTACATTAGACACATATCCTTTTCATATCCTGGTCATATGGTGGGCCCATCGCTTTGGGAGGCCCCGTCCATATCTATATCTATATATATTATATATATACTAAAACGGAGGAAATGCCTACCTTTGGTGCCACGTGTCCCTTTGTGAACAGTTGGAGAAAAAGGTAAAATTACCTTTTAGTGACCATTGTTCAATCTAATGCCAAAAGAGGACAATATCTATCAACTTGCTACAAATTACCTGTATACTTACATCAAAATAACTATCAATTTTCTTTTTTTCGTATTAAGTTGAGAAAGAATCACTAAAAAGTAATTTTCCCAAAAAGATATGACTTTTGGAGAAATTACTTTTTAGTAATCAATTTTCAACTTAATGCCAAAGAAAGAATATTCTCTGCCAACTTGCTACACATTGACTATATACATACTTCAAAAGGACTACTAATGTTTCATGTTTGGTATTAAGTTGATAAGTGATCACCAAAAGGTAAATTGTTTAACTTTTCTATTTTTTGGTTTTCACTGCTCTTTTTCATGCTCTTTTTCACGCGGTATAAGTAGGTTGACGCTTGGTGTACCCTGCATATCTTTTTGTTTTTATGTAGGAAAATCGAAAAACCTATATTATACAATGTTCAACCCAAACTTAGTAAATTATATCATATTTCTTCGTTTTTTTTATATCTATTCATCTCATTTCCCAAAAGTTAAACGTATAAAATTATAAATATTTATAATCAGAAAGGGAGCCAAATAAAGGCAATAATGATTAAAAAAGAAAATGCGACACATTGGAATATGTATTAACATATCAAATTGCTTAGAAAACTATAAAAATGCTTTCAAAATTGTACAAATACACTTTTTCCAAACAAGGAGTATCTCAAACTGTTAGATCCAAACTAATTTACATGGTGCACAAATCATTCTCAAGTCCATGCATTCGATAGTAGAGGAGCGAAGACACGAACTCAAGATTTATGATTTTGGAGCCGCGGTTCCTTACCATCTGAACTACCACACGGGTGTATATTATATATATATATATATATAATTTATATTGTTCACAATATTTATATTTACAGACCTCACCTGTGCGTTGCACGGGTTATAAAAAATAAATGATATTGTCTATCAACTTGCTACAAATTGACTTGATAAGTGCTTCAAAAGGACTACTAACTTTCTTTGTTTGGTATCAAGCTGGGAAGTGGTCACCAAAAGATAAATTCCTCACCTTCTTTTTCTTTTCTTTTTTCTTTTTTCTTTTTTTTTTTTGATATTACTTGCTCTTTCTTATATGGTGGAGGTACGTTAACGTTTGGTATTCACTACATATCTCTTTGTTTTTATGTGAGAGGATTAGAAAACCCACACTATACAATGTTCAACCCAAACTTAATAAACTGTAATATATTTTTCTATTTTCTTTATGCCTATTCATTTCCCCTCCTAAAAATTAAACGTGTAAAACTATAAATAGTCATAATTAAAAAGAAAGACAAATAGAGAAAAGGAGGATTAAAAAAGAAAACACAATCCGCTAGAATCTTCAGATTCTCCTGATTTGCTTCTGACATGAATAAAAAAATATATATATATATATATTTGAATGAAAATTCTTCCCATATGGTTAATTACATAAAGTTGAAAAGATTTATACTTTTTCTTATTTTCTTCTTCTTCTGGTTTTTTTTCCTATTCTCTTTCTCAGTCTAGACTTTTCTCTCATCTTTTTATGATCTAATTTCAAACATATTTTTGATATTTTTCCCCATGATTTTTCACTCTTTGTGAAACCCACTCGAAACTTCATGAAAGGTCAAGATTTATCATTGTCATGCATTTTACAATCTCCACCGTCGGATTTCGAGATACCTTCAACGGCTATATTTGCTTTGGTATATACCAATATGTTAAAACCATGATTGTGGGATAGACTAGGCTTTAGAGAATTTTAATATTTTTCCACCAAATATCATAACGTATCAGTTCCTTCATTTTTTTTACAAGTTTCCACTATTAAATTAATTGTTTTTCAAAATAATTTATCTTTTCGAGAATATAATTAAATTTTGTGTAATACATTATGCTAACATCACACCAAAGATTATTTTGATTAAATTATTTTATTTATTTTTGTCTATATCTTTTCAATTTAATTGACATATTATATTAACAAATATATTTTACTATTTTAGAGAATAAGAGTTTTGTTAAAATTTTAATTTGTTAATAATATTATTTTTTATAAATTAATCCGTGCGTCGCACGGGTTCTAAAGCTAGTGTATAGAAAGATAGAGCAAGGGAAAACTTCTGTCCTGATTGATAAAGCCACTAGATTTAATAGCCTACAAGGCCATACAACCCAGCGGGCATCTCAATCCCACCATTTTAAAATTCTCAAAAGGAAATTATAAGAGGGGACTCTTCAGGTGGAGAGCTTTTACTGCTCGACATACTTCCAATTAATCTATTTCAAAGATAACATGTGGGAAATTCAATAGCTGAGCTATTCTCACAGCTTCTTTGAGAGCTAAGCACTCAGCTGCCATTGCCCAAATTGCAGCAGTCGACTTCGCCCTACTTGCAATTAGAATACCCAGTGCATATCTTGCAATGCATTGTATATTAGCAAAATTGAGAGTCAATATAAAGGTTTGGACACCCTTGTATACTAAA
This sequence comes from Liquidambar formosana, assembly GCA_039720395.1. Taxonomy (NCBI): domain Eukaryota; kingdom Viridiplantae; phylum Streptophyta; class Magnoliopsida; order Saxifragales; family Altingiaceae; genus Liquidambar; species Liquidambar formosana. Next base: position 378,140 of record JBBPBK010000032.1, read on the forward strand.
TAAAACTAAATTGATGGAAGGCAAATGCACATCTGCTCTTTCTTTGTTTCTTTTTCGCTAGATCCGCTCTTCTCCTCATTTCAGTTAATTTCTGCTCTACAAAGAAGGACGGACTGCTCCATCGACTTGAGATATGGCATTCCTCCACTGATATACCTCATCCTCCTCTTGTTCCCAAATTCCCAGAGCATCCTTGGAATCAATTAGGTACTGCATTGGAGACTAATCATCACAGCACTTTGATGATGCTCATATTGCTTCTTGCCATTGCCATAATATTCGTTCTCTTTACATCCATCAAGCTCCTTCTCAGTGTTTCCACCGGGTCCATCCGCTTGCGTGCCGGAGATTTCTCTGTTACGGTATTTCATTGTTAGATTCGTTCATTTTCTCACCATCACTCTTTTAGTTTGCCTACGCCTTGATCATTTGTACCTCTCCTTGGTATGGCTTGCTTTGGAACCTAATTAAGCACTTTCTGTTGGAAAAATAAAATATGGAAGCTATAAGTAAACAAGGCAGAAACTTATCGGACTGAGGTGTGTGAGAACACTACCCTTAAAAGTAGATCGCGCCCCACGGAACAAGTTGCTCGGTGCAAATGGTCAATGGCGGCCTACTTTCCAGGGTACAACAGTCGCACCCCCCGCAAGCGTGCACTCGCAGTGCCAGAGAGATGTGAATAGCTCAGATGACTCCTTCGTAGAACAAGAATTGCAGAACTAGGAAATTTAGAACTGCAGAACTGAAAATAATAACTCGAAATAAAAATATAGAGAGAGGAGAAGAGAGGAGAAGAGAGCAGTAGTTGCTGTGTATTCTGGAAATGGTGGAAGGACCCCTTTATATAGTGTTTAGAAAGTGAAACTGCTGCAAAGAATTAAATAAAAAATTTATTTACGAAATAAATTTTGAAACTGTCACAAATGAATCTGGACTGAAACATGGCAATATGCAGAGTTTAAATAAAACTATAAATAATCTGGACAGAAAATGATCTTTAAACTCACATTTTTTATATAAATAAAACTATAATTTGAGACACTTTACGAATGACATAGCTCATAATATCTGATTTACTTGAATTTTGACATGCACGACGTGCAAGAATATAAAACCTAATCCAACGGTTAGATTAGCGAAATATTATTCTTATAGAAAGATATTAAGAAATGTAAGAGTAAAAAGTTTTACATCAGATGTCAATGGATCCTTTCCTTTTATGTATGTATGTAATAGGATTAAGTAATTAACCAAATTAAGCAAAAAATATTTTTAATTGGCTATTTTAATTACACTCAGTTACTTTATAGAAACCCATTCATGCTTTCAGAATTTTGATAACAGACCGAATCCAGGGACCCACGATGGAAAATAACTTGGCCATTCACTCGGAAAAATTTGAGCTTTTGAAGACTATGGAAGAAAGACGAGGGTTATGAAAATGACGTTTGTTTGAAAAAGTGGAGTTTAGAAAGCTAGGCTGGGCATTAGTTAATAGTTTAGTTTTGTAAACTCCGGTTAAACTAGTTAACTAGAGTTTACAAAAACTAAACTATTTCGAAGAAAGACAAGGGTTACGAAAATGAAAAAGTAGAGTTTAAAAAACTAAACTATTTGGAAGAAAGATAAGGGGTTATGAAAATGAAAAAGTAGAGTTTTCAAAACTAGGCTGGGCATTAGTTAATAGTTTAGTTTTGTAAACTCTAGTTAAATAACTAGAGATTTCATAACCCTTGACTTCGCTCCGGTCATAGAAGGCCCTAACTGGTCCCCATATATATATACACACCAAAATAGATGGAGGCAAATGCATAGCTGCTCTTCCTCTTCTCTGTGTTTTGCTGGATCCGCTCTTCCTTCTCGCTCTGGTAAATATTTACTGATCTTTTAACTACAAAGTAGGATGCATTGCTCCATAGAATTGAGATATGGCATTCCTCCCCTGATCTACCTCATCCTTCTCTTGTTCCGAAATTCCGAAAGCATGCCTTGGAATCAAGATGGTGCGTTAGGGGACTAATCATCATTTCCGTTCGATGATTCCCATATTGCTTCTTGCCATTGCCCTATTATTCTTGCTCTTCACATCCATCAAGCTCCCTCTCAGTGTTTCCACCGAGCCAATCCGCTTGCGCCCCGGAGATTTCTCTGTTGCAGTGGCCATTTCATTGCTAGCCTCGTTCATTTTCCCACCACCACTCTTCTGGTTTGTTTACGCCTTAATCATTTGTACCTCTCCTTGGTATGGCTTGCTTTTGAACCTATTTAAAACACTTTCTTGGCTGGTTATGCCACATCCTGCAAGCCATTCCTACTCTCATAATTATTTGCACCACTCGACAACATGAAACTTTACAACCAGAACATCCTCGAGTTGAAATTGATGTTGAAGGACAACCTGCCATGCAAGATCAGCCAAGTTTGGAAAATGACTTCGTAGTAGTCATTGATGAGCAGCTTCAGGAGTGACGTCCATTTCTTAGTTGTATAATAAGCCTTTGTTTGGTCGTGAAGAAAACAGAAGGAACAGAAGAGGAAAAGGAAATTAAGGTCTTGCGACTGTTTGGTTTGCTAAGAAAACAGAAAACTCTACTCAACCAATAACTGATCTTGGCATAATTGAGCTGGGTATTCTTTTTCCAGGAGCCTAATCAGCAGAATATACAAGATTTTACATTTCTTTTCTTTTCTTTTCTTTTCGTCTAATTTCGGGGCAACCAAATAGGGATATAGTGTTTTGACGGGTGTTTCGTTCTATTTTGTACTGGTAACAAATAAACTCCTCTGTTTGTAAGTTGGATAACTCGAGGGATAGAAAGGGAAAACAGCAAAAATGTTTTAGAGATGAGTTCATTTTGAGGAAATTTTAGCATTTTCCTTTCGTACCCACGTTCTTCTTAGATCCAAACGGGGTCCTAGGTTTTGGGTTCTATGTATTCAATCTTTTTATTATGGATATTTTTAATTCAGTCACAAAATTTGCCTTGGCCACTAAATTATGTATATATAGTGAAATCATGAGAGAATATAGATCCATTAATTTTTCTTATATATGTTCTGTTTTTATGTTTGTGGATGATCGTCTCATTCAAATTCAGTGATAGATGCCTTAAATATTAATGCTAAACACATTATAATCGCTTAATTTTCATTTGGACGACCAAACAAGTCCTTAATTCATATAGCAAAATCTTTTGTTGACATGACAATGGAATCCTGTGAGATTTGGGATTCCCCCCCCCCCCCTCCTCCTCTTCCCTTTTATTTTTATTTATCCCTGTGAGATTTGGGATTCCCCCCCCCCCCCCCCCTCTTCCCTTTTATTTTTATTTATCAATTTAATGCTGGTAGTGGTGTGGGGTTTGGGTGTAGTTGAGATTCTACAAATAGTTCAGCGATTATCCACAAAATTCAGGATGAATACCATTTGAGGGTAATTGAACCAAACAGAATAACACTGGGGTTTCATTCGCTTGTTCAAAAAGCTGGAAATCTCAGGCTTAATTTGAGAATTTATTTCCCACAGACAAATCAAATGAGTCAACCAAAAAATGTATCTATTTCTTCATTAATAAGTTAAATTAACTCTACATTAGTCCAACATGTTAGTAGAAAATCTGACAAAACAAGGCTCAGCGATTTTTCATCCGCGTTGTCTCTATGTACCTTAGCACAGGTGTAATCTAATGAGATTATGTCCTTTATCTCAAAAATTACGGAGGCAACAAAAAAAA